>JABFDZ020000039.1:10053426-10064170 GCA_019775955.2 Pollimyrus isidori
ATTGATCCTCCCCCAGACACTTCATTAGTACTCAGGAAGTCCTTTGATGTTGACACGGGCTGCTCGGCTGCCCGGCAACGGCAGCAGGCGACGGAGATGGGGTGGGCTGGTCCGGCTAAGACCAGAGAGCGCGGGCCGCGTCCAGGAGCTCGACCACTTCTGCTTTACTGGGTGGGAAATTTGGCATACTGGTGAGCCACTCTACACTGGGGCCGGGACAAGGAGTGCCGCCGGAATGGCGTGTGGCTTCCCGGGCCTGAAGGCAAACGCCTCTATGCTGCCAGATCTCTGGATTAATGGCTACATTAATTGGGAAAATAAGTGCCACGGGACTGGAGGTGTTTGCAGGTAGAGTTAATGAGGGGATTAGTTGGGTTAAGGGCTAATATGAATTACTGATAACATTTCCACACACTGTCAGCCCGTGCCTTAATATCTTTTAAACAAGGTGGAATTGATAGGTTTACATGAGTGACATACTGGGGTCGTGCTACTGAACCAATGCTGGGAGCCCATATCGCTCTTTCAAATAGAAAACATGGCTTCTGTCAAATGCTATTAGGAAATGAGAAACCCAGAGTTGGCTCCTTGTTGACTGTGTGATTTCTGAAAGGGCCAAACATTTGTCCTGAGGTCGACAAACCGGCTGCGGTTAATTATTATTTCCGCCCATGTCGGTGCAGGAAATCTCTGCGTCCCTAACCGCTCCCCCACCCCCCTCTTCCAGTCGCCCACCCTCGATTAGTCACCGGGCAACGTCTCCCGCCGACTTGGGGTCCCCCAAACGTCTCTCTGCGGGATGATGGGAACAACTGAAACACATCGCTAATGAAAGGAACACACAGGAAGCATGTTACCATTCTGTCATTCTCACCTACAGAGCTCTGGCCCGGCTCCACACCAGAGGAAGGGCTGTGGCTCCACCCCCCTCTCTGCCGGCTTCTTTTTCTGGAGAGTTACACAGAGGCCTGGGAGATTTCCTCCGCATTCATTCCGCAGGAATTCGGCTCCCATTTCCTGCAAAAATAAAAATGAAGAAGTGTTTCCAGCACTCATCACATATGGGGGCCGAGCTCGTATTTACCCCGCCACAGAACTGGGCCCGATTCATACGGAACAAGTGTGCCCTGTGCAAAGCTTCCTATCACTAACCCTGACACTTCATTATTCAGCCAGCAGAAAGTCCCTGTGCAGCACAGCAGAAATGTGGCGTCTACCTTTGTTTGTCAGACGCGTGTAAGTACGGCCACGTCAAGTCAGCCCTGGATTAATTTGCGAAAATATTATATATTACAGGTTTCGATGGCGCTGCGGTTTGGTGGGTCATGCTTTTACATCTTACGTCCAAGGCTGTGGGTTTGGTTCCGGCCAAAGTCCATGTATGAAGCTGTGTTCCTCCCAAATGGCCTGGGTTTCCTCTGGATGTTTTACCCGTCATCCTAAGACGTGCCATTCAGGTGAATACATTGGGCACAAATTTTCTTTACTGGCCGAGTCTGCTGTGAATGACTGACACGCTGTCTGGACTCTGTCATACACCCTCAGAGTCAGATTCAGAATCAGTTACTATTGCCAGGTATGTAATCGTCTATAAGGAATTTGGCACTGTATGCTAATGCTGTTACAAGAATAATAATAAAAAAACACCAAAGAAGCATGCTATAAACTACACACCATATTTATAAATGCTGAAACCATTTCAGTGTGGCATCAGTGGTGGAGAAATACTGACAGTTTTAGAGTCTTTTTTGGACAATCTCAACAGATTCCCCACGGTGATTACAGTTACCACTGAAGCCACGCCCACAATACTATATACCAGTGTTTCCCTCTGGTCCTTGGGGACCCACAGACTGTATTAAGTATAATTTTTTGCTCAGAAGCTGGGAGGGAGCAAAAATGTGGACTGTCTGGCAGGGAGCTCGGAGGGTGCAAAAACACTGTGGGTCCCCGAGGGCCAGCTTGGGAAACACTGCTATATACAATAAACAATAGACCAGAAAAGACTCCATCTCATCAGAACTCAGAGCATGTCTATTGTTTAGAGTTTTTTTGTTCTGTGATGCTGTTATCCATCCATCAGTCCCACATCTGCTTATCCAGTACAAGTTCATGAGGGGCCTGGAGCCCATCCCAGGGAGTATGGGACACAAGGTAGGGGTCACCCTGGAGAGCATGCCAGCCAAAGGCGGGTGGGTAGCTATAAACCCTGAGGTGCCTGCTAGAAATACAGGGGTGGCCAGAGAAGAGATTTCATGCTGGGGCCCCGGAAGATGGCAATATCCATGCCCCTCCAACAGCCCTGGTCACTGGGCATATACACGTACCAATCCTGTGAAGTCATTTAGCGGAAATGTGCATCCGAGAAACAAGAGGACCTTGAGGAACATGCGAGCTCCTTGCACAGAGAAGGGGGCCTCGAACCCCCCGCCCAGGAAGTCTGCAGCTGCAGTGCTACCACTAGCACTGATGCTATTAAGTCCTACGTGCAGAATTTTTCATTACAGATTCATCACAAATTCATTCCACCGAAAAAATGCAATGATATGTTCATACCCAATTATGGCAGCCTAATTTACAGACACACAAAGAATGACCATGGTCACTCTCTCACAAGGGTAAAAACGTACCTTAAGGCAGTGTTTCCAATCCGGTTTTAGCCGCAGATTAACTGTTCGCCGTGATATATTTAGATTCACAGATTTCTGCTTGTTCTGCATGAGACACGGTGAGATTGGGTGTCAGAGCTGCTAAGCGAAAACGAAATTCATGCAGTTCATCTAAAATTAAGAGGCTATATTTAATGTTACTTGTAGGGACATTACCTGGTAAATAGAAATCAGGGTTTTTTTAATTCAGAGCAGGTGAGCTTCATTTAACAAATATATGCAATGACTGGGGTGTCGCTGAGGGGGGTTTTTGGAACCGTTCTCCTAGCCATCCAACTAACTGTCAATAACTTTTTAGAGAATGGTAGAAAATCTCATTAGCTTGTATTGTGTTACTGTTCATTTGTATATATTCTAATATTGAATTGCGTGTTTTTTTTTAGCAAATAGGCACTTGCTACCCAGACAAATAGTCTTAAACTTTTTTTCTGACTGCTTTTTTTGCAAAGCACAGTACAACTTTCACAGAGACAACCAAAACAACCTTGCCTTTTCATATATATTTTTTGCACCTTTCACTAATAAAAGTCTTTGAAATACAGAGAATGGGAAAGAAGCCGCAATGATCACCCTCAGTGGCGTGGCCTTAAATGTTACTTCACTGGACTTTAAGCAAATGTCAGGGGGTGACCTGCAGGGGGTGCTAGAGATCACATGATTCCCCAGTCAAGTGACAATACCTGATATGAAGAGGGCGATGCTGCAACCTGTATTCCGCTACATCACTGGGGTACGTGAGTCTGAAATTTTAACAACCCTCGTAAACCTGCTCTGGACAAACCAGTGTTGTTCAAATGTTTTAGATATTTTGTTGGATATTAGCCTTTCATACCAGAATAAAATATTTAAGATAATTAAAAGAAGGAAAATATATGATAAAAACTAAAGGAACTTACATTATAAAAATTGAAAATAAAATATTCAAAAAACATGAATTCTTAAGCACCTGCTTTGAAAAAAACTGCTGGTGTGAGTTTCTGGGCCCAAATAAGGTCAAACAAAGACGCTATAATTATATATATGAATTTGGCCTACTGCCTGATCTCCCACCTTGTCAAGGAGCAGAAATTCGCATGTATAATGCAGCAAAACTATATCAATTATCACAGCCAAATCTCCACAATGCAGCTCGGGAAAAATAAAGAAATCAAAAATGAAATGAGTAAAAGGAAATGCAAAGATTCTTATAGGCCGCAAAGCAGAGCTGGGTTTGTTTCTTCTTTTGCTGTTAACAGAACTTATTAAAGAATAAACCAGTCAGGCAGCTTCCAATTCTGAACGACTGCCTTCACACATTCATCTGTCAGCCCTGTCTGCTCTGTGAGGTCGATAGCATTTCGGATTTATACTGTCATTTCAGTGCCTTTCCAATGTCTTATATCTCCCTGTAATTGGTTTTCTCAGACCTCATATGCAAAGATAGGGAAATTCAGCCACGGTGATTTGATGGAGTGGCCAGCGGACTGGATGATGCCTACGGAAGGCCAAGAGGAGCAATTCTCCCCGCGTCGAGGTCACATGCCACACGACGGCAACACATGCCAGAGCTCCGTAAATCAGACGCAGAACAGCGTAAAACCTGCAAGCCCCCCTACCCCCTGGACTGTACACCAGCGAGCTGACAGATTCATGAATACTGTGGTAAACAAACCCACAGACACTTCTCATCAACAGTCAGCGTTCCAAGTTCTGAATCGTCTAACCAAAAATACTGCAAAAATATCGTTTGTTAATGTTACATCTATCAAGCTTTAATATAAGCTGTGCTGAGTTATATAATCCCAGCTGAGTTCAGCACTGAGAATGCAGATCATGCATGAACCGCAGTTATAACGTGGTCCTGCATCATCTTAGATTTGCTTCCCTCTTTATTAATACCCTATTTATCAATGCCCTTCCTTTAACACCCATGTGTGATGACAGGGGGCGCAGTTATGGACACATCTAGTTAATGACCTCAAAAAGTGTAGCTGAGATCTGAGCAGTTCACGCAGTGAAGAACACACTTTAACTCACAGCCATCCACAGAAGCACTAACCAGCAGTCAATACAGCTGTTGGATCTGATATTCTGTGCTGGGAAGAACAATGCATGGAAAAGTTCACGTGGGGTCCCAAGCAGCACCATGCAAGCGAGGCTCTCATTGCATTTCACACCTTTGCAGACAGACCATTGTGTGCAAGTGTGGAAAATCTTCACCAAGACCTGGAGTCAAACACGTCGCTCCTCTGAACGATCCCATCCCAGTACTGCACTTAAGTTCACTATTCAGCTACATTCTGAACATCACAAGAAAGCGGAGCTGGGTAGATAAGGTCCAGAAAGTAAACATCCAGACCAAGATTTTATTTCAACCAACCAGTTGAGTATAAAGAATCACAATCACAGAGCACTCAACTGGTTGGTTGAAATAAAATCTTGGTCTGGATTTTTTTTTCTGAACTTAAACCATCTACTATTGCAAGAAAGACGTCATTTTGAGTGGCCTGATTTGCCTCTGAGTTTGTGGGTTGATCTGAGGTGTCACTGATGCCATAGACATGATGCATTATCTTGTGTCTTTACCCATCAAAAGGAAATTGGTGCAGAGAAACTGTACCGTGTCTGAAAGAAAGTTGCCTTTCAGGGTCAGAGTTTTGAATGTCTATCTGGTAGAAATAGACAGCAGTCCAATAGGCTGAAGAACATGAGGAAAAGGAAGAACAGTGGATGTGAGACTGATCTCTCTTAATGGTCTGGTTGGCAGCATGCAGACAACAGACAAGAGTCAATAAGTTGTTTTGGCTATAGAGGGTGATGATTTTAAAAACTGAGGATCGAGGGAGCTGTGTGAGCAGAAGATGATCCCTCGAGGAACGCTGATTAGCGGAATCAATATTAATGCACATCCACAGACCTCATGGCCAACTGAGCATGTGCGGAGGCTGTCGGTGATTGATGGCGGCCTGACAAGATTGACGTGTAAAGTGGGGAGAGCGGAGTCCTGGAGCAGCTTCTCCAAACCTCCTCGGGATGTTTAACAGAGTGAACGTACACTCGTGTGAGAAGGAGACATCTGGAGTCTGCCTTACCTTGACCGAGGCTTTCCAGAACTTTCCAACTGAGCTGTTTTGTGTACACATTCTGTTCTAGTTAAATTGGATTGATTGGGCTCTGCAGCCCTGAGGTCCTCTTTTGTCTTTCTGTGCCATTATTTGTGTTTTTTACGGTCTTGTTGTTCATACAGACTCACCTATAAAAATCCACCCATGAGGATATTTGTAGCCATCACCTTTCAGGAGAAAATGCATTTTCTTGATACTCACTGCATTATTGTTGACTGCCAACGTATTTTTTACCAAAAGCCTTTTAGTGCTTCCCGACTCGATTGTCCTCAGTACCGCCAACAGGGCTCTCTTCACCACTGTACACAGGAAGAAGTTCATTTATTTATTAGCATTTGCAGGTGCGTTATAATAAAATCATCCTCCCGTAAAGCCGTGTGCACAGTCCCCGCAAACCCAGCTGCGAGGGGACCGCCCCCCCGGCACCCCGTTCCAGGGCTTTGTGCCGCGGGCGGCCAATGCCACCAGGCTGATGTAATCAACCCCCGAGCAGTCGGCATGGCGGAGCGGATGGTAGCGGGCATCGGCTGTGTCTAATGTTGCGTGGCGACGGCGGCGGCGGCACCGATAGCTCCCCCCGCTCTTGTGTTGGCGTCGCGGCCGTCTGCTTGGCGCTCAACGAGGCTGGTGTTGGCGATGCTTTTCCGGGAACGCGTTTCTCATTTCTACTCTCATTTCTGAGAAGTAACATACGAGGGCTCTGATTGTGTGCATTGTTTATGATTTTATACAAATAAGAGAGGGGAAAAAAATTCTACAAAACAAACGACTGCGGTTAGAGCGCTTTCTACACGAAATGGAGGAGCTCATCGCCGGGGTGTTTACGGGCCATGTTTGCGTGCGGCGCGTTTGGCCCCCAGTCAAAGAAGCACCATATAAATCCACTGGAGAGGTGGGGGTGTTGAGTAACTTGGCTCTGGTTATCGAGACCAGGACTATGTTACCCCACAGGGCATCAATCTCAGCTCCCCAGGACATCCTGCTGTAACAGGGAGCCGCTCGTTAACACAGCACAACCCGACCATAACGACTCCTCACAAAGGGGCAGAACACCATTAACACCTCCGCTGCCTGCGGCCCCCTCGCGTGTGTTTACATCCGTGTCGATATTCATTATACCGATTCGAAGGTTCGAGGACTTAAGCGTTATCGTCATTTGTACAAGTACAATTAAATATTTCCTTCTGTACCTCCCTGCAGACTTAAACAACATACAATGATGAAGAGCAATGAATAGCAACAACAGGATGGAGAGCAATAACATGCAATACGCATCCAATATATATTTTACAAGCAATATACAGTGTACATGCAATATAAACAACATACATGCAATATGTACAACACACATACAATATATACAATACATAAGCAATAACATTCAATAACATACTTCACCTGCACTAGTGCTCAGACGCATAAGTCAGCATTTGTGGCTTACAATTTTCTTTATTGTCATATATATTCTAATTTCTTTCCTCAGGAAAACTGTTTTCAGCTCGCATAGTCAGTTTGTATCCTGTATTACTTCAAATTTTTTATTTATCCCCCAGTAAAACACCTCTACAGTAAATCTACAGTACGCCTTGCATTCCTTAGTAATATAAGTGCCAACAGTTAATAAAAATTCTTTATCTATTAAGATGCATGAATATTTAAAATTCAATAGCTATACATGCATATAATCTGTCTGCATTCTGCCTATCTACTGCCTTGTCTTGGACCACGTCCTTCTTCTTATACCCTGAATCAATTCCTCCCACTTACTCCTATATCGTGACTAGTATGGATCGCTGTGAAATTTTCCCAAATCAATCCAGCTCTGCTGAATTTCGATGCTTTGATAATTTATTTAATGGGTGAAGTATTGTTTCACATCAGCTTGCAAGTAAGAGGCACACAGAATTTTTTTGACCCAAAGTTAATGGTCTGTTGGGAAAATGCCTAAGAAGTTGTTTGCTGACAAAGCAGGAGGGCAGATGAGGTCATTTCAAGCTTTTTTGTCAAAAGTCTGTTTTGGGAAAGACAGGCTCGCATATATATTTACAGCAGTACCTCACGGCTGTCCAAATAATACAAATATCGGGACAGAGTTGTAAACATATCCTAAGAAAACAACAGCTTGAGAGAAACATAAAACCCTGAAATTAGATAATTCCCACCTTGCACATATCACAATATGATTGGTCGACCTCGCCGTCACTCTGATGTAATACCTTTAGAGTTTGAATGCCAAACACTTTTATCAAGAAGCTACAGGCTCACCCAGAATGATCCAATTAGCTTTATCTTAGTGCAGACAAATAAAAATTGTAATTTTCTAATGGCCTCTGTTATAATAGCGTATTCTATTCCTGCCTAAGGATCTACTCTCTTTAAGATTAAATGAATTAAATTAACAAAATTGTAAGCTGATAAAGTGTTTGGAGACAATATTGTTTAAAACTGGTCAAATAACTAGATAAGTTCAGTTTCCGTTTGTTGTGGTTATGTGTACATTTGCATAGTGTTTATTAATACACCACTAAACTTTATATAACCCTAACGCACAGGTTGGAGAGTGGAGGGTAGGCTCATGTTATAGGCTATATATAAATTTTAAGATTCCAGTGATTCAATTCCAAAGCCTTAGTACTATTCAAATGTATAACGTAATGTTGGGATAGTGTCTGTCTGCAGATGAGACGACTTAGGCCTGCAGTTTAATCACATGAACGTAAACGCTCGTAAACATAAACCGGTACTTTATCTTGGAAAGTTGAAAAGATCTGGGAGTCATTCTCCTGGCTGAGAATGACAGGGGATAAAATGCTTGTGAAAACGGACAGCATAATTTAACTCTGTTGAGCATGGCTGGCACGAAGGCTTATATATAAGTCGAGAGATGTACCAGTAAAAAAAAGTGCTCTATGCAGCACACAATTACCGAAAACATATCTGCCATCAAAGTGATGTTCAGGAATCAATTGAAACAAAAATCACAGAGGCCTGAAACAAAAAATGCAAAAAAAGCAAACAGCAAAGACAGGCCCTCTGCAGTCATGCTATGGATTTCATTTCTTGTAACATTCAGAGGGATCCTCTCTTTGTTAGTTACCCTTCTCTCATCTACTTGCCTTTATTCCAAAGCACCCGATAATAAGTCTACAACATTATCACACTAGACACAAAATGGCTGTCTCAATACGTCAGACAATTCTTTTGCATTCAGCTATTAACATATTTATTATTGTTATTGCTTTTGGCATATCAAGCGTAACTGAGTTAATAATAAACCTTGTACTGCATGTAATTATTGGTAGGATTTAATTGTGTCTTTTTCTGTGTTTAAAATGGTCTGTTGTAATTAATCTGGCTACATAACGTGCTTTTACAAGTAATAACTGACATTACCAAGGTAAAAATTAATTTGGTATGAAATGGCAGCCGTTTTATAAATGACTGAGATAACTGGCATTATCGATTCCGTAAATGAGCCGATCTGTGATGGAAATGAGGATGGCAGGCTGCTGTAGTACCTGGAGACCCGGCTCGGCCCAGCAGCCTGGAGTGGTCGGTCTGCCATCCCCAGGATGTGGCAAAGCGTGTCTCGCAGACTGCAGGTGGGGCGCCCATTGGGCCTCAGGACCAGCACTAGTGTCACAGGCGCAGATGGGCGCCCCCTACAGGAGAGGAGTCCGGAGCCACCTCAGGGCACTTACACTCTTTTACAATCTTTCTCACAATCTTTTTAAGCATGAGACCTTCCCTGCCATCATACTGACTCAAGAACATTTCCCAAAGACTGAGACTCAATCACTGAGTCATGTTGAACCACAGAGTTGCGTTGAAAGGTCATGTATACTATTGCAGTCCCCTTTAATACTAACCCACCCCTCATTTCAAACAGGTGCGCCTTTCCCACAAATTACCCCACCCACAACAGGGGGTAATTCTGGAATAATTAACGAAAGTAACTAGATGTGAATGGTCAGGCCTGTCCAGCACAATTCATACCGAGAGGGGATTTCTTCTGCATAACAGGGCGTCTGTTCTCTGATTGAAAGTGTTCCGTTGCCTGAGAATTTTCCACCCCTGCCGCCTGCTGGAATTTGGCCGACCCTCAGTCCCAATAAAAGCACTGCAGTCCTTAACTAGTAGTGTCAGGTGAGACAAGAGCATCCGTCACAAGCGTTTGTGGCAGTCTGCAAGAGGGAGGGTGAAAACATTACTCTTCTCGTTAGAAAATACACCAAAAAAGGCTGGTCGATAATAAATTTTTTTGCATGTTTATGGTATATTTACCAAAGGCAGGTGCGTAGTAAGTTATAAATGGATTGATTGTTGCAGGGTTTGCCGTGATGAATTTTCAATATGACTTATTTTTACTCTCTTGCCACCAGGGGGCACCTACTGCTCAACTCATTTTGGTTTTGCAGGCAGGGCTGTCTAAGCAAAGACGACTGGACTGTCATTCAAACGGATCAACGTTGTCACATGGATGAGTCACAATACAAAATAATTGTAGTAGGAATGTTTATTCATTCGCAACGATAACAAAAACTTTTAAGGAGCAGAAGAATCTTCTTTTATGTCTTTCTACTGTTCATGTATCCTGTGAAAGAGATTTGTAGAGACAATAAAGGATCAGCTACTCTAAAGAAGCAGTTTTGATAGCAGTGACCCTGTGGCCACGCGCGTCACAGCTCATTCTCACCGTTTGATCACTGACGGATTACTCACTGCACCAAATGCAGTCCTTATGTCCCCGCGGCGGCGAGTCGCTTTCAAATTCTGGCCACAAGATGGCGCTACGTGAAGCCATTTGGGCAGCTCCTGTGGGGGAGGGTGGGGGGCCGTCTCACATCCTGCTCCATCCGCCTGGGCCCGGCGGCAGCGGTGTGCTCCTGAACCTCTGAAGCGGGGGGGGGGGGGGGGGGGGGGGGGGGGGGGGGGGGGGGGGGGGGGGGGGGGGGGGGGGGGGGGGGGGGG
>JABFDZ020000039.1:10089701-10127618 GCA_019775955.2 Pollimyrus isidori
TGTCGGGCATCTCCCCCCTAATCTTGTACGGTGCCACCAACACCCCCCCCCCCCCCCCCCCTCTGTGTCACTCCTTAATGCGACGCCTTTGTGTTCTCCCAGGGCCGCCGCCCTCACTTTGAGCTGCGGACACACGACATGGGGACTGCTAATGTAATCATCCGTGACCCGTGTTTTCCTGGCAAGTCGACCAGCATCCTTGTGGAACCTTCCTATTCGGGAGAAATGAAAACGCGCTCATCACGTGTAATTATCGGCACAGGCATCCAGGAGTTTCCTGGCATTATGCAGAACAGTAATCAGCATGGAATATAGGCTAAATTGCTGCTTGAATCAGGCCAAGGCCCATGTTTTGGTCACTTTCCTTTTTCGGGGTGATCTCTTCTGCCAGGAGATGCCTGTTTCACGCACGTGGGTCTTTGATATCTTTGAGCTTTGGGTCCGATGAGGGGAATTCAGTTTGATCCTAGGGATTCCGTTCACATGGTGACATGTGAGAGGTGTAATCGTCTTCACGGCGCGCTTGGAGTTGTGGCCACTGTCCATTCTGCCTCGGACAGGAACCGATGCCGCGTGGAAGAAGACAGCAGCAGAGTCTGTTATGCCTCCTCTGATCTTTCTTCATGCTCACGGGCGGAAACGTAAACGGCAACATGGAAGCAGTCGTGGGTCCCCACCATGACTGAGGACGTCACACGCAGTCGTGGGTCCCCACCTTGACTGAGGACGTCACACGCAGTCGTGGGTCCCCACCTTGACTGAGGACGTCACACGCAGGCAGATTGCACCCCGCGTGGGGGTTTGTTAGTATGTTCTCATACAGCATACTTCCACTGTGGTCCCATCCCTCATCCACACTGGCAATCAAACACCGCTGTAAAAAAGAAGAAGAAAAAAAAACGTCCATATGTTGATTTACGGGTCAAAGGCAGGCAGGGAAACCTGGTATCCGTGGTATTTTGGACATTTAACAGAAGGTTTTGTTTGTTCTGATGTGTCTGAGCTCACATCGCTAGACTGATAAAAATGGTCTGGCCTAATTGGGATGGGCTCTGTCAGGGGGGTTGGGGGCTTGATATGGGGATACGGGCTGCAGCTCCATTTAACAGAACTGTGACTCCACTTACCCCTTGACACCTTGAGGATCCACAGCGCGGCGGGGAGGAGAGCGCGTCCGTCTCAGGTGTTACAAAATATATGAATCTCCATATTATCCATCTGCGAATCAGAGTGATCTAATTTGAGGTTATTCCCCTTCGACGGTGCCAGGGAGGGCCGTGAGTCGCAGAGCACGGCAGGAACGAGATTATAAACATTTTTTAAAGATTGGTGAATCACTGCAAGAGAAACAAAATGAGTCTGACGTGGCACATGGATCTCAAAACAGGGTTTTTCGTCTGTCTCTTATTTGCCAGGTGCCCAATGAGGTCGCTGATTTATTTTACGGGTCTCGGGTGCCGTTTACCGTGCGCGGGACATCCCTCCCAAGGCGTGATTAGAGCCCGTAATGCTGCGTTTTATCACCATCTCACAGACCAGGTCTTCCTCACCTTCGGCCTTCTGCACAGTTTATTTTTTGTTTTGTCTTTATATAAACAGTGCTAATCATCTGAAGAGGAAATTGAATTTTGGCTTAGCGATTTTTCTTATGCATAAAGTAAGGCAGTCTGCAGAGTCTGACACTCCGACCTTTCCCTCCACAGAGTACGTACGAGGTATGTGCCAGAGACTTCAGCTACAGTGAGACACTGCAGGATGCGTACCGTTACGTTGGTGTTTATTATCTGGGTAAAAGTAGCCACCCAGCAGAGCAGAGGGGCTTTCGTCGAGAGGTGCATAGCCGCCGCCGTGCCACGTATCCGACGGACCGTTTATGGGTTGCCACGGCAATGGCGTCTCGCGTGTTTTAACGCCGGGGCGCGCATCACTTACGTCATCGTTTGCGTCCGCGATTTTAGCGGCGGTTCTCCGACCTCGCGTTGGTGGCGCGGCAAGTAGCAAATAAATCGGGCAAACACCTGAAAGGCGAGTGACTGAGGGACAGAGAAGGGGAGAGGGGTCAAAGGGGAATGGAAAAAAAAAAAAAAACCTCAACAAAAGCACCAAGCTCAGCTCTTCTCTGACTGTGGAGGCGCGTCCGTCTGCGGGAGGACCAACGCTCGCGCGGTCCATCATCCGTCCAGCGTCTTACGCGGCGTGATAGGCCTTCCGCGCGGCACGCCGGCCCGCGGCCCGGATGATGTATGTGTTTCCTCAGTCCCGTGATTACTAGCACGGAGCCACGGAGCGATGCTCTTCACCTCATCAGTTCCGCCGGCTGCCCTCCAAGGTGGGTGAGGGATTCGCCGCAAGATGGCTTCTGACACGGCGGACGGCCGCACCGCGCGGACGTGAATATTATACACCAGATTTTGCCTCAGCTGCTGAGCGTGACCAGACCTGCATCAACTGGGCTGGATAAGAAAAATTAGAATTTTAATAGAGTGCCTAGCAGCAGTAATTAAAAAGAATGATTATATTTTTCCTAGATGTACAAAAAGAGAGGTGGGGTAGAGTGCGGGCCAGGAAGTGTTGGTGCCATTTTCACCATTGTGTTAATAACAATAAATATGGTCCTTAGATACCAGGAAGGGGGGAGTTCTGAATGACACAGTTTTGAGGATGGAAGAGCAGAGAAGAATGACTTACCTGTATACCTTCTATCTGCATGGGTGCAGGACATGAAGTAATGCTCTGTAGCTCTGCCCCTCACTGAGAAGTCACATAAAAATGGAGCAACAAGACCAAGCTGTGCAACCTTGTTTCGAACACTGGGATCTTTGTGTCCCCAGCCCATATTTGGTAGTGTTTTCTACCCTTTACCAGCAAAATCAACAATCAAATTGCCTGCTTATTTTGTCATTTACTTCTCTCAACATACCAAAAAAAAATCAAAAGTGATGGTGACTGATACAGAGCTACTGTACACAATCACTTTGAAGCTGCCATAGGTTACCCCCTGTCCTAGGTTATTCCCTGTCTTCTGCCCATAGCTTCAGGATAGGGTCTGAACTTCTGCAACCCCGCATAGGACAAGTGGGTGTGGAAAATGGATGGATGGAGCGTCACTTTGAAGACATCCACCAATCACGTGACTTAATGGGAGGGAGGTCAAAGGTCAAAGAACACAGTGATGGAATTCCAACTCTTGGGTTGTGGTACTGGGGCATTCTACCAAGACCTGAACCGATGGCTATGTCAGCACAGACCAAAGCTGTTCTTAGGAGACAGTAACTGAAGAAATCCTTAGGAGATCACAACTGATGTCTTGAAGTTGGCCGCCCCTGGGTCTTATAGATAATATAATGGCAGTACTGTCATAACATTGCTAGTTGTGGCTTGCTCAGAAAATCATATCACCGGACACAGAGAACACACAGCAGCAATGGGTGATGTGTGGAAAGGCCAATATCCCTCCACCTCTGTGAAAAATAATGAGAGTACACTCATATAAACAATGCAATACAAATGGCCTTCTGAAATATTTAGCAGCGAATCCCACTCAACAAAAGGACCAAATAATAAGCAACATATCGCTTTTTTTCTTGAACTCCATGAGGATTCATTAATCAGAGGAGTGATCCTCTCTAGTGTTCAGATGTTTTCCTTCATTCTGTTCCTATGGCCCACTGCCCTACTCATGCCAACTTTATTATTTCTTGCCCAGCAGGTGATAAATAATGACTAGCACCATGATTAATAAAGCTTAAGCAGTAAAGTTAAAAAATAAAAAGGGGTTGGGGGAACAAAATAACAACAACCGAAAGCAAAATTCCCCTGAAGGAAAAGAGGGCGGGGGGGGAACAGAGGAATGGTGGTGTTGTCAGAGCGATGGGAGGTGTCCACTGGTCAGAGGGAGGACATATAGCACAGAGGACGCCAGAGTCTTCATCAGACCATAGCTGGGTCACAGCATTCTCAACCTCTAATGGACCTTTCTGAATGATTCCGTCATTTATGAGATGCAGAAAACAACCGATTAAAGCTGTTATTATTGTTTGGTTTGCTCCAGGCCATTCCACTCTATGGTCACCAAGAAATGTGTCGTGTTCTTGTCTGGTCACGCCAGGGGGTGGTCTTTCGAGGGGGACATTTTTGTCATACAAATAATAATAATAAAAAACAGGATTTAAAACAGCAAGCTGGCAAACACGCAACGAACGAGAAGCTGAATCCAGTCGGTTCTCGGATGGCTGTGTGTGCATCAGGAATTCTTTAAACGACTGCTAAATTGAACAAATGTCAGGAGGAAAAGTGTGGAGTTTCTAAACTCAGGAAAGGATATAAATTAAATGCAAATAGTTAGTATGTTTCAGTGCCGTAGTGACCGTCAAGGCCTAAAATGTATAACGTAATTAAATGTAGCTAACACATTTACTGGGGAGAATGATTAATGACTGCTTTGACAGAACTTCTTAGCCTGAGTTCCTGTTTGCCCATCGCTGCACGGGGGGTTGTGCATTTATTTCTAGACGCATACCAGTGGCGTGTTATTATTGTGGCTGTTGTTGTTATTATTAATATTATTATTATTATTATTGTTATTATTATGGAGAACAATTCAAGTGTTCTAACTGGTCAAACCAAAGCACAGATAAGCTGTGTAATAACATCTGTCTGATCTGAGGTCAGTAGTGTCTCTTACTCTGGTTGACCTAGGGCTATACTGACCATCATACCAGACGCTGACCTCTGCAAGTTTAAGAGCCGGACAGAGTCCCCATTAACAGCTTCACGGCCCTTGAAGAAGAAAAAAAAACAGTGCCTGAGCTGTGTCTCAGGGTCTCCAAGTGCCAAAAGCAGTCAGTTAAAACATCTCCATTGTGTTGACGTTACTCTGGGAGAGAAGGCAATGTTGTGGCAAGATGACCTTGGAAACACCATTGGGTCAATTGGTGTCAGATTATGTGCCAACTCGCCCACAGGGCAGGTCCTGGCACTTCTCGAGTCACTAATAATTCAGGTGAGACACGCAGGATTAAAAGACATCTCTCCGCAATGAATGATCGACTCAGGTGAAACTATCCAACAGGTCACAAGACCAGACAGACCAGGCAGCCAAAAGGTCATAAAACATGAACAGGTTGGTTTTTGTAAGTAAGAATTTGCTTAAGGATTACCTGCTTGGTCAAACGATGATAATCTCCTGACGTGAGACGTACCTGGAGGTCCCCCGGACTGGCTTCACTTCACTGAACACCTTGTTTCATATGCTAGGTAGTGCAAAGCTGTTGGTACCAGCTGTACGATACATCATCAGAGCTATTTATGGCTTTCAGGGAACACAGCAATTTGTCACTGGTTGTGCTCTTCCCAAAATTATTTTTCTTGCAGTCTTACCTGATACCGATCCGAGAGTGATGTTATTATACCTGAGTGCATATGTGGAGCTCCAACACGCATACATATGTATGTGTGCTTGAAACACGGGCACTGTATATAGGGGTTAACAGATTCCAGTCTGAGTCCTGCCGATTTATGCTCGGAAGGCACATTAAATCAAGGGAGATTATATCATTTAAGTCAGAGATGAGGGCAGAGTTTCCTGAGGAAGGATAAGTTCCACATCAGGGAGGTGAATGCAGAGATGCCAGTGCCATTTGTGGGGGGGGGGGCACGGAGGGCTGCACAGCTTAAATCGGGATGATGGTGTAACAGCAGGTCAGTAGGGTCACCTCTGTGCTTCTTGCCTGCCGATGGACGGAGGGCTGCTGCAGGGCCATGATCCTGTCGCTCGGGTCATCTCGACCCTGCCAGGGGGCCCCGGGGATGGACAGCAGGTGGTCGTTGGACAGGCCGTCCATCCCAGTCGGTCGGGGGGGTTATCGCACTTCTTCATCAGCTAAGTTTAAGCTACAGCAGGCTGAGTGTCAGTCAGGTAAATGGAAACTCTAAGGCCTGTTGGAGACTGGCATTTTTTAAAGTACATTACAGCAAATCCTCCAAAGGCTTCACTGATGTATGCAATCTTAATTTTTATTACTGCAATTTATTACCGGCTCCCCGAGCTTATGACAAACCCAGCTGTCATTAACAGATTAATTATAATTTCTCCCTGTACTGAACATTGCAGCGAAGTGTGTGCATGGGTGGAAGCGAGTCTGTTCGACAACAAAGTATCGTCCTTTCATCGTACCCGGGCTCTGCCCTCCACCCTTTCAAAGAAAGAGCTTCACTGAACTGTTCTTGACTGAGGTCTTCCCTGAAGCTACCGTGCATAACAATGGCCTCAATTTAAGGGGTGTCCTTCAAACGAGGAGCAGTTATCGTGACCCTTTCATCTGCCAACGAGGGCCCGGCAGCGCCGAAATTCGACCGACGCTGCCCCCACCCCCCCACTCCTGCAGCTTTCTGGAATGGCCCAAACAAATGGAAATAAACATGACAGCGAGGCCAAAGAGCCGTGTGCAGTTGGGACGTGTCCTCTGGTTCACCTACAGTGAAGGATCCACCTTCCAAAGGGGTGACCTCCAGTGACACTCAGCACCTTTGGCAGTGGTAAATAGAAATCTCTCCCCGCACTCCTCAAGTTAACCACCGCAGACAGACTTGGCAATCTACCATCTTGGGGATGATATAATATTGTGACAATATAAAAAGTAAAGTCATCGATCAAAAATCGTCCTGTCATATCACTCGCGTAACACTCAAAGATTATATTTGAAACACTGCTCAGCGCAGTTTGATAATACGTCCCAGTAAGATTAAAGCAGGGACCTGACATCTACAGCACAGAAGCTAAAATAAAACCTCTGAATTGTTATAAATAGCTGGCTGGTTCAGAAAAGGAAGCAGAGTGTAATTTTTGGAACCTGTACAATGAGCGTGTGGGCTTCAAAGTTTGCTTTCTGTATCACACGGTTGATTCAAGAGCTCGCTCGTCACCTAACCCTGTTAACAGTGCGTAAACTCACACTGTGCCGTCATTCTGCATTGAGGTTTTAATCGGAGACTACAGCTGGGCTCATTCCTAGACCTCAGTGATTCACAGAATTGTAAATGAACCCACGGACAGGAGAGCATTGACTGAGTTCAGCACGGTGTTCAGTGGCCATTGGTTTTGCGTGGAGAAAAACATAAAACAGAACTTGAAAAATGAAGAGTAAATATAACACCGTTTGATTAATGTCTATTTTATTTAAAACAACATATTGCACGGCAAAAAAATCTCAGGTTCTAGATTTTTTTTGCTATAATATGGCTCCTAAAAGCATCTGGACTACGCAGCAACAAATGAGTAGTGAAAGAGTTTGAGGAAATATCTGTGCGCAACCATTTAAAGCAATTGATGGTAGAAGATGAAAGACCGAGTCGAGCAGCCTGAGACTGAACAGCAGTGATTACAGAAATGCACCACTCTTGAACCGTGACTCAACATACAAGGATAGCACTCTACATTTACTGTTATGTATAGGTTGCTCGGGTGAGTTGCTATGTTACAGTGCAGCTCAGTTGCCCCTGAAGCATGTGGCTTATTGAAGGATTAGAGCTGTACCCCTTGCCTGTGTGACAAGGCGTGATAGGACCGGGGGCATGCTGTCCCGAATCTGGGTGTGCGAACCATGATCGCTCACACACCTTAGAATACTGATGTGTTTTTTTTAATTCCTGTGGGGAGGAAAAAAAAATCTACTTTTCTCCTACACTGTCTTGCTCACCAGACACATACACAGGTGAGAGTGAGCTTGGGAAGGAGAGGGGGGTGGTCACACTTTGTTCAAGGGCGTGTGACTATACTGCCAAGCCCAGGACTCGAACCAGTGACTTTCCAATCCCAGGTTTCGCCTGCTGAGCCGTACATCATTAACGATTTTCTCGGACTTAGTGTGATTCACCCGCCAAACCACCAAATGGGCCAGGAGCTATTGGACCATTACGAGCACTCGGACCCCTTTAAACTGTATGGATCAGAACCGAGAGCGGTACCAGGCAGCGGCGCCGGGGTCATATGCCGCAGAACCGGCAGAAGTGACACTCGAGGCAACGCGACGAAATCGTCCCGACGACTCTGTGCGACCCTACCTTAATGCGGCTGGCATAGGAGGAGTTTAACGCGGCGGGTCTCTGAGTCTTTACGGTGCAGGTGGAACGGCACGTGCTTAGCGGTCCGGAGAGGCAGCGGTTCTGCTCACCGGAGCCGCGGCAGAGGTTGCGAGGCAGGCTGACAGGCAGCCGGCTCAGGATGTATGTGCAGGCCGAGCGAATGAACACAGTCCCGCTAATGCCACTGAGTACCATGTATCATTTATGAGCCGGGAGCTGCGACTGTAACGAGAGGCCCGTTTCATTAAAGTTTAATTAAGATGAATGCTGTGGAGGCGCTCACCTCTGCCGCCGCGCTTTCGTCACAGCCCTGGAGGTGCAGCTGCAGGAGGACAGACAAAGGGGAGCTGGGTGCGTGGAGGGGGGGGGCATCTCTGCCGGGAGGAACCATCTCACACGGGGACAGTCACAGCGGACACCCGAGAAGGCAGGGCCAGGCTATTAAAAGGTCGCCCGTACTTCGTGGGAGCCACTCAGCGGGGCTCTGTTTAATTAGCTGCAGAAAAGTATATTTACCAAATTAATAGATGTATCTGCCGTTTTTTCTTTTTTTTATTATTTTTTTAATCTCTTTAACAAAACACATATTTGAATATGGTGTACAAACACTGCAATAGCAGTAAACATGTAGGTTTGATCGGAAATCTCATTTACAATGCCCCTGTTTATGCTAACGTGGGGGGGGGGTTGAGACACGCTATAAGAATTTAAAGGATTCAAGGGTTTTATTTGTCACATGGTATACAGTCCGGCTGTAACCTGCAGTGAAGTGCAACGTTGTCAGTTCCACTGTAAGAATACTGGAAGCAGTAAGACAAAGAATATGTAATAAGGAATTATAATATGTAATAAATAAACTGTAAAGTTATGTCGGTTATAAGAGATGGAAACCAGATTTGTGCAACACAGCTCCAATTAAGTCTGTATGAACGGCGGTGATATGGAGCCCGAATCACTTTAAGTAAACCTGAGGCAGGATGCAGGCCATAGGATCAGTTCTAGCTTTAGCAGCTTCCTTCAGGGACAGACCACCCCCTCAGTTGTCTTAATAAGTCCTGTCAGCTGCTGTCAACAGGCCGGCCATGGTGACGGGTCACGCGCTCCTCCGCTGGCTGCCGGCAGGCTTCCGGAGGGTCGCCTGGCCTCCAGCGTCGGCGGGGAAGAGCCCGCGGGCGGCACGGGCCTCTGGCTGGGCTGCTGGCAGCCTGTGGGGGCTCCGGGCTTCCGGCAGCCTGGCTGTGGGCCGCAGCCGAGGAGAGAGGCGGTGACCTCATTGCGGGTGGGAGAGCGGTGACCTTATTGTAAAACAGTGCTTAATCACACTAAAATCTAATCGATACTGGGCCCTGGGTGGGCCCCGGCAGCGAGGGCTTCCGATGCCTGTGGAGGTCTCTGCACCAAGTACAAGCAAAGCACGAGTGCGGTAATATCGGCTGACAGCACAGAGCCAGGCAGCATGGTGAAATCGGGCTGCCAGGACCGACTGGTTACACCAGACATGCCAGCGCCGGTTCCCTCCCGTTTTTTTCCCCAGATCACGTGACACAAGGCAAGGGGGGGTCCTGTGGGGGAGCGCTGGACATACGAGGTCTCCTGGACTCTGGAAGTTTCCGTCTCTTCAGTAAGCCGGCTCCCACGCCAACTGATTTTCGAGGACTAAGGAGGGGCCCCTGCCTCAGGGGCAAAGAGAGGGAGATTAAAAAGAGAGGCATAGGTATAACTTGCTAGCGAAGCTGTGTAGTCAGAGGCATAAAAGAAATCCATTATCGTTGCTCAGCCTTAAAGCTGACAGAAATTAAATTGCATCCAAAGGCTTTTTATATATGACCACAAAGTCTGTGACAATACTGCCATGGGGGCTTCTGCATGAGTCAAGTACCAAAACCGCTTCTTTGTTTCCACATCGGCACTGAGTCTCACATCCCCTCTCTTTGAGAAGAAGAGGGGAAAACACATCTAAAGTTATAAAATATTATTTAAAAAAGAAAAGAAAAAACAAAGGTTTCCACGAAATGAATCTCCTAACGTTTTACAAGCCGGATTAAGTACGGGCCAAAATAAGATAAGAACTACTTGGCGATGGCGGTGGTGTTGTTTAAGACAGCGATGGAAGTCCTGATTAACCCCGCCCACCTACCCCCGGACGGCAGTCACAAAGCGTGGCCTGCCTTTCCCTTCAAGTCTGGTAGCTTGAATTTCCTCACCTCCTCCATCAGGCTGCGTCTCGCCAGGCGCTCCGCAGGCTCGCAATTGCCCCAGTCAATCAGTTAACTAGATCTCTGAGGCCGCAAATCTATTTTCTGCTGAGCTGAAATTAATAACATTCTTTCAGGGCCTATGAAAGATGGCCTATTATACGTACGAGCTGGAGAAGAGAGCAACGTGCTCATATTTCCTAAGAGGAAATTAAATCTAGTTCTAATTGGATTTTGAATGCCGTATTAAAAAACATCGCCCCAGCCAGCGGTGGACGTACTGGAGACACCGGAACCATTCGCGTGTCGGAAGGTGCGCGGTAAGTGGGTCCGACCGTGCGCGGCAAATCAGACGCGGCACAAGCCGGCGAACGTGGGCTCCAGCTAAAAGGAGAGCTGGTCGCCCTCATCCTTTCCCCCCCTCCCCCCCCCATGCGTGGAAGATGAAGACAAGGATGAGATGTTCAGAGCTCAGACGACGGACGCAAAACGCGGGATCTAGTGTCGCGTCGTTTCGATGGGATCGGACGCGGCAGATTGGGCTCGCTGGCGGCCCTGAGATTGACGGATTGATTCATGGACGGATGGGAGCCGCACTGGGTTTGTCCAGGCGAAAATGAATTAAACACTGGAGAGTAAGAGTGAACGGGGGATGGAAAAAAAAAGTGTATATTTTTTGATGCATGGACCCCACTGTTCAGCCCAGTTCACGGAAAGTTCACTTTAACAGCAGGTTCTGTCATGGTCCTATTCAATAGATCCATTCTCCACTATCTCTCCAACAGCCCTGGAGGATTATGGATGAGGCCCGATATGCTAACAAAAGCGTCGCCTGCATCCACATGATAAAATGTATGACAAAGGAATGAGGGGCTGCTTTGAACGGAAAGTGGGGGGGGGGGCGATGGGGGCTGTCGGCTTACCTCACACAAAGTTTGTAAGAACGTCCATACACCAGATTCCCCAAACAGCAACGATGGTGTCCATTGGCTTTGGCTGTTAGCATCATCAACCATCAAGGCTGCATCTAGGTGGGTTAAATCTGGATGGTAGGAAGGTACATTATTCAAACTTGACCATAATATAATAATAATCCCAGCTATACTGCCACCCCAAGACATACAAAATACTGGCAGGAAACCTCATTTTATTAAATTTTCATGTTTGTAAGAGAATAATTACGTTTTAAGGCAAAACAGTCCTATGTCAATGTGCTTTTGGTATAGAAAACATGCGGGAAAGTGTTTAATATAAAAGTTTAGATTAATGATATCATTGCCTTACCCTCACCAACGCCAAAATCATTTGAAAGCACCTCCATTTCTGTGTTTCCCAACCCAGAAAACTCTCTGGATGCTCCAGGCCATGTCACGCTCACACCTCACTGGGTCATCACTGACAAGGCTGGGCTTGTAACAAATTGCGTGCCAGTGACGTTGGCAGCCTGGGACAAAGGGCCAGAGTCATGCCCCCCTTTTAAATATTAATCGGGCTGCCGCCTTCGAAGGGCTGTGTGGAAATAAAAAGAAGGAACCCTGGAAAACACAACACGCTATTGATGGCAGGACCCAAGATGCGTAGGCGGGGAGGTCCACCTCATGGTGAGCCATGGAGCGAGGGACCCAACTGGTTACCAGTGACTGATCCGGGTCCAAGATATTTGAGTTCCAGGTGGCTGCCCGTGCGCCTAACTTTTAAAATAGCGAATGAGTTGAATGAACCAGCCATCCACTTCTGCAGGGCCGAAGCCGGGAGGTGCCGGTGGTCCAGGCCGTGAAGAAGGTTCTGCCGTTGGATGAAGATGCAATTTAGCGGGAATAATGAAGTGGAGGTCCCTGGCAGTCCACTTGCAGAACTGCGATCGCCACATTCTGATTCAGTGCTGATAAGACACAATGTACTTCACCACCCGAGGCTATAAATGACCGAAAATTAGATCATAAATTGAGAAAAAGGTCTGCCTTGAAAAAGGTGAGTCGAGCAGACATTAAGGACTAAAGATCATCCAGCTCCCAGCCTTGTTTTAACTACCTTTTTAAATGATGAGATATCATCATTATATTTTCGTCTGTTTCTCAAAAAAAAAACGCTTAAAAAAAAAAACAACATGCAACACCGGGGTCTGCAGCTGGAGAAGCCAAATGCGTTCAAATTATGCCTCGCAGGCAGGGTACAGGGATGTGGGCTCCTCTAAAAAAAATCTCCCAGTTTTGATTTTCTGCTATTTATCAATATTTTCTTTGGCATGCACAATGTCATTGGCTCCCAGAAGAATTATAGGACCTTACTGCCGAAGACAAACAATTTACTGCCACTTTGCCTCACTGAACAGCACTGCCAGCGGCCAGGGGGGGCATTCATTTCCAGCCATACATGTTTTACTCACCCGACTCGAACAAACATATTTGTTGAGGCACCAGCCCATAACATTTAGGAGAGGCTGCCCACAAAGTATTTAATTTGAAATCGCCACATGCCCACGATCACTCTGGAGGGGGAGTGTGCCAGGCACTGACGTGTTTCACCTAATGCGTGCCGTACTCGGCTTTCCCTTTTACCAGGGTAAGGGGACGGAAACGCGCATTTTATCAGCGCTGAGCCGTGCGAGTTTCCATAATTGCTGCTTTAACCTATTTGCGGCCTCGTATTTCCTCCTTAAAGAGAAAGTGCGCGAGTTAAATCCTTACCAGCCTCCCCATGTTTATTCCATCAGAAGCAAGATAGCAAATTAAATGCTCACCTGAAATCTTCGCCTGAGGTGCGCTGGGCATGTTGTCCGAGCAGCCAGGGAACACGGCCGCCGGGGCACCTCCGCTGGGGGAGCGACTCCTCCCCACCCCCCCCCCGCATTCCCCAACGTGGCGCCGATGTGTTGCAGCCATTTACATCACCGAGAGATAAATATGTCGTCAGCTTTGTGCCTCTGCAGGCAGCGATACTTCCCCACACTGGTGGTGTTACCTTGGTCGTTCATAAGATATTTCCTTAAATTCAATCAAATTTCTCATAGTGATATCAAGGATAATTAATACTATTATATAACAAACAGTATGCATGCATGACTAGTGTGATGCACCTGCTCAGAGAATAGTAATCTCATAGTCATCATGTTTTCGTTTTCATCACGGTGTCTGCGTCTTTGTAGTAGGACCTGGGCTGGCCAGTGTGATGCAATTTTTCACATGCTGTAAATATATAATTTGTTTCATCATCAACCTGCATGGTCCATTTGTATTTGTGTTGTGTTTACACTGGTCCACGTGATGACTGTCTGCAGTGCAACATAATGTCATGTGATGCGTCACAGAAGTTTTTTTTTTGGTCATTTACATTTGGTCGAAACTGGTGTCAAATGGATTAAAACGAGTTAATGGGAAAAGATATGATACATAGATGTGTTATGAAAACCTACATTGGGACATGGGTTCCTATATATGTGTGTGTGTTTGCAAACACACACACGTTCAGACGCAAATATGACAGGTTCTTCACCGGCATGGAGACCGGAAACCTCTTAACCTCTCTGTGGTTGTGAGAAAGTTAAACAACCTACCAATGTGCAGGTTTCCTAATGAAGCCATTCAAAGGCCCCTCCAGGGATTCCACTCTGAAGGAGATACTCTTTTTTAACCCCCCCAATGTGCACACACACACACCCCTCTACCTCACTGTCACTAATTACCACCTGACTGAGGCAGCACCCAGGGCGAGGCTAACCTGCTCTCACCGCTGGGGTAGCTGTTCCTCTCCGAAAGCAGTGGACACCATCCTGGTTGGCTGGCCATGAAAAAAGAAGGCCTTAGTGGATATTGAATTCATACTTGGCTTTCTAAGGCATCCATTATATACTCCCCAGAACTGTCATCTCGACTTTAATGAGCCACTGGACAACATCAAACCTACAAAACGAAAGAAAAAAAAAATGAATCTGAAAAGAGAAAACGTGTACTGTTCGATGGCGAAACCTATTCACGACGCGCATTCCTGTGGAAACCTGACTGATTCTAGTCAGAGAACGCAGAATGACTTTTAATCCCGGAGGTGTACAATTTCCGTTTTCGAATAGAGACGGTATTCCCATAGTACCGTCAACACTGGAGGAAAAAGTCACCTTGGCTGTATGAGGCAAGTGTGGAAGTCACCGCAGAGCTCTGTCCATCTGCTGAGCATCACACCAGGGTTCCTTGGGTGGGATAAGTGGACAGGTTAACCAGTGTGTATTTCTCTTATTTTCGGTCACCCATGAAGCTCTGCATAAGTTGAACGAGCATTCATATTCCTCTCCTCTGTCACCGGGAGTCACTCCTTCACGCGCACATCACGGACACAGAGTTAAGATTTGACCGTGCGCTCTTACTCTGAAGTAATTTGCAAATATTCCTATACGGTGGCGCTGTGCACAAACTGATAGCATCTGGCGGCATGTGCCCTTTATATGCAGAAAAAATACAAAAGAAACAGCAGATTGGTTTATTGGTTTTTTTCATCTTCTCCTGCACACCAAAGTACCTCCACGGTTTATAAAGATGCCCTGCAGCACTCAAAGGAGATTATGCTCAAATTAACTGTACAATTCTACCTATGCATAATACTCCCAAGTGATACGCTCCTTGGCTGAATGTGATACTGATTCATTTTCCTTGTGCAGGTAAGGTCTTCATCCTTCCAGTGGCTAGGACTTCCGTTGTTATACTTAAGGTGTCGCCAGCCTATGATAAGTTGTTTAATTACCCATTTTAAAACTTTTCCGGCTTCGTGGGTGAACTGTTAACTTCAAAAATGAAAATCATGAATAAAGCTGTCTGTATCGTAATCCATTTTTTATATCTAATGGTTGCAGACTATTTTACTGAAATAACGTGTCTGAGATTACAAATGAAAAGTGTACTGGATCATCCTTTATCCCTCAGACAGATTAAATTCCAAACCCTGTTACTGTAATAGGCACACTTGTAGCTTAACATAAATTAGAACTCTAATTATATTAGATACCATTTTAAACAAAATAACAGATTCCTCGGGATCCATAGGTGTAATTTATAGCAAAGCCAGGTTCATTTTCCTTAACAATCAATTTCTCAGTGTAGCAAAAGACTAATATAATGATGTAACGCAATTCTTCCTGGGAGCGCCGAAAGCCAGGAATCACAGTCATCGCAGAGGGGTGTTGAAGATGAATGAGCCCGCAATTTATTCACTCGTAATTTCATATTGAAGAGGATGTAACAGGTGAACGTAAGGGTCACTGCAAAAAAGGAAACGGTACTCTTTAGGTATGTGTTTAGCATGTGAAGCACACTTTTCTTACGTGCGCAGCGAGTTGCCTTTTATATTTGGCGAAACCCGAGGGCGGCAGTACGAACGCGAACAGATGGAGTGGCCGTGTTATTCTGCACCATTCATTTTGATCCGTACAGATAATTTTAGCCTCTACACTCAGGTGACATGTCTGTTCCAAATACAGCGGTGTCATTTTAAACCGTGATTGAGTACACCGTCCACTGCTGTTCGGGTTTTAAAAAATGCATTATTGTAACATGAAAATGCATGTATTTATGTTAGCGCCAAACTAACAGCCAAGAAATATATTCTGCCTTTCGGAAATGCAGTGTATATAAAAGTTTTTTGCATTACAAAGTGTTATGGTTAAGCTAATAAGAACGTATGGGAACTTACAAAATTACTAGGGTCAGCAATTCAAGGTGACAAAATGTCCTGCAATAAGGACTTGTATTATTTCATGAATATTAATATTGTTAATATGGTTTGCAAGAGCTGCTCGTTAAGCAACGCTTACATGCATAAGCTATCTCTTTCATTTGTGCAATCGTAAAAGGAACAGGAGCAGTTTGCCTTAAAAAAAACTCCACAGTGAGTGAGTCTGACGCGGCATAAAGAAATATGAAGTGATAGGATATAAGGACTCAGCTAAAAGGGAAAGGGTTAACTTTGCACGTCAAAGTTTACATACCGGCCGGACCCCACGATGACCCGTGCATGCACCTATGCTAACACGCTTTCGGACATCTCAGCTGCTTATGCTGTGGTAGAAAAATTGTCATGAATGACTTTTGTAAACCATGTCTGAGGCTGACATGGCAAAGAAAAATGACAAGTTTTCTGCAATAAAAACTATCTGGTTAGAGGACTGTGGTTGGTTACTATTAGTCTTCATTACTCGGCAGTCGTCTGACAACTGTGGCGTGCTACGGAGCCCCAAATGGGGGCTATAATGTGATCTTATGATATATGAAGAGCTGCTAACGCCAGCCCAAATCTTCGTACTTGGTGTTAACGGTACCCTTTTTTGTAAAGCTGTACATTACCTCAAACCATCACAAATCTGCCGGCTCAGCTATTAGGATTGTATATCTACCAGACCTTCTTGCTACATCATTTTATTCAACCCACAGCAGCCTAAAGAACGGGTCAATAACAGAGAACCCCCTTACGTTAAATTCGCACGGAGGATACAATCGGGGCAAGGGTTTGGGCAGAAGTAAGACAAATAAATTCCTCTTTGTGTTTGAATAAAGGAAAACGTTTATGCCTCTGACAGAGTATGACTACGGAGGCTGTGGACATCGCTTGCCTTTTTCCTACTGCTAATCCGTCCACTGTCAAAAATCGTACTGGGATAGCACCGTCTTCCATGTCACAGTAATGACCTCGTCGTTAATTGAGGAGTGAAAGGCAGAGCCTTCGGTACTCGGGATATTATTGAGCTCTTAGGCTGTATGAAACAAATGGTGTACATAATTAAAGGCTTTCACGGCTGATCTGCCTGGAATAAAAATGGTTTGCCTGGCCGTGACCTTGAACACCGTGTCAGGCTCACGTTATCCTTAGTTACACCTTATGCCCATGTTATGTGTTCCATATTAAAACTGGATATTTTTTTTATTTCTTTTTAAAAATACGCAAGCTGTGATGTAATGTTTTTACAACACAGCACGGAAACGCACAGGGACATGTATAAATTACAGCATCACATTTTAATTTAAAAAATTGCATTAAAAAATTATTGAGTAATGGATCTAAGCTATTTCCAAGAATAGGAATCTGCACAAATTAAGCTTCCTGTCACCCTATTGAAATATTGCATTTACTGTTTTCTGGATTCCGAAGGATCCACCTTTTCATAGCGCTTTACAATAAAAATATTAAGTCGATCAATTAAATGTCGTTAACACGTCCGACATTGTTTTTTTTTTGACAATTTTAGCCTTGTCTTGTTCTTCTGATTTCTCCTCAAACAGTGATTTTATAATTTTCAATTCAATCATCTATGTTTATGCAAGCTAGAGAATCACTTGAATAAAACTTACCAATCATCTCAAATTATTCATATTAAAATAATGTATTGTTAGGTCAGTACTGGGTCAGTACGGGATTCTTTATCATTTAATGTAGTCGCTTTTATTCCATATTTCATTCTATTATACTTCTTTCCGAAAAGCAAATACCTAGAATATTAAAGTAAATCAGGATATTGAGCAACTGGAATCTCTCTCTGATACTATATATCAGGGGTGTCAAACTGCAGTGCTGGGGGGGGCGGAGCCCTGTGTATACAGTTCTTTCCCACAAATGATTCACCTGAAAAGTTGTGTGGTAATTAGGACAAGGAGTTGAATCAGGTGTGTTAAATGAGGGGAAACCCAAAAATGTGCAGGGCTCCGGCCCCCCAGGACTGCAGTTTGACACTCATCTTATATATACAAGAATAGATAGTTTAATATGAAGTGTTAAGGTCTCTCTTGACAGACAGGCAAAGGGCAATTAAATCTTATACCGTCAGTAAATGATTCTACAGATACGAACCTTCACTGAAATCACTTTGGGTTTAATAAGAAACGACATACACAACCTTCCTAGGGTTCCTCTCTTATCCATATGTTTTCTGTAGGCAGCAGGTAGGACATATACCTGTTACCTGAAGGTTGCTGGCTCAAGTCCCAGGAGATGTACTGTTGTTCTACTCTCGAGGAGCAGGAAGCATCCAGTGGTAAAAATAGTTGCAATATTCTAACTTGCTTTAGACAAATGGATCAGCTAAGACCCTGAATGTAAAAGTGCAACCATATAAAACAACACCATAGTATGTTGAAAAGGATGTAATAGGAATTAGAAAATATTTTTTTTTCTTTCCCTTTTAATTATGCATGCTGTCCAGGAGGACAATGCAATGATTAATACTCTGCTCGCACACCCCTCACAAACAGCTAGTTTTTACACCATGAATTTTTAAGCATGTTACTTAGAGATAACTCGAAATGGCTCGTGTTAAAGTTGCGACTTAGAAAAATAAACGTCTATCACACGAATGCATGCTGCACACTTCTGTCCGCTCACTGTTTCCAGCTATGTAACTCACTGCTGTTCAGTGAATGGCTCACTATTCATCACCAATGACAAGGATTTTTGTTTTTTTCCAAGGTAAAACAATCTTGCGCATTGTTTATATTGTTGTTTCTTTCTGTGGACAAATATGGGAAACAATTAGCATATGGTCACCCACACCAGTGCAGAATTACTCTCATTTTAATTTTCGAAAAGCATATATGTAGATCTGAGGAAGGCTTCCCTGACTATCTACCCGGGGAACGGCGTGTATAAATTAAATAATGAACATTCCACAGGAATGATTTAAGAGTAACTGAATGGAGCACGCTTGGGTCAAAGACCAGACAAAGACTAGTAAAAGCATTAGCTTTGGCTGTGGAAGAACATCTTCTGTCCATGCGGGATACCTTGGCTACTATGGTATGTCTGGACAAAGCTACTAAGAAGAGCATTGCAAAGCTGTTCCAAGTAAACAGCCACTATCCAGTGTAGATTATACTTTGTTGGAAAAGTTTCATGTTTCAAATAAAGCTTTCCATCTATTTTCGTATATTCAGATATACTACTATAAATGAAAACACAACTGGATTTAATATAGGCTTTATGGTTATATAGTCATCACTGATTTTACATTATTTACATGTATACTATAGACAATATAGCTGTTTGGTTTATCTATTTATGTGATACGCATTCTTTATGATTATATTAAATAAATTCCATACTTACATCCAACATATATTTTAGTTTACTCATTATAAATGTGTTACATGGAGCTGTTAAAGTCATAATGTATCTGTACATTAGCAGAGAAATCATTCCGGGACTTTAAATAGACCACTTGTTAAGAGATATGCATGGCACACCACCCTTATCCAAATAAAGAGGTCATTAAGCGTTTCATTAGCAGTATTTCCTGTCATTGTAATCTTCCTTTTAATCTGTGTGATAATACTTTGGCCATAAAATTTATTATACGGTTTTTGACCTGACAGATCCTTTTCAAAAAAATTGTCCATGTTTTTTATACTTGATGAATACTGCATCTGCAGAATCAAATCTGCATACATAAATTAAGGTCAGAACGTATTCTCATGACGGACAAATACTGTACAGTTAGCGATGATGTCACCTGTAATTATGTTAGTGATTTTAGCCTAAAAGATGGGTTTTTGCTGTCATCAGTTTTTCACATGGGGAAATTAAGATTTACACATAAGTTCTGCCCTTATCTCCTTTAAGATGCTCTTCTTGTAGAAAGATTGTGTTTCTTTTGAAGTCATACATTGAGTATCAAGATCAGAGTCTTGAGTTTAACCCAGGAGAACCAGATACTATGGCTTTTCATGTTTATCTCTAGCAAATTGGAGCAGGGGGTCTCCTTAATAGTTCCTGCTTGATCCCTGCTGCAAGTCTGAATATGCATCCCTACATCTGCAAGATTCATTTATTACTAGAAGAAAAATGTGCTGAATAGGTTATATTCGTTAACACATCTGCAGCGATAATTCCTACATAGACGAAAGGACAAATGTCAAGAGAAAATGTTGCTGACTTACAAAAAAATACATGGCAAAATGCTGGCCTAGTGTGTTACTACACAGACCTGCAACTTAAAAAGGTGTGAAGAAGATAACCACCTTGTTGCCAAAAAGCATTATCAACTAATGCAAGACATTTTAAGCTATTTATAGCCCTGCAATTAAAATTCATGAATTGAATGATTGTACAATTCTACTGTTAAATGGTCTAGTGTGAATATTTGTGTTATGTAGAAAGTACAGGCAGCAGTCTTCCCTTTGTCCCTCATCACCTAAAATTAGTGATAATTGTACAGGGGTTTGTGACCTATATAAAATAATTCCAAACTCTGTCCTGTCACGAATGTTACATCATGGATGCAGAAGGAGTGTTACATTGTTTCACTGTGTATTCTACATGGCTGATATGGCAAGAAAGCTTGACTTGACAAGGAACATTATGCGTATGTCACTTTAAGTACAATTTTTTTAATCTGAAATACTTTGAGTGCAACATCAATATCGGCAAAAACATATTTATTGTGTATTGCTAGGAGTACAATTTTAGCAATTAGATTATTTAATATGACCAACCATACTGGAACACGCTGTCATTGCCATTGTGATTCTCTTTATGGCTTACAGAGGTTGCTAGACATAAACAAAAGCCAATAATTTTACTTTTAATTCAAAATTGATTATAACGTGAATATAAGTGGGATACCACACCCGTCACCACCAACTGTTGTTTTTCCACCTTTAACAAGGACATCCCATAAATATTCACGCTATAACTCTTTCATTTTGAACGCATCATTAACTTCTGTGGGGAGAAGAGGGCTGAGAGGAACAGGGGGAAGCACTGTGGAGTAAAGGGAATTGAGCTCTGAGGATGAGTCCGGGTTCTTTGAAAAGAGAGACGGGCGGCAAGGCCTTCCTCTGTTTCATCCTTCTGTTATGAAACTAGTTTTAACAGGCGCATCATAAAGCTGCGATCAGCGTAGAAGCTCGTCCAATAGACCGTAAATGTTGCAAAGATTATTTGTCGAAATCATCACTCCTCAGTCGAAGTCAGATGTATTTCTGTTTAAAAAAAAAGATTGGGGAATTGTTAAATACTTGAGAACTATGCTTCTACGCTTTTAACTGCGTATTGCGTATACGGTTCTCTCAGGACGGCGAGCGGTACCACTTTCGCTGCTGGTAGAAGCAAAATTCTTCCAATGAATGAGTTGGTGTAAAGGATATTTACTTCTCTGCCAATCGCTGTATTGTAAAATCCATGCGTTAGCTGGTGATCTGCTCCCTGAGCCAGCTTCATTTGCGTTATTGTCATAAGACTTTTCACAGTTCGCTCCTGATGGTATCGACCAGGTGCTCCAATGGAATCCGTGGCATGTAGCCTACTGTACATTTCTGATCTCTGTGACGATTATTTTGTTAATTGGTTAAAGACTTCGACACCGATAATATAAGTATTATTCATTCATTTAGTACACTTCAGTGATCCGTCGCAATGATTATCATCGCCCTTTATTGTGTTCGCTTAGTTGTACTTCCTAAACTCAAGATGTAAATATTACTGTTACAACATAGGGCGGGGCCACGCGATCTTTCCACCATTCACAAGGGAGTTGGATTTCTATGCAAAAATGCTTCGTCAAAAACTGAACACTCAAACAAGGACTGTAGGGTGAAGGTACTACCAACCTTATTAAAATAGCCACGGGTTCACATGAGAGCAAACTCTCAGGGTTCCCACTCATAACTTTAATTACATCAAGCAATTAGTAAATGCATCCCATATCTTTATTATTTACATTATTTTACTATTATATTTATAAACACACACACTCATACATTAATATTGTTTTATTTTGGATATTGCAATATATATTTTTCATTATCAGTTTCAATTATTCCAACTTCGTCATTTTCCCAATGTGATTTCAGTAAAGGTTCATCGAGTTAAACCGTTCTGTTAATAGCGTTTTTCTCTTGAACCAACCATGGAAACACGATTCAAATTGTCTTGCTCCAAATAAAGCATATACATTCTGTACTATAACTACGATTTTCATTGTACTAATAAGTACAAATCCCATCTTGCTGTGGGCCTTCAGAAGAAGTGAACGGACAATAAGGGGATGTGTTCATTCGAATTGACTGACAATGAATAATATCAGTTCCCTGGCCACTTCTTTCTACTATGTCATTTATAAACGAATTTTACAAAGGCCATTTATTGAAAATGAAATAAGTTTTACAACAGATGGGAGGTGCCTCTTTTTAGGAGGAGCCAATTAAAATGCCGATGGTTCTTGCGTTGGTTATTGTATTTCTATCAACCAATAAGATGTCACTCTGTGTGGTATGTCGTCACGTGCTTAGGTGGGGCGTTTTGGTTGAGCGGGCCATAACAAAGAAGAGCGCGCCCAAGGTTGGAAGGCGGCTTCTGCTTCGTCGCGTAAAATGGATAAAATAAGGAAATGATTATGCTGGGGCAGATTGCAATTTACTTCTAGCCAAAAATTAAACAGTCTTTCCGATGGCAGCAATAATCGTTGAAAACAATCAAATAAATACATTCCCCAGTTCAAACGGCACGAAATATGGCATAATCAATAAATAAACCCCTGAGTGTGATCCGTTACGTGGAGTCTTAAACTATAGTGAAGCTAGTAATTGCAAAACCTTATAATATGAGTATGCTGTCGCAATCTAATTTTGACTTTAAAATTTACAATATCAAGATGCTTCTCGAATCTGTCTAAACAATTAAAAACCTACGACCCAGTCAAAACGTATCAGGCGTTTTCTTTAAAAACCCAAATCCCAGTATGACATATATTTGAAATCACTGCCATCGTTTAAGAGTCGAATATATCATACTGACCCACATTTATGATGAAATCCTGTCCCACTTGTAAAAAGTGCTCCAATCATCACTGACGTAATGAAATGACTGTATTGTTAATAAAATGCGACCCTACATGCATTCCACATTTTATAACACTGGAAGCTGTCCAAATTGCTGCATCGTTATGCTATTGAAAAGTTTTCAGAATTTGTTTTCATATCTATGATCTTAACCTAAGCTCACACGCATTTTCGAATAATGTAATACTGTTCAGTTTGAATGACTCCTTTAGTCTTTCAGTACAATTTGTATTTATGGGTTAGTCTTTACCTTCTAATATGAAAAAATATCAGTTAAATTAGCCAAGAATGTTTTCATACTATCTAACAATACTTGTCTTCCGTTTGCCTCATCAATAAAATAAATTTTCAAACATTTCAGAAGATAATTAAGCATTAAGGCACTGTATTTTATTATAGAAACACCTGACAAACATTTTGCTAATGTTAATATTCCAGTCTAAAACGTATTACCCTAATGTTATGCATCTCACATCACCTTCAACTCAGAAATCATTATTTAGACGTAATATTTTAATATATAACAGTGTAATATGCTGTTAACCGAGTTTCAGTCTTTTTAGGTACCAATGTCGCATTAAATTTGTCATGTTGTCATTAATAATGAGAATTTCTGATTCGTTAAATTACAAGAATTCCGTGTCATGTTTTTAAACATGAAGACGAAACACCGTGGAATCTAAATTTCTATGAAAGTATCGACCTACTGGAAAAATCTGTAAAATAAAAGCACGATGCTCGGCAGACACCATTTTCTTCCCCTGGAGAATAACTTTAACGCCATGGCTTTGTGGTTTATCAGGTTGACAGAAGGTAAGCTATTCTCACTTTCTGAATAATCAATTCCACGTATATTGATGCAGAGCATCCGTATAAGGCCCATCCCATCGTCAACTATAATATGAAGTTTAATATGATAGTGTAATTTAATATGACACCAGATATTCTTTTTGCTAGGTATGTATATTTGTATACAAATGCAGATTTAGCGTGCGTCTACTACGCAGACGGTTTACTATAGTCTCGACAGGTATCTAATATAGGTAGCCTACTTTCTGTAATCCTTTATTCTTCTTGTTATGTTAACTATCCGCATCATAAGTTATTCAACTCATTGTTATCTGGAATGAAAATTAAATGTGATTAAATTATGCCTACGTAGGATTGAACAGGATGGACGATAATAAAATGGCCGCCTTTTATAGTACGCTAGACAAAATGGCATTACATCATAAACAATGCAGTGATGTAATAGTTCCCCGAGAAGACTGAACGTGTAATAAGTCTCGAAGGCAACAAATATCATATACGTAACATCTATAGTTTGTCTTCCATACAACTGCTATATACTTTATTCTTTTTGTCTAAAATTCTGTCAAAGTATTATTTAAAAAAAACCCAGAATAAAACATGAGCGAGCAAGTTTAATATTTATTGGTATTTATTTATATAGTATCTAAATGTAATGTACCCTCAGTAGAAGAGTTGTGTTTACAGAGGCTTGTTACCTTACGCTATATGCACAGAACTCTTTTATTCGATAGATCGTGAAGTTTGGTGTCGCGCTTGTTGAAATGTGTGTTAAACTCGCCATGATAAAGCCTATTTCGTCAAGGAGGAGCAATCATTGTTGAATCTGGACGCGACGAGATTTTGATTAATGAGCTTTAAGATGTCTTAGCAACCAGAGGAAAGGATTCAATTGGCTAAGCTAAAGCCTTTTTACTAATGACGAACATGTTTTTTCTGAAAGTCCTTTTTCATCTCTACTTATTTATGCAGTTTTCATTCTTTTGATTTTTTTTTATTAATTCCACAGCAAACAGTTATGGCATGATACAAAATGCCGGAATCACCTTCCAGGTTTATGCAAGGAAAATATTGCCGGTACGTGTTTTAGTGACCCAGTGGCATTTGTAACAATAGACCAGCCTATGTTGTATCTATAACAATGCCTGCATAGTCATGCATAAATAACTTTATCCCGAACAGCACCGTCACTGCTGGTTGTTACAAATGTTGATTAAAGAGAAAAATACAGTTTATCACTCGTTATCTCTGTCACAATTCGAGCAAATTTTTACTGTTTTTATAAAACCAAGAACTGAACAGTGATTTAATGCTGCGCTTTGTCACAATCACATTCAGGTGTCAGCACTGAAGATTAAAACATGCTTATTTGGCATTTACTTTAGTGTGTGTGTGTGTGTGTGTGTGTCAGTTTTTCCAGAACTGTCAGCTCTTACACCAACAATTTAAAAAGTGCTGTTTAATAACTAGGCCTAATTGTTTTCAAGGCACCGGTTGAGACCGCGCTGAAGAGAAGAAGACAAGTATAACGTCCCCTTCCCCCATGCTTCTGTGGGCTTATTGTGTTTGTGAGTCTGTGTGTGTGTGTGTGTGTGTGTGTGTGTGTGTGTGTGTGTGTGTGTGTGTGTGTGTGTGTGTGTGTGTGTGTGTGTGACTCTGTGTGTGTGTCCGGTATGTGTGCGGACAAAGCCTCGTCTCCTTCGCGATCTTAGTGCGGCACGGTGTCGTTCTGTTTAATGAATATAAGCACGTATTTAAAAAAAAAAAAAAACAACATTAAAGCTCCCTGGTTTTAAACAATCGTTTTCAACACGCTGTACATGAACTGAATTGATTTTAATCACAAGACTTGGGGAATGAAAGGTTCGTTTTTACTGATATCCATTATTTTGAGCACTTTATTTACAAAAATGTTCAACACACTAAAATATAACATTTCAATATCATTAGTGCTTAGTCTGTTTATGCATGAACGGTCTAACGGAGAAAGAGAGAACGTAACAAATCGATCTGGGAATCTGAACAAACACAAACAATGACATGCTCGGGCATTGTATATCTACAGTAAAATCAATCTGTTGTAAGAAATATGTTGAATTTCGTTCTTTTTAAATAGTTTCTGACATTTCAATTAAAACAAACCATGAATATATCATTGATTAACAACATATTTTAGATTAGAGCTACAATTGGTCTGAATGAATCCTTACAAAAACCACAAACACCAGCCACTTGTACAATTGCTTCAAACTATTTTTTTTTTCATTTATACCGACTCACTAAAAAGGGGGGGTCGTGGTGCGGGACCACGTAAATCTTTCCAAATATTGTTGCATAAATTCTACAGATGTCCATACAAATATCTTACATGAAGTCAATGATAAATAATAAATGGTATAAAATAGTTCTTTAAATAATAAATACCTTAATCGAGATAACTGTCATAAAATATTGACATAAACTAATAAATTATGCTTTCTGAACTGAAACCAAATGCAGACAAAACATCGTTTTTCCCTTTTTTGTTTTACTTTTGTGAAAGAGCTATCCGTGTTATAACGGGTCGCTAATACTCAACAGATCTACAGGACTTACCTTCAAGTAAAAGTTACAAAATGTTCAGTTCTTCAGTTTAGCATTGCACTTTAGAAAATAGAACAGATGACGATAAACAATCCGTCGATGGATCTTCGTTAGTGAAGAAAAAGAACCACTGCTGCTTTATATATAAAAACAACAGGCTAACAGCCATGATAACGATAATAACAATAATAATACGGGCTAATACAGGTGACTGTTGAAGCGCAATTATATAAAGTATTTTAAACGACTGAGGTAATAAAATAGCGAAATCATCGCTTCAGCCCACTGATGAACTCCATTACAGATGCGTTAGTTTAGGCGCGTCCTGAATCCTACCCTGAGAAGCATGGTGAGACGTAAGGTCTGTGTATGTGGGATGGGGGTCACAGGGTCCATGATGATGGCTGCCGGGAATCTGAGCGGCACAGCTGTAGTCCACGCTGGCGGATGAGGGATGAGGGAGATGGCCGAGGTTGAACATGGGGCCAGAAGCTGGCATTGAATCAACGAAATTCCCTCCAACGTACACGGGGCTGCCTTGTAAATTGGTGTTGGCAAAGCCACCGTTGCCTTGCATGGTATGGTGTTCATACTCTGGGCCCGGGTACCTCTTCTGCTGCGGCATGCAGCCACCTAATGGTGCAGTGTATGCAGCCAAGCCGTACATGTTTTGCTGTGGTTTGGCGAAAGACGGAGGCGAGGGCGCGTCGTAGCTAATACTGTTTACGTTAGGGAGCTGAGCGGAATATCCGATGTGATTCGCACCACTTAACGGTGGACTCCTGTCCGGTGAATGGCCGATGGGCGAATGCATAACACCCTTGGCTTTTTGGTCCTTTTTGTACTTCATCCTTCTGTTCTGAAACCAGATCTTTATTTGACGCTCTGTGAGATTCAATAGGTTAGCCATTTCCACTCTGCGGGGACGGCAGAGATAACGGTTGAAATGGAATTCCTTTTCAAGTTCAACAAGTTGAGCACTGGTGTAAGCGGTGCGGACCCTCTTAGAGGCTGGTCCTGGTGGACTTTTGTCGTCACAGGTGTCGCCTGAAATAAGTAAGAAGACATGTAATTGCGAATACAACTTACACAATCGAACACAATGCATAACATGTCACTAGGCAACATCGTGATCTCATTCTAATCAAAAAGATGTATGCTCAGTTCTACAATTGCTGACGATAAACCAAAGTATTACCACAATAATTCGTTTAGCACAACCATTTTAATTAAACTGGTGTTATTATGTATGTTTAACCGCATATATAAATAATGTATCACTTTTGATATTACATTTTTAAACACATAAACTATCGATCGTAAATAATTTCGTGATCGTATTTGTCACATATCAGGATTACAAAGTGGGGGTTTTGATGAAATGTAAAAATTCTCTGTGCTGTAAGTATACCTTAATGTTTGCGATTCTAGCCGAACATATAATCCGTTATTATAATTGCGTTTATATGGCTCAAAGAGAGCAGCACTAACTTAACCTGTGAATGAAAGGTTTTGAAATTAAACTTAGAATTCATTCTTTAATGATAACTCGTGATTTTGCTTTCACAGCTCCGAACTCCAATTTAAAGAACATTTGAATATCATAGAAGTCGGGGTGTGTATTTTTCATAAGAAACAAAACCGTCAATGCAGTTGAATTGCATATTGATTGTTTTTGTGTCACTGTCAGGCAATTCAGATCAGAGTACATTTTTGTGAATAATCTTAACAAACTATTCGAGACTATAATTATCTGATTATATTGTTTTTGACTGACCTCATTCTATCTATCCTTTAAATATGGGCACACAGGAATACACACATCCGTAGAACAGGATCCAACCCACAACAAACAGCCCTCGCAGATGTAGCAGCCCTTCAGTTGTAATACCTGCAGTAGTGCAGCTGTTGCTGTTGCCTTTCTGCTTTGAGTTCTGCCTGGATTCCTTCATCCATGGGAATATTTGCTTTGTAATAACAGGAGTGGCAGTATTAGACGCCCCATTGGGGGATGTCTTCTTTTTCTGTGTTGAAGCGCCGCTGGGGTTCGGTGAGGAGGCTGGCAGAGGAGGTGCTTGTTGGTGCTCACCAATGTTTACCGGCTGGCTGTTGCCTTGGCTGTTACCAGTTCTCATGCAGCTGCCGTTTATGTCACCACCTTTATGATTTGGGGGTCGAATTGTTGATGTTTGTATTGTGCAGACTGGACCCTGAAAATCATTTTCGATATTCGATGAGGGGTAAGGCTGGTGACTGGAACCATAGTTAAAGGAATCAGATTTGGGGTACGAATAACCTCCAAAAAGTCCAGAATTATCATAGTAAGAGGTTTTCTGCATTATGGAATTCAAACCGAGCGGGCCAGTCTGCCCTAATCCAATGACATGAGTTTTGTTTTCGTTTTTATTGGTGCTTTTTGACCTGTCACGTAAAAGGAACCGCCCACTCCTTTCTGACCTGTAAAGATACAATGAGAACACGTTAGACGTTAAGTCACCAACGCTATACTAAAATACGTGCAGATTTAATCCCTATTTTAACCCTGAAACGTTTTAGAAACGAATTTTGGATAGAGGCAGGGAAATTCAATCATAACGAACCACGTGGACCTTTAGTTATAGGATGGATTTCAGGGGCTTATTAGCTCGTATATTCCTACAATTTACTTCATATGCAATTGACGATACTCTTTGTTTTTTATCCACATTTCTTGAATATTGTTTTGCTTCTTCAAAGAAAGACATATTATTATGGCAAGAGACACCGACCATATAGTTAATAGTCAATATTCTTTCTCGCTCTTAAACAGCTTATGTACTCCGTGACTAATTACAAATGGTCAATCATCGCCTTAGTGTACCACTACTGTCAAATCATTGATTTTACCACGAGTTTTTGTTATTCATTGGATATTCAGATCAAAAGTTTGTATTATGAAATTTAACTTGGAAATTTCTACAGCATTATTTTTCACTAATCCATGTAATCAGTTAAGACGGCATGAAATAAAGTAACATGTAGCCATGTCTGCTAGTCAGTGATTCGGCAGGTTCAGCAGAAAAATATTTTGCTATTGGGCTTCCCAGTAAAAGTTGTACCGGCATTTATATTCAATCCTCAAAGCAATGTTGCAAAAATAATACAACAATTTAAAATGACAAGACAGTTATTGGTTTTCAAACTACGTTTTCAAAGTGCATTATTTTGTTGAAAGCACTGAAATCTGCAACTAACCAGTTACACAGTCATACAGTTTAGGCAATTAATGAAAAACATAACAATAACGAAAACAAAAACAATGCTTTATAATGTGATAATTAAAAGCATTTCATCGTACAACGACTTTAATGCTCATTACCTCTTACTGTTTTTGCTGTGAAGCTGTCCCATATACTACCTTAAACTGCTTTTAATTTTCATCTGAACATAAAATTCGAACAAACGAATACATTTTCTTTCGAAACGATTTAATATCGCATTAAATAAAATCCGATGGTAGCTATATTGAAAAGAAACATTTCCACTGCATCACTTTAACCCAACTTGGTGACAAAATCACAAACATGACATTAAAATTTGAAAGAAACTATATTAGTTTTCTTGCTATTTTGTTAAAAATGCGAACTATTTAGATCCCACAACCTTTCCCTTTCAAAGCCATGGGTTACAAAGAAGAAGAATGAAAAGTTAAAAGTTAACTTGTGCCGTAAAGACACCCTTTGTGCAAAATCGATCAAAGAAAAAGGCCGCATCAGCATTTAGAGCCACATATTATTCATTTCACTTCTGTGCCCCAGCATAACCAAGACAAAACTCATAAGAGATAAACTTTCAGGGCACGAAGCTGAAAAAATGTCACTACACCGGAATCGCATACCACTGAGGCGGCAGTAAGTGGCCGCAAAGTGGTAACCAGCATGTTCATTACTTCATGACGTGTTATAAATTACGCTATATTGGATAGTTGAAATATTCTGAAACATTTTCAAAAATGTGTATTGGAATGAAAAATTATTCGATTTTTGACAACTGTCACCTATTTTTATATGCAATTCAACGTAGGCCTTCATGTCATGTTCATCTACGGCGTTAAACACGTTTCTATTACCGATGTGTCAATTTCTGAACTTTACTTGAACTTTTTTTAAAAAGTGTAGGTTATAAATCATTTCGACAATGGTCAGCTGATTCTAGATTTGACTTATCCAACCCTGTGGCGGTGTTTCTCTAATTTCGCCAACGGCGAAATCATTTGAGATCTTTGGAAGAATATCCGTAACCCTGTCTCCAGCGCAATGCATTGTCTTAGCATTGCTACAGGCAAACGTTACAAAAACACGGCACTTCGGCCTCTCCTCGAGGTAATTATTGTCGAGATGAATGTGTATTCCGCGCTAATCTCAACGTAAATGTTAAAGTGGAACTAGGACAGATGTTGTGGCACGAAAAAATACTCCTCAAGTAGTACATCCCTTTTCTACCGCCAGATGAAAAAAGCAGGGAAATGCCCGCTGTAGCTCGAGCTTTAAATTAATTATTTAAAACAATATACCAAGATACATGAAACATACGAGTGGACAGCCAAATACCGTGGTTATTAAGATGCCCGAAAATCCGCGCACTGCATATCAATGCACCTGTCACTGTGGACTGTGGTAAAATTTATGACTGGCCATGTTATGGTAGTAAACGCCTCACCGAGGAATGAAAAGAAAAACACTTCTCGAGGGTTGCTACCTTCAGAAGTGCAAAACAGTCTGAGCGTAGGAGGAAGACTCGAAAAGAAACCCCCTACTCCTTCCCTTGCAAGAATGGTGGACCAGTTTATATAAACCCAGCAAACGTCTTCCACAAACCATTACCGAAACAAAATGTTGCCGCAAATGCCAAAGAGTAACATTGTCCGAAAGGCAGAAGAATGAAGAGTTACACATGTGACAAAAGGATTATCCGTCTTCTGGCAATTCTAGGAATGGTACTGATCGCAATTAATACTTAAAAGACCACATTTAGCAATTGCGTTGCTTGTCATTAGACTTAACCAGTTTAATATATAGATTTGTATATACTTCCAAGTCCACTTTAGGGAGATATTTGTTCGGCAGCGTGTTTGTTCTTGTGTTAGTCTGCCTTGGAATATGGTAGGCCTGTCTTTAAGAAAGCCTTTGTTAATACTGTTTTATTACTATCTATTACTTAATTTATGGTAAAACACATGCTCTTTGTCCAAATGACTAAATGCAACAAAGACAGCAAATAATTTCTAAAGCGTTTTTTGTTTATACATACTTGTAAAAAGTATGTATTATGCTACAAGAGAATTTGTTTTGTAGGAGAATGACATTTATGATGTTAAATGCATTTAATTAATAAAAATACATACCGTTTGTTGTGCTGGTTTGGGTTTTAATTTTTCCTTTATGCCTTTCTCATCGTGGACGCCCTGACCTGGAGGAAGAAAAACAATCCATTTATCATCCAAGGCATTCTTTGTTACTGTTGCTTTTCTATCTACCATCGCCCATTAAATATAATACCTCAACTTAATATGTCACTACTAACAAATTAGCTATTTCGTTCTCGTTTTGTAGTTTCGTATGATTACAACGTCAGCAACAACAGGCATAATAATAATAATAATAATAATAATAATAATAATAATAATAATAATAATAGCGATCATTTTCAATCTCAGAGGAAATGAATAAATATTGAGTAGTAATTTGTGAATGAGAGGAAGTGAAAAAAAATCACGTTCTAAAAATTTTGCTACGTAAATCTTGTTATTTCAGAAAAGTATTTTAGTGCGGTAATACAAAATGAAAGTCACTCGGAATCCGTTATGTCCAAACCGCAATGCACAGAATAACGGTACTCTGTGTGAGTGGTTACGGATGTAATTCAGGAAATATCTTAAATTACAGGAGTATATTGTTGTCATGGATTTAACTTGAGCGCTTATTTCTGTGGTGGAAAAAAATGACATAAGTGAATCCTCACAATGGATATCTGGCCAGAAATATTTAGCAGTCATAAGCCTTTTGGCTGACCTTTGGCACGCTGAGTAATAACTCACAGATTAATGAACAACGAACGGAAGCCCTCCAAGTAAGTCACAGTGCATCCGATCACCCAACTTTTCACCAGTCGTCTTTCATGCCAAAACAAAGCTCGAAGATACGATACTTTATAACCACTATTCGGAAGAACCATTTTATCTAAGTAACAACAAGAACGCAGGCTCGCGGTGAAAATTTGCGATCCTTGGCCTTTTTCGTTAACAGTACTTTAGTGGTCTTGGCTCCCTTGAGTTAATTTATTGGTATTATTTATTAATTAAGGACGAATGACTTAACCACCTTACATCTAAAGAACGCTGGTCCGGAGGAACGAGACCGTCATGTTCAGTGTGTATTTAATGGGATTATTTATTGTAATTTCAATTGCTTTGCGTGGTTCTCTTTTCTGAGGCAACAATGTATCTCGCCCACGCATTGCTACGGTAAGTTGGTAGATATAATAACACAATAGGGTATTATTTGCATACTTACAAGAATGGTTTTCGAAATAGATGTGACTGTTTCTTGTTACATTGGCGATTTGTTTTGCCTCTTTTTGACCACAGGGTCGATTTTATGAAATGGGAAGCTATTGTTTCAAGATCCATGATCGATATACAGTGGATATATACCTCTTCGCTAATACGGGCAAATAACAAATACGGCAAAATGGGTCAAAATAATTACGCAGATAGTATGCCTATTTTACAAGATATGCAGAAAATTGAACGTGTAGAGAATTTATAGGTAACTAACTAACTGTGAATCCGTCTAGGTGAATGAAATAGGAAATCTCGGTAATTAGATTGTAGGCGCTCACTTGTCAAGACTTTAGCTTCCAGGCATGTTCCCGAGAAAAGGGCCGAAGTCGTCTTATTTTCAATCAAATGAAGTTCCTAGTTTTTCTCACTTTTAAATCCGTGGTGTACACCTCTCCAAATTTACGTGCAAAGTCAAGATCGATCATTTTTGTCGTTAAAACACCGAAATTGAAGGATGTCTGAGGATTAAGTTACGAAAATTGAAAATGTCTTCTTATTCAAGTAGAACGTGATAGCGAAAGAATCAAACCTAGTTTCTAGTGAAAAATAAAAAATACTAATAATTTGCGGTTATTTAAAGTGATGATATAAAAATATAATGAAAGCATTATAGGTTATAACAAGTAACTATTTAAAAAGTATCACAGTGAATTTTCTTAAAATGCGTATTACAAATGATAATTTTGCTTAAAAAACAGGAGATAATTGTATGATTAGGCTATATAGTAATCCCTAATGTAGTACATATGTCAAAATCTATTCTTGCAACGGTAAGATTTTATCCTTGCAATGATGAGTCCAGCTGTTTCCTTCTCAAATAATTCTTTAAATTTCGCTTACCATCTAAATTGTACATCAGACAAAAACCTCCACATTCAGAATATATACCTGACGTGCGTCTGATGAACCACCTCGAAAAGACAGAGAATAGTAAAAACGACAAAATGATTAAAAATGAAAAAAATGTATGCAAAACAGGCGTTTTTAAGAATTAGGCGAGAAGTAGCATTAATAAAGATTAACCTTTTCAATGGAATACACCACATTCATATTCCAGTATTATTTAAACCTACTGTTAAAGGTTGCATTTTGCTATGCAATTGCTTACCTGTGCATCAATTTATCATAAACCCGAGGTTCTCACTATAAATTTCTTCACCTGCAGTCTCCAGAATATATCCTTCACCCTTTGTCTGCAGACAATACTGTCCTAAACCTGATCTTGCGGTTTTTCAGACATTTCCATATACCAATGCAGACAGTATTCCCGATAGAATGGAAAGAGACTCGCACCCAACCAATAAAGAGCGAATGCAGTTGATACCCTTATGCCACAATACTGCTAATCATTGACCAGGCACTGATTAAAAAACATAATAATTTATCATTCCAGATAAAATTATTGAAGTAAAGAAAAATCATGATTTCCCAGTGTTTCAGACCTCCTTTACAATAACAAATAAAGGCACTGCCTTAAAATACTGGCATATTTGTCCACGTGATCTGGGTAGCGGATTGTTCTAATTGCGGATGGGACTTTAACACGCTTTTACCTCACAAATGCACTTTTTTTCAAGAAGGCGCGTTTCATTCATGTGCCCGCGTATACATCTCCTTTCAGCTTCTAATTTTTACGAACACACTAAATCCGCGTCTAAACTATACGGAACTTCAAAGGTGTATCACAGACGGAGTAGTAGAATATACATCTATTGTTTCACTTTTGTGGACTTCAATGATATTTTTTGGGACTGATGGACAGTTTCTAATATGACCGATGTAACCTTTTAAAATTCCTAAGTTACTTAAATTTTTATTATTTGATTTTATTAATATTTTTTGTGTATTTTGCTGCAAAATAATGTCGTTTAGGTTTTTAGATAATTAAATTACCTTGGACGGTCACGTTTAGAGTACCATATCTGGAATTATATCATTTTTGCAAAACGTTATTGATAAACTAAAAACATAGGCCTTTTTTGACGTTGGTTTGAAACTGAAATTATAGATCGCAATCTCCCGCAGTAGTTTGTAAAACAAATATTGCTCTTAAATAAGCAGAATGCTTTTCAACAAAATTAATTTTTGCTTGAAATTTGTGTTGGAAAAAAAAATCAACAATAGCACGTTAGTATATTTTAACACTAAAAATCACTGAATTATGAAGCGATTAGTCATTATATTTAGGACTAAAGCAAATTATAGAATTATTAGACATTTGGGTAGTCTGTCTGAAACACTGTCAAAACCGTCAACCCCCCTTACGATATTTGTCAAAAATATTGCAAATACTTCGGTTTCATGGTTTTTAAGATTTGCAATTACAAAGCAATTGAGCTCTTTTAGAACTATATATGTCATCAATAATGATACCCATAGAAAAGCAATGATCGGGTCTGAGAAGATAAAACGTTACTGTATTCTGCATGAAATAACGTAACGCATACAATAGCTTTTTGTCAGTGGCCGTTTGCCGAATCATAAAGTTAAAATATTTTTTCTTCATTGATGGCTTGTTCCGTTTATGTTTTTGTTGTAATCATGCAGAATGCTTTCAAATGATGATTTGCTACTCCTGAAATCCACAGGACACCGAAAACCTAAAAAGATAGTGATAATTTTTCCTAACGGTGGGAACCTGGCGGAGCGAAGACCTGTCCAGAGGAAAGGATGCAAGACCTCTACCTTCGCAGCATATGTTCATGGGGCAATAAAACTGAGAGATTTACAGTCCGTGCCCGGCCCCCAGCAGCCTAGCACCCTTTCAGGATTTACGGGGAATGATTTACAACAGCACAGACACTGTCACCCTGCTCAAAAGCGCTCCCATTTTCCCCTGAATGAAAATTGCAATCGCTATAATATCACCAACATTTCCCAAGACTATCTGAATATGAGGAAACAAATACGACAAATAAATACTTCTATAGATTGTGATTAAATATATATTTTTAAATAAATCGATAGATATAACCGAATTAGATTTTTCGTATTTTCTTGTCCATCATCACTGCAGTGCACTTAACATTAAGAAATTGCAACATTTGTTTTATTCCGCTTTGTTTCCGATTTTTCTGGACTTACACTAACAAAATGAATATTAATGTATCCATCTTCCTGGAGATTTAGAATAGTATATTATATGATCACATGCACGTAAATATATTTAACAAGGTGAATATATACGGATGAGCTCATGACGACAAGGCACGTTTTCTAAAGGATCCTGCAATAAATCAAACTGAGGCCCTTGCACGAATCCTCTAAGAACAAGAAATGTCTGACCAATTATACTACACAGATTTTAAAGCCACGTTATAAAAATAGAACCACGTTTAATTAACTGAAGAATATGTGGACATAGAATTGTACAAATCTTGACATGAGATTTCAATGAAAGCAAAATAAATGCTACAATCCCAAACATTGTTTGTTGTTAATTTACCTCTGGTTTATTCTGTAAAGAAGAGGGCTTCAGTAGCGAGAGGTCAGCATATAGCAGCCCATTACAACTTCAGGCTGTCTAAAGGTAGCCCCAGTGCAAGTACCAAAGGGTGCTATTTATCAAATAAGTGACGGATAAGTTCATTTACCCTTTTGCTAAAAATGAAACTTAAATGTTTACCTACCAAGCTTCCATTTGCTCAGATCCTAAACAAATGTTCTGGCTACAGTAGCGTTGAATACCGGACCGTTTGTATATTATTTTCTTGGGATCTCTTCAGTTTTCAAGTCTGATAGAGTCCTCGCGATTAATGACGACGCCGTGTTTCTAGGGGACGTGCTGCATTAATTATTTAGACAATCACGTGGTCAAATAAAAAAAGAAACAGAAAGAGCCTTACAGTCCCCCTGTTATATCTTCGGATGCAGGCAGCACAGTTTATTATGTCTTAAGGAGCGGTCTTGCAAGGTAGAGACAGTTTCTGCGAGCAGCTGAATATCAAACATGGCCGTTTGTGAACCGTGGTGAGCGTAGCGGCGGTATGTTTGGAGCAGTGTCATTGTTGCGAGTGGCTCTGCCCATGGCTTTCATTTTTTTGCGTCTCCACCAGAAGGCGAATAGAGAAAACACGCTGTGGACCAATCTTATGCAATAGATCGGTTTTGTACACTCTTGTTATCCAGTCCAACAAATCATTTTTATTCTACATCTTTAATGCCGTTTTCAAGTGACTGCTACTCCTGAGCTTACTGAAGCATACCCACTGAATACAAAAACAGACCCCTCCGTACTCTTAAAAGTATAAAACTAATCTAATTTACTTAAATGAAAGACAACCACCTTTATTGTTTTGTTGTTATTTAGTAGTAGCCTACTATAAATAAGACAAAAGTAATATGGAACTGAAAAATAACTTGAGATTAAAGTTCAGTTTCCTTGCGCCATTAAGTATATGGTTGCATTGTATATAATTCAATATTAGCACATCAACAGTAGCTGATTTTTGGAATTATGTTTCATATCAGTATGACCTTACAGGAGTGACATTGCATTGCATGTCATGTCCGTTTGTTTGGGCATGGTGAGCCGCGCGTGCGCGCGCGCGTCCATAATCATTTCGAGGCTGAAATGAGATTCAATGTCTGAAAGAGCTAATGCCGTGATATTTTTTTGTGGGAAGATGCAATAAATGAAAGTTTCATTTTCGTTCACTATAAGGTTTTGGTACTGAGTGGGAAATATTGTTTTGCAATACACAGATCTTTAATTACACAGAGCGCATATCCTTAATAAATAAGTTAAAAGGAATATGTCGATGCTTTAAATGTCTTCGTAGATTTGCTTTAAGGCTTCAAATGAATCTTGCTATTAGACTTTACTACATTGACTATATAT
>JABFDZ020000039.1:10127664-10144836 GCA_019775955.2 Pollimyrus isidori
CGTGCTGTATTTTACATGCCGAGTAAAGCCAAATTGACCTCATAGTTAGAATTAAAAGAGAAATTTGTTCCCATTTTTAAAAGTCAGTTTAAAATATATTGCAGCAAGACCGCATATCTAACACAAATAAACGAAACGTGGAAAAATCGTACTCGGGATTTTTATCAGGCAGAAAGCTGGATATTCTGTCTTCTTTGTCTGTATTTTCATACCCCGCAGTAAATTGACATCAAACCTAAACACAGGTGCCCAAAACATTACCCACGAGCTAACCTAACCAAAACCCACAATGAGACGTAAATGTTCTTAACGTCTACATATAATACGTGAAATATTACAAACGAGACATTTAAAATATATTCCTGGAGGTGATTCATTGTAAACCGTATCCTTAATTCAGCAACTGCTTGTAGAACAATTCTCTTGTACGCACTCTACGGTATTGGTGCTGGAAAGTAAATAATCAGAACCGAGATGTTTCAAACAATTTTATTTCAACAAAAACTATATAAAATGATAAAACGCTAGTGTTCCATTTTTTAAAGTATGACAATATTCTTATTAAAGTATACGATAGAGTTGCTAAAAATAAATGCAAACCCTGTGTGTGGTGGAAAAGGCTTCAGGTCCAGCGGGTCAAGGGTCTCGAGGTCAGTCCTCGCGGCTGAAATACGGGTAATCTAATAGAACTGTGTCCTCTGGGTGAACCGACGGCTGAAGCTCCATCGAACTTCAGTAAAAATGTTTTTTTTTTGTTTTGTTTTTTTGTTTTTTATTTTTTGTGAGTTGTGGCGTCAAATATATGATCATCATTTGTTTGATAACTCCCTTATTTGTCTATTTATTTCCTGCCCAAGCACAAGGATTTCAAGAATCTCAACATACTTATTAACAGAACGTGAAAGAGATCTCGTTCTGGCTCCAGAGGAATAAATGGATGGGTTAAGGACAAAGTAATGCTGTTCTTGCAAACGTGTTCATATACACAATGTAACACTTTTAACCTAAGCGTAAAATCAAATGATTTCTGCCAAGGTAATGTTGCAGTTTTACGTGGAAGATATATAAATGTTGATTTAAAATTAAACTTAAGTGAATACGCCGATCCGACAATATAAATTTTGCAGAAAATAATTTCTTTACGTGGAACTTCAAGATAGGGTATCTTAGAAGCCTTGATGCGTTCTGTATAGTTGATTTTACACGAACATTTTAATGAGTTAATATTATATAAATAAGTATAAAACACAATAATTCCTTTATACAGTATTTTCAAAAATATAGGTCAATGTAGGATTATTCTTATTTAGTATCTTTAAATAACATATGGTGAACAGGACACCGAATCTTAAAATGCAAGGTGTTTACAAACATGTCAGGGCAGGATTTATAACTGAGTTATTCAGTCGAGTATTCTGTTCGACATTAGGACAATTCTGTCCTGATTGTGCGTGTAGTCTCTGACGGTTTTATTGCATATAACTCAGTTGTTTAAAAATCAGTGGACTTTTTCAGAGGAAGCTTTAAGGAGCAAAAAATCACGCACACTCCGCCACATCTAAATGTTCGTCTATTTCGGTTGTTTTCAAACTCAGTTTCAAAATTCAAGAACCTAATAAATCAACGCTACAGCAAACCGAAGATTTTGTAGTTGTGGCTACTTTTATTATTTAAAATTATATCCATCCAGTCATCTTAAAAAAGTTTAATTACTTTTTTTCACATAACACTATCAATTTCATATGCACAAAGCTTCACATATATTTCTGCTTTCATTTAAATAAACATAAATTCACCGACCGTTTTCTGAGACGTGCTATAAAGCACACAAAAGACTTGGCATTTCAGTAAAATACACATAAGATATTAGAATGAGCAATTTTACAACAGTAAAGTACTAGACTTTTAAGAAGAGATTTTAAAAATCAGCATCATATTTTTCTAATGATCTACTGTACCTCATTGAAGCAATTGACGATGCCCTGTATCTTCTGTGCCAATTAAGAGTTACAATGGTCGCCTTCATAGGAATTCAGTACAAAGTCCACACACGCGCCTGGAGACTGTGTCATGTTTGCTTCTGTTTTACTTTAAATGACAACGACCAGAAATGTCATGTATGGAAACCATGCAGAGTCAGATGTAATACTGTCTGTTATATACAGTTCATTGTGCACTTGAAGAGAGTAAAAGCGCTCCCTCCTCTTTCTGATTTTTTTATAAAGTTGTGATATCAGTCTGGTTGTCCTTTTGAACACTTTGCAAATGCTGACTGGATGACGACGACGATCTGCCTTTCGTGTTTGGGAGTTTGTGATCTTTTTTCCATTTCATTCTTCTGTTCTGAAACCAGATTTTGATCTGACGCTCGGAGAGACAGAGCGTGTGGGCGATCTCAATACGACGCCGCCTAGTAAGATACCTGTTAAAATGAAATTCCTTTTCAAGTTCCAAAACCTGCTGTCTTGTATACGCTGTCCGGGACCGTTTTGGCTCTGGTCCTGTGTAATCCGGATTCACTGAAAGAAATAAACATTAATGTGAGAAAACGAAGCAACACTGTTTACAAAGTATCTGCCTCTCTCAGGGGAAATTTCGTACTTAACTTTTTAATGAAATAAAACTGAACAAAACCGACGCTAAACTCTTACAATGTCTCCAATCAAAAGTAAACACGATTCAGAGGAAATCGTAAATACAGCAGGCTTTGGTGGTGGAGGCGGTGAAGTAGCCTACTCAGTAACTCTGTGAGCCGGCCACATAGCTAGCGGCCTATTTCCTAAGCAATAAAAATTTATGACTGGTGTAATTGGCGGCCCCTTCAAAAGAGCCCATAAATATTTCACAGAAGGATTCGTAGGGTGGAAAGAGAACTGGAACACAACTTGCACAAAAGGATATGGAGAGAGATGGGAGACTGTCAATCTTACCCGTTGTAACGTGGACTTTCTTCATCCATGGGTAAACTATTGCTGGTTGCTTGGCTTGTATCCCGTTTTGGTTCTTTGTGTTTTGTTGTTGCCCGCAGGTCCGCGGGCCGGACATTTGGACCGAAGGGCATTGCTCGGTCTGAGCGGTGAATGGACTAGGAAGACTGGCTTGCTCCTGCACATGACCTCGCGGCTGCACTGTGGAACCCTGCACCGTGTTACAGCTGAAAGCCTGCTCGCTGTAGTTTGACCGTGAATAGATCCCTGGGTGCTGGAAATCTGTGTCCTGCGCTGGATTGTAATACCCTGTGCCTTGATCAGGTATATAGCTGTTCTGCGAATATTCCTCACAAGGAGGAAATTTGGGCTCCACATACTTGGAGTTCACCATATACGAACTCATGGCCATTAATTTCTGAAGGTAGAAAATACTAATTTTTCTCGAGTTGTCTTTTTTCTCTCTCCATAAAGCCCTCCTACTTGCTGTCAACTGAATAAAGTTAGGTAGCCACGTGACTTGATCAGCCAATCATAGTAAAGGGAGTATATTATAGAGTAAGTGCACACCTAGCTGCAATTTTTACTAACTTTACTATATACTTAAGTTATACGAGATAAAAATGATGCATTAAGCGACACCTATATCTCTGATGTAATATACATATATATATATAATATAAAATCAAAGGCGAGATAAAAGTGCATAATATCAAAGGTAATTGTGACGGTTAATTAACAATTTCTATTCTTCCTTAATTAAATAATGAGCTCCATAGACACAAATATTACTTTGGGTTAGATACTTTTTAGTTACAATTTAACGGGTGCAAATTAGAATAAACCAGTATTGAGGGAGAAACGCTTGGCAAAAAAAAACAAAAAAACAAAAAACAAACAAAAGATAGAAAACGTCCCGTGGCACAAAAAGAGGTGAATAAAGCCTCGAGACAATTGATGGAGATCGTCTTTGTGGTAAAGGGGTCATCCAAAAGTTACAAGGATCTCATCGTTTCATCTGATCTGCTCCTCTGAAAGCAAACTAAAGAGCTTGATGACCGGTAAAGCGAACCAATAGGAAAATATGAAATATAATAATTTACGTATGACAAAAACAATAAAAATTCAATACTGAAATTTTGCTGCTTTTGTCTGCCTCCTATCATGTTTATCAATATCTATGTTAATGAATCTGTTGCATGCTGCAATTTTTGTGTTGAATATAGTTTATTCATTAACTTTTGTTGTTAGAACTTATATATAGTTGACCAAATATGGGTGTAGGCAACAGTTAGAGGCAAACACAGATTGCTTTTTGCATTTTGCATCCTTTATGATAGTACAAATGCTATTATGATTTATAAAAATGCAACTAATCACTTAATTTGTCAAATAATTTAATCAACAAACTCAAATGTCTACATAATGCATGCAATAGAAGCGTCTTGCAAAAATGTCCTTCATTCGCAACATAAGAATATTTGATGCTACTATTAAAATGCTTATTTTCGAACAAAATAATGCACAAACAAAATCGAAGTTCTTGCATCGACCATATACTCCCCTAGAATCGAATCTGTGACCGTGATGTCTCACACAAATTCGGTTCTACAGGGTATATATAGACGACGGATTATATAGCTCAGATGACAGAAAGGGGTGTGAAAATTGCTAGTTATGTTTCGAATTCATATGAACACAGGTATTCTGATTGGGAAGAACTATTACATTTAGATAAATAAATAAAAATGAATAAAATGAATTAGTAAATAATATTTAAAAACGTATGTGCGGTCTACAATACTCGTACTAGATAAACTGGCAGCATACATTACAATATAGTAACATTTATATAACAGATATTCCATCATGCTATGTGCGACAAATAATCAAGTTATCACAATAAATATATTTCAATATATCAGTATTTTATATAGTTGCATCCTAAAACATATGACTAAGAAAATGTCCAAAATTCAATAATTACTCACGACATCTCGAAAATAAAGTTACGAGCCACGCGCTCAACACACCGTCCAAAGCTCGAATAAGGAGTGGACGCATATAAGGCAAAGGCTAAAGGCCACGAGGTCAAACAAAATCATTTACTAATATATCACAAAGTTTAATTATTTTTTCGCTGCCGACAGCTCTAGCCAGGAGTACAAAAGTTCACGAATTCTTCATGACCCATCCGATAACTAGGTTGTCTGGTAGAATCGGTGTATCGAAAGGCCTTCAGAAAATGCAAGAGCACTCTGTACGCCTGAGGAATAGTATTTCCTTAATTATATTACAACCAAATAATTAGTTTTTGGTTTTAGTTACTGTACTAAGCAGACGCATAATTTGGATGTTGAGTTATACCTTTAAAAATCAAGTAACGCTGTACTATGAATTTCAATGAATTTTGATTTATTTTCTTTGTACTTAATAGTATAAAATAATTATTGAACGTCTGGAATCATTTTATGAATAAGTTACGATCAAATCTGATTATTTTTATGAACCACGCAAGAATCACATATTTTAAATAAATAATTTAAAAGCTATGCTATTTGCGTATATTTTGCAACAGACAACATTTCATTGCATTGTTTTATTATGATGAAAACATTCTTTATACGTAGAAAGAGCCACCCCAGTTGGATAGGTCGCATTTTCATATTTGTTAGACAGCGTGACCTGCGTTTCACCTTGCTGTGCGACTTCTTCAGACGGGTCAAAGCCGAGTTACTGGTCAACAAAAGTGTTAATAATTCACATATGTTTTAAAATGTCCAGTAAATGTTAAACTGGTAACATTTCATTTTGTTCATAAACCGTCACTTTCCTCGTTGTTGTTGCTGATTTTGTGTTTAATTCGATTGCTGTAATATGAAATGTTTTTTTTTAAAGTTGTCTTGATCGTTTCAGTCTCCTAATGCAAATTTTATGAGCAGATAGTTTACAATACTTACAGAAATCGCACAATGTGCGTATTTTGTTGTGGTATTTCGCGTTTTTAGAAATTAAACAAAGACAAGCAATGCGAAATTATATAATCGGAAAATTATTTAGGCCTGTAGCAACTGAATATTTAAAAATGAAGTATATACAATAAAAACAACAGTCACTGATATTTGCAACAATAACAATAAGATCATCACAAACCTTTGTCAACAAACATTTTAATTCATAAATAAAACCGGATACTTTAACCTATACACGAATGTAAGGGGACCATGATGAGTCAGATGGATACATTAAAGCGACATGTGGAGTTCAAATATTTATCGCAAGTAGGCCTGTGTGGTCCTTATGCTAATCAATATATAAATTGGCGTTCTGGCTACCATGTTTATACCAATACACTCGCACTTTTCTCTGCGTCTGCGGCTTCTTACTCTACGCGCCCGTGAATGCTATTGGCTGAACCCACTGTATGGCTAAAAAACAGTATGTTGCCTTTTTAAATTAAAATTACTGTGATTGCAAGCACCCAATAAAATTAGAATAACAAGTGCAACAATCGTCTGGAAGCATAAGAGAAATATTTGTAAGGAGATTAATACCATGCTGTGGCCTGGGGGGCGCTGTGCAGAATAATAAAAAAAGTTTGTGAGACGAAGAGGCCTACGTACTGATTACCTGTAAATTAAACAATTATCGTTGGCCACCTCCAGACCAATACAAAAATATGAGGTAATGTCGGTTATTTAGTCATTCAACCAATGCAATGTCGCCTCATTGATGTTTTACACCCCCCACCCGTTCTCTGTCGGGACAACGAACAGCTAACAACAGGTCGAAAACAACGTTAGTCCACCTACATTCGTATTTTTGCTTCGTCACACAGCATGTTACTAATGAAAAAATAGCTTATCACATTAATTCCAAGTGAGCACTTAAAAGAAGAAACTCGAACTGAATCAAAGCACTGTCACTTGAACATTTTGTTGATTTATAATACAGGAACAAAATACATACGCAGGTATACCAATTTAGGTTTTCTTGTAATACCTATGTTCCTTTAAATACACTAGTTTTGTTTGCCTCTTTACGTATGAACTATTACCTATTGTCGTTTGTGTATTCAATATAACACTTTCCAAGTACCCTTATACCATTACGTTTCACTGTATAATCAAATCCCATTCGCAAACGTAAAAAAACTGAATGCACAGAAGAGATCTACAAATAGTGTTATACTAAGCAAGTATTTTTAAACAAAATTCCGAAAAATATAAACGGAAAGCTTACTTTTAGGACGACTGAAGGCAAGGTCCCAGTAAGCACAAGCGCCCATTATTCGAGAAAGGTTAATCCTTGCTTCCACCTATTCAAAGATCGCTCTGCAATTCCAAACCATCTGCACTTCCTTGCTAATATACAATGTGAATTATATTTTGGCTTGTCAACTCCCTGGCCATAAAACAAAGTTTAATGGAATCACGTGCTCCCCCATAGCCATTCATGACACCGCTGTGGTACCATAAATAACCCTCAAAGTTGCACTTATTCAATAACGACGGTTACACTGACGTCACTAGGAAATACTAGCGATACGTAATTATTATACGTTCAATGATCTTCAGATTATTTCTGAACAAAATATATATTAATTCCATTGGATAAATATAACCCACTGTCATTGCAATTCTAAATTTATATAAATTTACGCAGGTCCGCGGGCTTCAGGTCCTATCTTCATTACCGTGTTTTTTTTATCTTTGGCTGCAATTATAAAAGTTATTCTTAAACTAAAATAATATATAACAAAACGAAAAAACGCGTAAAACATTGTCGTGTTTTAATGCCCAATGATTTTTTAAAACAAATAAATATGACGTCGGTGAGAGTGTTATTCTGAACAGCTTCATTCCGGATATCTGAGGCAATAAAGTAATAAAATGTTCTAGGTGGAGAACACTTGATCTGATCCGCACACATGGGGCAGTGTATCACACACCACATTTAGTTTATAACCACCCTTTAATCTTTAAAACGCTTAGTGCAATTATCCAGGATTTTATGTATTTTTATATGTGATCAAACTATCACGCAATTCTCGAGTAACCTATACATATATTTCGATCTCAACAGAATTTTCAAATACCTTTCAAATATTTCACATTTAAAGATGTCAAGATACTTCCAGATAAGTTCAAATCTACACAACACCAATGGGTATTAACATTATTGTAATGTGCAATTGCTAAGTATCTTTTTTTTTGCACAATTTACAAATCTCATATCGGAAGCGAAGCAGCTGTTATCCTCAGTTGCGGCCTGCGACACTAATAATTATCATCTTTACAGTTGTCTAATATAACCATTTTGAAACTTCAGCCTGCCTGAAATACTGCCTACTTTTTTCCTTGGTTTCAACTTCAAAGAGAAAGAATTTCGAAGCGATGTTGCCAGCTCCCGTTCACACTTCGCTAATGTAATGTAGAAAATCATCAACTCCCCACCCAGACAAAAGAGAGCGCATATTATGGATCACGTGATTCGACGAATCCATAGTAACTCTTTTTTCGTGACGTCTGAGATGAAAGATGCGGAGATAATAAAAGAAACAACCAGTGTGTTGGACAACAGCGTCCTCTGCTGGACACGCGAGGATCTTTAGTTCAAAATTGCGTCTGGAAATTGGCGTTAGATTGCTGCATTTAGTGTTTGGCTTCGCACAACGAGGATTTTGATGGCGGAAGAACAAAAATCTGAGTGTCTTTCACAAAGGCCATGCATTCTTCATATAATATTGAAGAATTATAATATTGTAAAATTGATAGCGACAATGTGTGGAAAACAACAACAAATTTCTCAGATAAACAAGCAAAAAATGCCGTAAGCAATCATAGGAAAAGTAAAACGTATAAACTGAACATGTTCGACGATACTACATATATATATTAAGATTTTGTTAACTTTTAGAGCATGGTTCGTTTTAGGGAAATGATGCATCACTGCGTGGAAAAGTAATGTCGCATTAGCGCATTATGATTTTTATTAGGACTGTGTCTATTAGGCGTGTTGTTTTTTGCGCCACTAGAGAATGCTTGTAACTAAAATGATAAACTCGACGGCCTCCACAAGTTACCAATCATATATTACGTACCTGGATTATTTTGTTAGATTTAAAGACAATCGTATATGCTGTTGCATCATACCAATAGTCAGCAACATACATAGTATAAATAAAAAGTTTTAAAATATTATTGCAAATCGTGTCGTCCACAGTACATACGGTTCGTTGCATTTCATTTCCCAAAACTTACAATTGCCTGGCATAACCTAAAATATCCCAACTTCACAACAGATCGACGTGTCATTACTTCGGACGAGCAAAGCAAAACGCGAGTTTTTAGTTGAATAAATATGTGTTAATGCCCGTCATCTACGACTGCAGGCCCCGCCATGCTCTCCGGCGCTCGCTCTCTTGCCGCATTGCAGTAAAGCTGTAAATAGTTTAGCAGCTGCCTGCCAAGGAGTGAAATACTGTCTTTGTTCCCCAGCCCTCGGCTTTGGGCCGCTGAAAACAACTCTTCATAGTGCAGCTATCTTTAAATATTTATATAATACATATAAATATATAAAGCATTATTACAAAGTTTAAGATTTCTTTTTATTCCATTGCTTCAATTTTCAAATAGGCTACATAAAAATCTTTTCTTTTTCTGCAAGCAAAAAGAATAAAGAGCAAATAACCCGAAAAAAGCATGATAAAATGTTTTAATATATAAGTATAAAGATATTATTGATAGTATTGCAGAGAGATTTTGATTCACTTGATGTGTAGGTAGTATTTTCTGACATAAACAATGAATAACGACTGATGTCCTTACATACATATGTGTGTGTGATATATATGTGTGTATATGTGTACTTATTTATTAATTTATATTATCCATATAATCCAATAGCTACGTTTTCCTAACGAACACACTAAATGGTTTAATGTATCCACTGTGATGTCTATCTTCAAGGAAAAATACATAACCGTGATAGTTTCTGAAAGGACACTATCAGAAACATGTGACCATAGACCACTTTAATCTACTAATGGGCTTCAAATGAACGACCATCCTTTCACCGATGTATTATTATCAAGAGCGAATGGGAAATGTATTAATCTAATCTTATTATTTTGCGTTTGTTATGATTTTTTGGTATTGGTATTATTTATAAAAGAATATACAAATTGTCAGTGTATAAGGAATTTATCTTCAAATATCAAAGCTGTTAACGATGAGATTATTCCATTTTCAGCTGTAAAACAGAAAACCATCAACAGTCATTGTATGCTCTGTTATTACGCTATGCTTCGATATAGCACAACAATTGTCCACTATCAATGGGGTAACAACAAAAACACTTTAATTAATGACATCTTGACTTGAATATTTTGACACATTGTTTTCACTCACACATACGATTTCGCCTATTATTCTGAAGAATAAAATCATCATAGTTAATATATATATATCTCGATACAATTAATCGCTAAGAGATTAAATGCAGTAATTTATGATGAAAATGATACTCAACTTTCAGTTCGGTTCATTTATTTAAGACGGAATCGTCTTTCGTTATCCAAAATACGTTCTCAACTGAGAAGAAGACTGACAACTGAAAAATGATCAGGTAAAACGTTCACTTACCAACAAACGTTGATTGATTCTGGTAATCCATTTCTTTCATTGTTTCTGCGTCTTACCAGATATTGCAAAAGGCGTATTTATGGTTTACAGTAAGAGGGCAGAAACAGGAATGGTATTCGTTCTGGTGAAGAACATAACTAAAATAAGCAGGGTTCGACTTTTGCCTCTGACAGACAGGGAAATAACATCAAAGCTCTGAAACCCCGAACTGAACTGTTGACTTCACACTTCCATACTACTTATGGCAAAACACTAGTCATGAGAAAGAAGGCAGAAAGGACGAGGTTCAGGCGCTTTAACGGTGGAATGCAGTGTAAAAATCGCTTGGGAAATAGGGAGAAGGGCCATGAAGACGTTAGCCTCTTGCACATGACCAGTGGCATCCAATGACAGGCGATAGTGGCTCGTAAAAAGGTCCATTACGAAGTTGTAAATTGTCTTCTAACAAAAAGGAATTTAGACTGCTGCAGTTGTTTTCTGTTTTTTTTTCCGCATCATGACGGAGGATATTCGCTTTTTAAAGAAAATCTTAGTAGATAATACTAAAAAAAGAAATCGATAACTACATCTAAAATGCTACGCTATTATGTCTAATTTCACAAAATTATATATAAAAAGCCTATATCAAAACTATACAGTTACATAAGATACCTGTAGAACAATAATTCAAATAATGCATTTCAAAAACACGGAACCTAGCCTATTCCATTACTTTTTAAGAAATATTCTCAATTATTTTGGTTGAAACGTGTTCAAGATATCGACTGATGCCTACAATTTGACTTAAGAGTTTTCTTTAAATTTAGAAAAAATGTTGAAAACCTGTATTGAAATTTTTGAGATATTACAGGAAAAAACGGATTCATTTAGACTGGAATCATATCCTCATGTTAGCATACGATACCCTTTTAAAGCTGGATATCATTCATTTGTTCAATAATTATCCTATTCTATTACCAGAAATTTGGTCAAAACATACGCACGACATGTAGACCCTACCAAAGAACTGGTATATATATGTATATGTTTCTGCATTTCTCGCTACACGGACATGCACACAAACAAATATTTATGTAAGCGTTTTTGTGTTTTGTGTGTGTGTGTTCGATTATTATGATTAGAGTTTGTAACTCCTATAGGCGAATTTAAGCAGTTTTATTACAACCAACTCTGAATGATATAAATAAGCGAACATTCCGTGTGTGTGTTTCTGTATATAAAGCTTCATAGTAAAAATGCGGATTTGCGGGTATTCAAGAGATTACCTTGAAATAATCTTTGTCACGCCAATAACAAAAAATTTCCCGAGGTCCGGCCCGTCTTTAATATTGGGATTAGAGTCCTATAGGCAAATGTAAGAAGTTTTATTGCAACCAACTCTAAGTGATATATCTAAGCAAAAATTCCATTTTGAGCCTATTCATATGTGGCCATCTGACTGTAGGGACTTTTGTCACCCAGCGACCTGTCTGTGCTTGTGTTTCCTATCAGTGAGCTCTGCAAATTTTGCTGCATGCGCAATGGATCCCAGAGATAAAAGACAAAGTTACACATAAAGCGAATTTGGATTTGACTTGTTTTTTTTAGGTTTTCAGTGGAACAATACAAATAACAGATAAGCTAAGTGTATATTGGAGATATTTTTTGTTGAGGAACTAAACTCGCATCTGTGAGAGTGAATGGCAATGAATGACATCCCACACATTCCTTGAAATTAACCATAAACCATAAGGGAAGGAATAACCGCGGTGACGACGAAGGCATTTTGAAAATATCATTCTATGACTGAAAAATGATTGCTAAACCCCGTGTGGACTTTCGGGATATGAAAAGAAATGTGTGGAAATATAGCAGCTACAGCTAATGAATATGCTGAATATGACTAGATTTTATCCGCGTACGTAATGGCAACTGAAAATAAAGTAAACAGTAAAGATAAATGGTTAAAAATGTAAGTGTTATATAGTAAGTGTTATAGTAAGTGTTCGTATTTATTATTATTATTATTAGCAGCAGTAGTAGTAGTAGCATGGAATTCTAATAATAAGACAATAACAATCTATACGCCAGACACCTATCAAGCACATACATACAAAATCCTAAGAATACGCCTGTTATTATTATTATTATTATTAATAATAATAATAATAATAATAATAAAAAACGATAATAATCATAATTATTATTATTATTGTGTTTTTTTTCTATTCCGATATTTCGTCAAATCATTTTCGATGTTTACATTTTTGCGTTTGCGGAACGATATATTCTAATGATATAATAATAAAAAAAACAAAAATACAAATATACTTTATTTTTTCTAGATGATTCAAAATGTAAAAATTTAAATTACTGATATTTACGGTAGATCTATGCCAAGTCAATATCCGATGATATAGGCTACTGCGGCCAGTGTCTCAAAAAACCGCGGCTACCGAAACTTACGTCACGTCGCTATGTACTGGTTTTTAGTAGAAATTATAATGTGCCATGCAAAAAAAAAAAATCAATTCGTGCGAAAAGCAAACGGCAGAATCAAACAAACCCAACAACACAATGAGAAAAATTAAAAACATACAGTTCAATGGTACGACCTGCAGAAGTTATTCAGTAGAACAACAGTGCCCTCTAGTGGCTACAAAATTAATTACTTTAGCACCACTCAACTTCAATGGAACCAGTCCGCATATCCAGTTTTCTCTGACACCAGTGTTACTATCTCAATATATAATAACAGAACATAAATATTTACATTTTGTCAATTTTTGAGTTAAACATTAGACTTTATATCTGTTTCCAAATGTAGGTATGCATTTTCAGATACAATATTTAAATGTAACAATATAAAACTTTTCGTTTCTAAGAATTTAAGAACTTTTCGTTTCTGAAAATGGATGTTAAAACATTTCAACACATTTTATGTAAAGGTGGATTACATAATTTAATATTAGAATGGAAAGTACGTTAGGTGAGGTATAAAGGAAATAAAACGATTTCGATCGTTTCAGTTCTGAATGAATAGAAAGGTCGGGATGCATAAATGCAAATTCCTGTGTATTTCGGGAACTGATTCCCTCTACGAAGTGCGAACAGATAATTTATCGACCAGACACCCAGCAACAAAAGTGTCTACATTTTAGCTTGTCACCCACAGACAAAACACCCAAATAAAATAGTTTCAAAGACGAGTACAATTACAACCCTCACCCATAAAGCCATTTAGACCAGACGTCTAGCCAATCTCTATGGCTTTATTGGGCCCAGTTTCTTCCTGCTTTAAAGTAATTCTAGGTAAAGGTTTGCCAATAAACCGGGATCAGAGCAACACCTTTCCCCAATCATAAACAATTTATTAGTACCATATCACTCAACAAAGCACTACTAAATAAACGTGGGTAAATTGTTGAGCGGTTCTTTAGACCAGTTGCCAATAGGGCTATTTCAAATCGTAATTTGCTAAAATATAACATGTAATATAACTTCCCAAATTACAAAGGTACGCACGTTCAGGTCGTTGCATACTTTGCAAAATTCAATTTGTAAAACGATTAGAAACGCTATAAACTGGTGAAATACTGCATAAACAGTATCTATCGCAGTTTCATGTTATAATATTTAGGTTTAGAGCGTTTTTCATCCTCTCACAGTTTATACCAATATGTCCTTGATATGAAAGTCATATTTTTTAACCAAAATGAAGCGGGTGAAACCACGAAGTACACGCTGGAGTATTCGCCGAGTGAGAACTGAAGGATAACTAAGCTACTGCACTAAGTACTACGGCCAATGTATTTCTAAATAGGATTAAACTGATGCGTATTGTGACTTAGTCTGAGTAATGAGGCATATGTTTTACATTTACTTAATAAACTGCAGGCCAACAAACTTTAACTCATGGTTGCATTACCTTGCTTTGTTCCTGATTCAGGTACTGTAGTGCATTAAACGCAACATTACGTCATCAAGAGACATTAAATAAAATAGACTCTTACCCGTTGCCAGAAATGTAAATTTTATAAGGCATTGGACATTATCCTACATATAATTAATAAAAAAAAAATTATATTTAGACATAGCATCTATGCATTTTCACAGGCCTGTTATACGTACCCAGGTCGAAATTCTTAATGCAATATCCAGCCAAGAAAATTCACATATATACGCTTTGTGTTAGCTTTTCATCTTTGTGATTTAGAAAACAACATGTTTATTATTCTTTTCTGAATATGTACATACTGATTTTGCGCGTGTTCAAGAAATAACCATTACAACCGTTATAGGTTACGCATAGCTGCAACCATTAACAGCACATTTCCCAGGTAATTATAAACTTATATATTAAGTATTTTCATGATCGGACAACAACTGGATTCGCAGTTACAGTGCAGGATTAATTTAGACTCAAAATTTATTTTTGTTGAAAAGCAAGAAAACACAAATGTAGACAATTTAACCGTTCCAGTAATTCTACGAACATTTTAACAGAGAAACTAAACAGTCATATGTGATACACAAGCTTCTATGAAAGTTTAATTCTAACACATTACTTGTCACCATATACACACCTAAGAGAGAAAGACTTTAGAGTTCAGTTCTTGTAGTTTCATTCCAGCGTTAGTCATTGCTGATCCTTATTACCCCGCTCTCTTGTCATCTTTTTCATTTTCATTCTTCTGTTCTGGAACCAGATCTTCACCTGCCTTTCAGTTAAATTAAGAATTCTAGCGACTTCGTAGCGACGATCCCTTGTCAGGTACATATTATATAAGAATTCTTTTTCCAGTTCTAGTGTTTGGAATTTCGTGTATGGACATCGCTTCTTCCTTGTTGAGCGAGCATGAATCCAGTTAGCAGCCGGATTGTCTGGAATAGAATAATAGTAACTTTTAAAACACAAAAACACGTAAGAACAACTAGAAATCTTAACAGATTACGTGAAACTCACAGACTTCAGTATAAGTGTAGGATCGGCAAATGTAATAATGTAATATTTGCAATTAGCACACAAATTGCAGTTGCGGAGATAGTTCATTCGAACTAGCTATAGTAAGACTCTGGACATTTTTATTGGTTAGTAAAACCCCCAGTTTTACACACACTGCTCGCACAGTTTCTGGGGCTGTAAATCAAGGAGCAATTTCTTTTACTTACTTGGGTCAAGTTGCTGCTGCTTCTCTTCTCTGGGCTCGCTTTGACTCGAAATATCGCTGCCAGCTGGTTCTTTAGTTGCATTGTCTTTACTGTCTGGTACCGCTCCACAAACATATTCAGGCACTATCGGAGTCTGTGCCTCGAAAGTAGAGCACTCAGTCCTTTTCGACGGTAAACTTTCAGGCTTCGTCCCGTAATGCCGACTGCTTGAATGGAATCCAGAAAAAGACACCGAGTTCGATATAGGGTCTATCCATGAGCGAACGTATCTGTTATCTGCCGCTGTAAGGTGGGACTGTGGCACATATGGATGGTAAATTCCCGACACTGCGGCCGTGGACGGTGGGTGAACCGAGGACCAAGACGTAGGGAAGACGGCAGACTTTGGTGCATAACTGCAGGAAGAAAAATCAGCATTATCCCCTACACCTGATGGCCTTGAGGTTGTGGCGTGCGAGCCCTGGACAAAGCGAGCTCCGTACACATCATCTGCTTCGTGTCCAATTATGGAGTCCACATAATAATTACTAATTGTACTACTGGTCGACATTTTTGGATCCCTTCGTAGTCATATAAAAGGTTACACTGTTACAGATACCTTCTCTCTGAACAATCATAGTATTTTTGCTGGCTTCATCTTCAGCTATTGGTTGCATGAATCACGTGACCATATTTACCAATAAAGTGAGTAAATCAATCCGCATATAACGGTATTTTAAATTTCGACGTATTATCACTAACACGAAGCGTACTTTATTTAACTGTATATGAAGTCTTTAATAAGTAAAGTAGTTGCTAGATCTACTTGTTTAAACAAACATTACAGCAGAGGGCGGTCCGGGACTATTTCTTTACGTCGGCTGGGAAAAAAAACACCCATTTATTTCATAACCACCCTTCTGCATTGATGCTTTGGCAAATTATTTCAAATGTGTGTAAAATCTTACAAGAAATCGCCGTGATATGTCGCGCACTCGACTCTTGTAAAATATTTTTATAGGCTCGTCAGTTGTAACTCCTCGTAAAATGTTCGTAATAACATGCTATAAAATGAAGAATACGGTTTTTAACGTATTTGCGAATAACTTTTTTTCTGCTGTTTATTCCATAGTCATCTGATCACGTTTCCTCAGGTATTGTTGTATATGTGGCCTAAGAGGTAATCTTTGTGTACTGATTGTATTTATTAGGAAGCACGTCATAATGTTTTTATGTCTATCAATAAATTTTTTATGAGGTGCATTTGATTATACATTAATGTGCCCTTAATAAAAACGGACTCTTGCAGTTACTAAGTGTCTACACAAATATGTTCAATAGTTTTTCTTCTGGAAATATATATATTTTTGAGGCCAGATACCAAAGGTTTACCGTGCAGTGTAAAACATGCAAAAAATATTTATCCATATTGACAATTCCTATACTCGTTACTCCGGCCAAAACGATTA
>JABFDZ020000039.1:10144886-10177550 GCA_019775955.2 Pollimyrus isidori
GGTTTTATAATTGCGTGCAAGTTGATTATCCTGCACCCTTTTGTGCATATTGTTACCCAGGGTATTCGTTACCAGATACTAATCTTCTCTACATGAATATTTGGTGAGAAACTACCTCAAAATTTTACAAATAAATGAAACCTCTAAAAACTGGTAAAAATGGTAATAACTACCACAGTAAATCTATATTTTGTTTTGTTTTTTTTCTGCACAACCTAACTACAAGTAACGCAGATATGCAACATTTTATAAACGATACCACGAGCGCCAGAAAGTCTAGATTTCCGTGGTACAAGCATATAAACACATAGACGGTAACATGAATAGAAGTGCATATAAGCTAAAAACTTAACCAAAAAATTTTTTATCCATTCGTTTCCAGAAAAGTAGCTTATTTAACTTGTAGGAAGCTTATGCGTCAGGCCTACTGTGTGATAAATATCATTAGTGTGTCTTTAAGTCAATATATTTATATATCTATAAACATGTAATGTTTAAAGAAATGTAATTTACCTGCATTTGTGGTTTATTCGTTTGCACCACGTGCACAGCATGTGGTTTAAAGTAAGGAGCAATCAAGTTCGAATGCTAAATGAAGAACTGGTCTTTTGTACATTTAAACATGCGTAGTGGCGCATACATTATTATACATAGTAAAATGTAAGTAAAATATTTATTAACATCACATGTAACGTCATGGCTTTTTGCTAAGTAATATACATCCCCTTTTCACAATTATACTTCACATCCTGCGCAAAGTAATGAAAACTGCCTATATCAGTATCAAGCGTAAGATACTGAGGTGAGTCCTCAGTCATCTGGAGTTACACTTGATAAACTTGATAAGCGTGACTGTTTAAAGAAAATGTGAAGATTTTATTAACATATAAGAAACAGGGACCAAAGCTTGTATAGCATAAAAGATAACGTTGATAAAAATATAAATAACAATTAGGTACACTTTCCTCTGTAAAATCTGTAAAAAGGACTCGAATATGTAGCGAAAAAATAATAATTTTCTATGAACACGTAGGGCATTGGATAAAAAGATGTGTTTTAAAATTGTGGCTATTATTTGTTTATTATATTTTATATATTACATTATAGTATAATACTTGTAGTATATTTACTGTATATACGGTATTTTGAAATTATTTTGTGAAGGTTACATTTTGTATCTGGTGAATTTGTATGTGCTTCGGTGTTTACATCGTAATGGTATTATTGTTACATTTTTCATTTGAATGGTCCGATTGATTTACATCAGTACAAATGATCAGCATGTAGACAGACTTTAGTTTATTGCAGGGTACATGCCACAAAACATGCATTGAAGTTACACCCATATATTAACGATACTTAGCACAGATATATACAGCAACTTCGACTGGATAAAATTGAAACGTTATAGCTACTCTTACCAACGAATATTCCTCATGATAATTGCCAGTAAATGTGCTTTCATATTCAGTGTTATTATAGTCTTCAACTAATTTCAATCAGTAGGTGTCCAGTACGAAGATGCCTTTGTCGTGAACAATAACAAACACTCCCGTAGTGGGATTCAGAAATCTTTAATAATTTAACACGTATGTAAGACAGTTACCCTGTGAAACATATTTAAAGTACACAACGCGTCACTTGTATATATCACCAAAAAAAGTAATAACTAAACACGAAGTAGCAAATACAAGTCACAGTATCTGAACGTGGAACATAAAAGATGGCTAATTGACCCCAGCAAATAGTTGACATGAGAAAAGGTAAACGGTGGAAAGAGCATAAATGCATTGGGCAGACGCTCACGAAAACGTAAGATTTGAGGTAAGTTCCCGAATTCGATTCTCTCTGCTCATCTTTTTCAGCTTCATCCTGCGGTTCTGAAACCAAATCTTGACTTGTCTGTCGGTAAGGTTGACACTTTTACTGATCTCTAGACGGCGCTCTCGAGTCAGGTACATATTAAATAAGAATTCCTTTTCTAATTCCAGGGTTTGGTGCTTTGTGTAAGGGCATCTCTTTTTTCTTCCACTTTTTGCAGTTAACCAGTTGCTTGTTGGGGGGTCGTTTTTACATTCTGAAAAAGATGACAAAATAAACAAACTTAGTAAATGCTGGAGAACACAGGGTTGTTTCCGTGAGATAAGTACATTTACGTGATCATTCCAGCAATTTCAGCAATCCACTTTAACCACCAAATAGCGGATTGTAATAGAAATATATTTTAAAAGCAAACTTTTTTATTTATAATCAAACAACATGCCATATTTCTGCACATACACATCTGAATACAACAGCCATTGCTATCTATTATTAAATTGCATCGAAATACATTAAGATTGAACTCGACAACGATTTTTATTTCCCCAGTTTACTTTACCTTTTCAGAAATGTTTGCAAAAAAAATATCCGTAATCACTGACAGCACTGCTTCCAATATTGTTCATTATTACAAAAACGAGAAAACCGTCCCTAACGCACAGAGAATCCCAGTCATTTAACCAGAAAAGCAAATTTAACAATATAACATGTATAGAAAATATTCATTAAAATCATCCACATAGAAAAAAAATAGCCAGATAAAGCTAGAGAATAAAATGACACCGAACAATAACAGGAATGCATGCAGGCAACTACAGCGACACTGAAGAGCATTAAAAGGAAGATATTAAACCTAGCATACCATTTCGACATAATAAAAACACACAATCAAATCTTTAAACGAATAAAATAAAAAAAACATTCACATCTGCATCCCGTAGTCTAAAAAAAACGACGACTGTTTCCTGTGGAAGCATTTTACTGTAACTTGAGTAAGACTCTCATTAAACATTACGACTTTAGGGTTGTTTGTGTTTTATACTGTTTTTTATGGTGGTGGGGCGTTCGTATAACACTACGACAGGATTCATCCCTTTATTGTACCCACCTTTCGCTTCCGTCTGTGCCAATTCGGGGCTCGAGGCTGACGCTTCAGAGAAGGAATTTTTCTCGTCCTGCACACTCGCGTTTGGATCCGGGCTTCCCGCTGGTGTAGGTGTCTTGATCGCGTCTGGATTAGTCGGAATTTCTATTATTTTCTTCTCCGCCTCTCGAACCGAAGACAGCTGCGATTTTGGGATAACTCTGTTTAGCTGCAGGATGGTGTTCGGGCTCGTTTCGTGATTAAAGTCCTGGTTTTTCCCAGATGCATAGGTTTGACTCAATCTGAAATAGCCCGGAACCGGGATTTCGGAACCATCGACAGGACAAGGTTCAGGAACAAGATTAGAATAAGTGGGGATTTCGGATGAGCTGACCTTTGCTCTTTTGTCGGAATACATACAGCAATTACTTTCTTCTTTAATGCTTTGTGAAAAAGTACAAGAGGACATCTGGATGGAAGTGTGGTCTATTCTGCACGGTCTGTCCGGATCTACCCAATTGTCAATTTGAGGTATATACGAATGGGCATTCATGCCCATGTTTTGGTGGCTAAGTTCTCCCCTTTTGCCGAGAGACGGCAGAAGTCCACAGGTCTGCATCCCATAAGTTCCCATTTCTGCACTGGATGGCATGTACATGTTGCTGCTGGAGTAAAGGCTATCGGTCCTGCAAGCATTGATCAAAGAGTCTACTAAAAAAGTATTGGCAGCGGGAGAGCTGTTGGGAAAGGACATTTTGGAAACGTGTTAAAGAAGAGAGAGATGTCCTCTATAGGCTGACATATCTAGCAAAACAATCCCGTGTAGCTCGGGATGCCTCTCAGCTACCACATGACAACCACACCAATGAAATTTGAAAATGGCCTTGAGATGCAGCCTCTTTTCTTGTCACGTGGACGCTCGAGCACTTCGGAGGGTTGTCAAATGTGGTCAACAGCGACATCTAGAACAAGGACTTGAAATTGATTCCAAGACAACAACTTATATGGCATTTAACACGTCTTTCCACTCTTCCCGAAGAAGCACAAACCACAACGAATATAAAAATGTGCAAATGGTTTCTTGAACTATTTTGAAGACCGATTTACCTGGGGCATCGTTTTTAAATTTAAAAAATGTTTCTGTTTGTAAAACTAATTCCAAGTTCAAGATGAAATTTGTTTATTAGACTGCACTATTAAAATTACTTTTAACCTATTGCTTTTGTTGATGAAGCTTTTGATGTGTTTAAAGTGCTAAGGCCTATAAATGCTCACGCAGTATTGTATATTTAAACAGGAAACTAATTACTGAGGTGTTCAAGAATTTGAAATTGAACTCTTTCGCAATATAAGTCCATTTCACACTGTTCCTTGAACTTCGACATTTTGGGTATAATTCCTGGAATAATATACATTTTGTTTTATAGGCTAAGTAAAAGCATTTTTGCCTGCCACAGTCGAAGTATCAAAGGTTGTTTAATTTATGAATGTATATTAAGTAGAATCAGGGCGATCAATATATTTCTCATCTGCATTCGAGGGCTTTCTGGTAATTTTCCTGCTCCCGAGGCTTTTCTGAGAATTATACTCCTAGTTAAAGCAGGTGTTCAGCTATTTTATTAAGATATCGATTGTGGCTTTGTAAAAGATAGGATGCGCACATTTTAATTTGTAAGATATTGGCAGTATTATGAATTGTTAGAAAGCGGCGTTTGGTCTGATTTTATTTAAAAAATTAAATTAATGAAATGGGTGCATTAACGTGCGCAAATACATAGCATTAACACATACATAGCATTCACAACGTATATCGCCATGAAACCTGAAAATAGATTGAGAGGCACGCAATACAATATTGGCTTACAATATGATAAAACGTTATTTAAAATAGCCCTTTTTGTAATAGATGGAAAGCACAAAAATAAACAAAACAATATCCATTCGGACACGAGCCTATAATTCTCAAAGCATTCTTTTGTTCTGAAAAACTGTACCAGTACACTATTATTTTAGGCCGTAATTCTTTTCCACAGTTTTATAATATAATAAGGGTTCAAAATTTCTGCATTGTGCCATTTTTATATTTAGTAAATGAATGTCATTTCGAAACTGAATTTGAAGTGATACGAGCAAATAGTACCGTGGGTGAAATTACCTATGTTTTGACACAATCACCATGCCTGCAATACTGGAAAATCTTGTTCAACACAACAGACAGTGGGTTTAAGTCCCTCCGAACTGACTCGAACATGAGAGTATTTTTATTGCTCGTTCTCACAGCATTTAACTTCCTATAGTAGATTTTGAACTGAGAACTCGCAAACAAAGAAAATACCTTAATACGAGACTTCATAAGGAAAAACAATGTTAATCCGGGTACCCCTACCACGATAACTGTAACTAAGTCTAGCTAATAACTAATAGTGTTTTTGTCGCATATATCTCTTCGTCTAAAAAAACCTGACATAAATACTCATATAATGGATATTTTCCGTGCGAGCATTCATGGTACATCATATATTGTTCAAATTATTTAAATTATATCAAAAGCAATGGAAGGTCGTGGCGGCACAATAATAAAAAAAAATACACAAACAACACAAACCTATTAAAAGTACAACACAAAATACGTAATACATCCTCGTCCTGCTTTTATCAATAGCATTATCAGTAGTAGGCTATTAACAGTAACAGTTGTATAGAGTATAACATGATCAAATGAAAATATAAGTATAGAAATGTTTTATGCTATTTTTGTACCTTCAACTTCTCGTTATTATTTATGTAAACTCTGCTCATTGTTATTTTTGGCGTTGCAATAGTGCATTAAAAGTAACATTTCTTTCCTGTATTTTGTAGGCACACCAGGACAATTTCCAAAAGCAGAAATCCTGTGTTATTAAAACAAGCATCTTTATCGCTGAAGGAATATTGGATTTATAATTTGCATTTTCATTTTTAGCAGTTTAATATACTTAATTCCAGTGGATTAGCAAGTAAGCCTTAAAAAGAAAACTGCAATTATATTATGAATTGATGCTGAAGAACACATGCAATTTCATTTTCATTTGTTTTCAACAAACATATTACATAAATACATTGTTAAAAATATTTTATTTTTTATATTTGAATCATCCTACAATTTTGCCCAGTTGCATCATAATTTCCATTTGTAAATCAGATTTTTATGATAATTTTGCTTATCTTGAGTACCTTCAGTTTCGCAAAGCAGACGCGCGTATGATTTAGCTCACAAACAAACATACAAACGTATAAACCTGTTTACCTCTTATTCAGCTGGATAGCATAATTAAAACAGCAAAAGACGTTATACGTTTTCTCTCCAACCTAAAAATATTTTATCTTGGCGTAGTTGTACAGCATTTTGCTTGTCTCGTGTGTAAGAAAACATTTTCCTGCCATTTACCAAATTAAGAAATGTGCATGCACCTATTTTAACACGCACGTATATACATAATTCAATAAATTCTTTCTGTTTAATGATTTAAATAAGATTCCGGATAATAAAATTAAATGACAAAATAACTGGAAATATTGAAATGCCAATTACTGCCGGTCTACTTACTCAAATCATTTATAATTTTCAACCGCCTATTATCCAACCTAAACTGGCTCCAAAGAACGCACGTGCATGTAACAAGAACAATAATAACGACGGCAATAATAATAATGAAGTGGTCATAGGTAGAATTCATAAAACTGAGCGATTACATATGTTGCAATAACGCCATCCTGTGGTTATTATCAGAAATTACAAAAATAACGGAATTTCCAAATGTTATGTATCCATGTTTAAGTCTACAAATTCAAAGGGCATCCAGCAGTCAATCAATTCAACAGACTAATATAGACTGTTATGAAAAACAGCCTAGGATAACTTATTTTAACTGAATATATGTTTAAAAGCAAATATTGGGTTTTAAGTGTCGATTTTAATTCGTCAGTATAGTAAAATGTAGGCCTACATAAGAAACCACACATACAGTGATATATAGATTATATATTGCATATGTTGCCCATTGAATTATGTGATATATTTTAGTTGGCGTATACTTAAAGCCAAAATCATACGTTATTACTTTGATATTTGAATGTCACTAACGAAAGACTTGGACGTGGCAGAAATAAAATAATCAAAAAACTAATTGAAGTGTCCTTGAAAATATAAAGAAATGTAACATTTTCTTTATTATTTATGCTGATTTCAAGCAGCAGGCTACACATGCGACCTATAAGACAGGGATCGTTACAAATGGTTGTAACATAGCGGTAAGCACGGCCCCATATTGGAGAGAGAACAACTGATTACTCCTATTTAATTATTTTTGATATAACAAACTAACAAACATAAGTTGTTAAAAGGGTGTTTATCACTGTGGAGTAATCAGCAACTCCCATCAGCGATCAGGAGGTGTAAAAAAATGCGATTATGTAAATTATATATTAACATCGGGGAACGACTCGCATAAGAGCAAAGAAAAAACAATTCACTTAAATCCTTCCTTGTTAAACTACGGCTTGTTTAACAAAAGAAATTGCTCATAATGGTAAACTACGCGCTTTTTGAATTCTAGGAAACCCACTGCCTTGCAGCCATGTTGGAGCGCCAGTGCTGCAGTGCAGATATTTTTCAGAAGGCGTCCTTTTGTTAAGAGAACAGCCAAAAGGCGCCTAAACGAATCTAAAAGGGTTAAAGGGGACGACCTTGACGTTATGGAAGTTCAAAGGCAAAATGGAATATATTTTCAAATATATAAAATTTTGAACAATCATTTGGTTAGGCGTCTGTTTTGGCTAATTTCAGGATTAGCATTATACATATTTGCATATAATACTCATGCAGACAGTGTTTTTTGTTTGGACGCCTGTTTTTTTCTGTATGAAATACAGTATGAGTAAGTTCTTATTTTGTCTTATATTAGCGCAAATCTGAAGAGACTAAAAGCCGAAATAGCCCCCAATTTAGACTATGCCAATGTTTATTGTTTTGTCTGGATCGTTAAAGCTAGTGTAAACTATATAAAATTGCGCAACATAAAGAAAACAAAGTACTAAGTAGCTGTGCTTTTAAGGTAAACGTGTCCATTTTGACAACCGAACGCATTTTTTTCGCACTTTGAAAAAAATAGCAATTTAGTAGACTGCGCTGTTATCGTTTTAATCGAAGTCGTTTTCACACAACTATTGTTTTAAACGAAAATAATTTATTTTTGTCAAGCCCCAGACTATTAACCTTCAATTAAACGCCACAAAATATTGCAAAACATTATCGAATTCTTTCTTTTGCTGGCAAAAGCACATACATGAGTATAATATTGTACATTAACTATTGAGTTGTGTCACATTTGAAATAATAAAAAAAACTACTTATGGGGAAAGGATTTGCAATATTCTGGTTTTATTTAATAGTTTCGTACATCACATGCGTCTAAGAAATAAATGCATACATTTGACTGTTATAAAATTACATATTGATTACTGTAATCAAATTTTTGTTGCTTACTGCAATGTTGTTTATGAACCATTATAATGAACGCAATAAAACATAAATAGAACATAATAAGTATACATCAATTACATTTAAGTAGCATTCACAATCTAAATAACATAAGAGCGAACACGAAGATTGTCAAAATTTCCTTGTCGTTCTTGTTTTATCGAACGATACACGTTAATTAGGAAACACACGACATTAAATAGCCTAATGTGAATAAGAATCCATAGATTTTCGAGGTAAACGTTACTTTTGATAATAATACAAGAATTGCATAGTTTGAAAAATTCAATTTATCCTTATTTCTTCTGGTGTCCCGTGTAGCTGCGTGATGGAGAAAAGATTCTGTGCCCGAAAAGTCCGGAAACCTTAAGCCATTCCATCATGGAGGCCGCGGAATGTTCTCCACGATCTAAAATCAAAATGTCAGAATAATGGATTCCCAGTGAAATATTGAAGCCGATCCCTGTTTAGCTTTTTCTCTTTCATTCTTCGGTTTTGAAACCAAATTTTCACTTGCCGATCTGTTAGGTTTAACATCCTTGACAACTGCAAACGCTTCTCTTTGTTTATATACACGTTGAAAAAGAATTCTCGTTCAAGTTCTCGTATCTGGTATTTAGTGTAGGGACACCTCTTTTTTCTTGACTTTGAAGAACCTAAAAAACATAATAACAAGTTATCCCTCATAAACATATCTTTACATAATGATACCTGAAATATTTAATATTTTGATTTTTCTACAACCGTAAACTTGAATTTACAGTTAATTCCATTCTTATATATGCAGCCGAGTACAAGCTATACAGCAGGACTGGTTACACATTAACGGGTTATTGCAGGATTTTTTTTTTTGTTCTTTTCAAGAAACCATTTCTGTTACAATAGTTCCGCAAAGTAACATTTGCGGATAGAATTGCTTTATACATTACGTGACACGATTTCCCCGTAAAATAATCTATAAATTCCATACAAATTCTTAAAAGCGAATTTGACTCTTATAACCAATCAGTAGTAATCCTAAAACCCACCTAAACTGTCCTGCCGTCGTAAACAGTTTTACAGCAGCAAAGCAAGTCTTATAGGGTATATAAAATCCTTTGCATGCTTATAAAGCCGCACATAAAATCAAACCGACAAAGTAGTGGACTTGTACTCTAACCCCATTTAATGTTTGGTCTTACTTGCACCGTTGCTCTTCTCTTCTGTGCAGTTGGAGGAAGAAGATTCTTCATCTATGTTTTCGTTTGGTTGTTGTTTCTCCTGCGACGACGTCTCTGAGGACAACTGACTGGGTGCAGCATCTCCGGGGATACTTGATTCTGTCTTTTCCTTTGAGGGTTCGGAGTTGGCTCTCTCGGCATTATTGTTAGCAGTGTCAAAAAACTGGTCAAATCCTTGAGGAAGAACTCCATTTCTGCCAACACTGGTGTAAAAACTGCACGGCGCGTTCGAGCCATTATGATGGCCATACATGGAATCGTTTTTAAATATCATGTCCGTCCTGCTAGATGACTGAATTAGATCTCGGTGCATTATGTCGTCGGTCGAATAGTACGATGCATAACTGCTCCGATAATGCCATTTGTGATCCATGCCATAATCTCTGAAAGCAACTTCTCCGACAGGCTGGACCTGAGCAATGTTTGAAGTATACGGAAAATTTACTTGACACGAAGTCGTCTGAGGTAAAAATGATGTGACAGATGAAAAATCAGGTGCTGATACATAATACGTACAATTCGGCAAATACATATTCGACGCGCAGTTGCTGCGATCGTCATACTCCGTCATGACTTCTTTTGCGTTTGAAAGCAGCTATATGCAGCGTCGGTGTGTTAAACTTCGTCCATCTACTGCACTACAGGCATGTGGACAGGATCCGCGTGGGGGAAAAATCGGAAACGTAGGCTGACGTGCAATTCATCTTGATCGATTCTTGAGGCAATTGTGTCATGTGATCCGGTAACGAAATTACCATATATCAATATCAGTCATTAAGACCGATATAGAGAAATTCATAGGTGAGAGCAGAAGTCAGTTCATTGGTTGCTTGCGTCATGCGAATATCCAAATGTAAATCCAACATTTACACCAACGAATTAGTAGACAGTAAACAGTCCTTGAAATATTAAATCATTCTGCTTCAAAAACGAATGCGAGTGACAATGCAACACATGAAAATGCAACGTATTATAGGTTTTTATAAGACGTTAATTTTAACAATAACACGTGTGTACGTAGTTTAATTGGGATTTATACGTTTAAAAGTACTATATCTTCGACAGCCTACATATATGCTTATTTAGTGTTTGCATTTTTGCGGCATTAAATTGTAGCGCGCAAGCATCTAAAACAACAGAAAAATAAATTTCGTAATATGAAATTTACTGAAAACGTACACCCTTGATTTAAAAAATAACCAAAACCACTTCAAGCTGAATTGAACTAAACAAAACATTTCAATAAAGATATACTCGATTAAAACGATATGGTTATTCTTTGCATTAAACAAACTTCATAAAAAACATTCATAAACGCCAATCAGGGCCTCGGACACACGGCCAACTATAGCAATTTTTCAAACCGGATTTACTTTATTTGATTGTTAATCTGTGCGTACAATTGTGGTAAATGTATTTTACGCAATAAGGAAAGTAAACAGAAATCGTCAGCTTAATGCCGAAAGAAAAGGAAGGAATCACTGTAATTGACGGATGTTTTGTAATAGTATTTCCGCTTCTCGATTTAGATTTCAGACGAATGTTTTCAGTAATTTTTTAGTCTTTCTTCGTCGTAATTGCACTGATCTATATAAATTAAAGCGTAATGATAACATGGGGAAGTTAGCAAGGTTATTGATGACATACAATGAAAATAACATGCGCACAATAAAATAACACGTGAAGAAGAAGCAAAACCAGGGGAAAAAAGAAATCACAGCATACTGTTAAGGAACACAAGATAGACTCGAATGTTTTTAAGTTAGCCAATGCTCTTGAGTATACCAAATGTCTCCGCTGCGAAACTATTTTATAATGCTTACTGAAATCCTGCGATCCCCCGTCATAAGTAGCTTATATTGTAATTTGTAAATTCATTGCAAAATGGAGAGCAACACTAATGAAGAAAAGAATGCTACATTACCCCGGAAAGATATATGTAAAAACTCCAAATCGAATTGGTTTGGTCAAGTTTTTCTGACTTCTTCTTAGGTCCATAGGTAGTAATTAGAAGTCAGATAACAAGAAGAATCAATGGATCACGGAAAGATTCACACTGCCAAGTACAAAACAGAACTTCTGGCTTTGAACGTTGTCTAACAACGCTCACCCAGCCGTCCCCAATAAGAGCCAGCAGTCGGATCATTTTATTGCACAGACAAAAGGAAGCGTTCTAGTTTAAGTGTAGGCTATAGTGAGTAATTTGGGTGGTGGTGGGGTGTGTGTATGCGTGTCTGTGTGTGTCTTTCGGGGGGTTATTGTCTTTAAACAACTAAACAACGTTTTCAAACTTTTTGCAAGACCGAGTGGTTCAAATTTCAGATATTATCATCGCGGTATTTTTAAGAGATCACCTTTAATATCGTAATTATACATAGGGTTAAAACGTATAACTTGGGATTTTTAAAAGAAATTAATCTTTCACTAAAGGATGAAAACGTTTGGTCATTTTTGTGCAACACCTGGCTAGAATCGATGAAAGTCTGGTAACACATTGCGTCTTATCAGCCTGTAAGTTAATATTAACCTATTCAGTCTACTCAGAATCCTCACAACATAGAAATTAACTTTTAAAAATATTACCAGTGGGTGCATTTTTTTAGTACGGATGGATAATTAATGATGAATTTCACATAACCGAATTATCTTTGTTTTTTTGTCAGTGACTATTATGAATTTGTCCTTCTTCTGCTTTCGTGTTTTGCTTATATTTAGCGAAAGACAACATTAGAATTAACTAAAGGACACTTTAACGTCAATAATACAATTTCAAAATTCACGATAAAATTTACTGGACACAAGGGCATTTCGTTAAGTAAATTATAGAACTAAATAATATTTATAAGCACACACGCTGGGTCCTGTTTTTTGTGTTTAAAATTATTTTTAAAATATGAATGCATGTTCTTCAAAACAGTATGTCACGCTCATCTAAAATGCTTTACATTTGGCTTGAATAAAAGAAAAATCTGGGAAAAGTATACATTTTAAAATTGTCATGGTAGAAAAGGTATACTAACTTGACCTTAACTTTGCAATTGCGCCCCCAGTATCTAGAGAGTATAAAGAGACACCGTCAGGGACTCGCCGTTAGACAGGGCGGCCGGAGAAGCTGCGCGGTATTCTTTGTTTGTGCGTTTAAACACCGCGACCAAATCAAAATGTATTTGTTGTTAAAATAATATCTCGTTCTGCATTTTTTAACTAATACGATTATTTCATAGATGATTTAATTGTGTATATATACTCCACTATTTTCAAAAAACCCCACGCATATGGGTATTATTTGTTAAACTAACGTAGATTTACACATATTGTATGTTACATTATCAACTCAAAGGAATATTTGTAAATATCCTGTTGAGTGTTGTAATATGAGAAATGTGGCGTCAGGAGGAAATATTTGTTTTGAACTATGGCTAATACGGAAAATACATTTTATGCCTGTGAGTTGCGTACGTTTTCCACTTTTTGATGAGCTACTTCATTTTTGTTATATATTGCTTTAAAGAACATAGCTTTAAATAACAGAGAAGGTTTATTGTGTTAAAAAATCATAATATATAAAATAAATATATGAATCTATAATAATCATTGTCTGTACGCCAAGGCACCAACTTCATTGAAATACAGCTCCTGCTTATGCTCATGTAAAAAAATGTTGTATTTCCAAAAAAATATTGTATCTCCCTTTCAAATGTAGAATTCTATTTACGCATAAGAATGCAACGATACTAAGAACCCTAGAACAAACACAACAATAATGTAAAGTCAAGACTTCCGGCAGTATTCGTGAGAAAAAGAACCACATTTACACACATTAAGACAGAAGTTCTTCAATTCTAATTTTACAACTAAATAAATATAGAGATATAATTAAAAAACACAACATACTGTACGCAAACACAATGGATTAAAATCAACCCTCCATAGTTAATGCATTATTAATGAATTTATATTAATACTATCATGTTTATTCCTCAAATGATAGCCTACTTAATAAGATTTCTTAATTTTGATCTTAAATGAGTTGACCTCAAATATCCTTGGTTGCTAGATTAGCCCAACACATTTTGGAGCGTGTTAATATCGATCTATCGGTAAAATGTTAAGGGTTAAATGGTAATAGCGTGTAAATATTTCCATTATGCGTTTTATGCATAAATTTAGTCTAAATTATTCACAATAAAATACATTATATTTATATATATATGTGAATTATATCTGATGTACTTACATTAGACATGCAATTACAATTCTGAGATTTTTAAACCCCTGTATTTCACCTGCCATCCGTCGTTTCAATTCACATGGTGTATTAATATATTTTCTTACTGATATTTCTTACGAAAAATCGCATACAATAGCAAACGTAATGTTAGTGCTTGTGCGAGTGTGTATACACGTGTGTGTGCACGCGTGTGACCGGGTGTGTATTAATTATCATAATAATCATGTGCGATAAGGGCTACAAATGTGGAATCTTATCTATAACACCCCCGTTTTAGTGTTGATCCTACCTAATTATTAGTCGTTTATACGTTTATATCCTTAAAGGTATAAGTGCAAATCTGAAATATCGATGCAAAGAAAGATTCTGGAGATTTTACAATAAACCTCCAAGACCCCTAATACAATCCCCCGAGAGAACAATGCGGTCATAATTAAAGAGAACTGAATAGATAGGTACTTAATGACAGCCCTTTATTAATGCACGAATACACAAATCGGCATTTCATATCGAAAGGTAATTTGCTGGGTGAAACAGTTGATGTGAAAAGTTCTTTCCATTTCTTGGCCTGCTTCTACTAAACAATGTTGCATAGTTTATACTTTGTAATATATTTCGATGATAACAATACCACAATCGCACATGTCCAGAAAATACTTAGAAGTACATCTTAGGTGTGTTCTTTATTCATTATTAATGTAAGAATTGCAATGTCAAATTGAAGAACACGAGGCTTTGAGAACAGCAATTAGCAAGGAGAGACACGATGATGAGATGTAATGCAGTCTTGTAAAGTTATGACCGTCTACATAAAAACCTTGGTCTCTGCGCCAAGATAACCGCTCAGTAAATGGGAAATGCATGTTCGCGCATCAACAGTCTTTTCTTTTTCATCCTTCGGTTTTGAAACCAAATTTTAACTTGTTGGTCGCTCAAGTCCAGCCTGTCAGAAAGTTCTTTTCTTTTCTGTCTGTTTATAAATTCGTTCATTAGAAACTCGTTCTCAAGTTCTGCAATCTGTTGCTTGGCGTACGGCTTCCGTTTCTTTTTGGTCCTCACTTGTGAAGAACACCAAACAGCACCTGAAAAAAAGAAAACAAAATAATAAAATAACCCTGTCCTTCCACGCAAGCAGTATATCATGTTCTCTCCATTTTATACCTCTTCCCGTTCCTGAAAACCACAGTAGAGAGAATTCCAATGTGTTCAGACATAAATATGTGCATAAGTCAAATTTTACGATTATGAATATAACATATAACGTGGAAGATGTAGAAGACTGACGTCGCATACCATCAGTGAGGGATGCCCTAACACAGGGGCCACTTAAGTTTGGCTGCTCTGTGACGTTTGAGTTGACCGGTTGCTTGAAGCCTGCGATATTTGCTTGATTGCTGGAATTCTGTCCCAGTTGTGCAGTGGAGGATTGTGACTGTCCTTCCATATTACAAAAGTTATATTTGGCAGCACAAGCAGGGTGAATAATTCCGTGTTCACTGCCTGAAGACGGTCCATGTCTGACTGATTCCTCTGGCTTATGATTGGCATCTTGAAGACTGAAGTACTTAATGGCTTCTTCCAGTGGACCCTTATTATGAGTGTTGGGATTGGTACTTAGAGACACTGAAGTTGCCAGAAAGGGTTGACTGAAGCTACTGAACGTGCGGCTTTGTGGTGGAGATGAGCACGGATTTGGGGAAGTCCACGGGCTTGAGCACACCTCTCTTCTGCCGTACGAAACGTGATTTAGTTCGGAGGACTGAACCCCGTTACTCCGTAAATTGGGAAAATAAAAATCCTGTGTGGAAAAATTCAAGAGGGATCCAACAAAGCCAGAACTTAGAAAATTTCTGTCACACATTTCCAAGGAGATAAGAGGTACAATTCTTACAACCCTTTTAGCTTCCTTCAAGAATAAGAAGGAGGCGATTTCTGATTTGTTAACACTTTGTCACGTGACACACAAAATACGTTATCGAGCCCCCCCCCCCCCCTCTCACACCATAGGGTGGTGTCCTGAAGAACATCCTCTAGAGAAACCTCAACGTAAGCATATTCCAGAAAATCTCGTTATCGCCGTTGCTGGTGCCTCGGCGGAAATGGTCGTGTAAGCAAAATGCTATGGTAACGTGAATAGAAATTCTATAGTGCTTAGTCTATTCATAGGCCTAGTAAAATTGGAGTAAAACCCAAACCAGACCGCGATAATGTCTTCTCGTGCACTGACTTAATTATATATTGAATAAAAAGAGCAGCAAAACAATAGCTCTTGTTTTTATTGATTGTAACTAAGATTATTATTATTGTTTTAATATTAATTATAAGAATCGACAACTTTCGCAACGTGCTCATAGGGGCCTAGTTCTGCTCTCGTATTTGCATAATAGTACAATACACTTTGCCAATTTTTGGGAATACTACAATAAATAACTGACTGAGTTTAATTTTATAATTTATTAAGTCATTAATTACTAAAATATGAATTTATTATTATTCATATACAATATTCAAGATGATGTTTCGAAAACATTTCGCTGAAATCGAATTTAAAATATGTAGGTTTGTAATACAAAAGTAGTTTTGTATTATGGAAGGACAGTCACAATCCTCCATTGCATATCTGAAACAGAATTCTCGAAATTAAGCAAACTATTCAAAAACACCATTACCAATAATGATTATTTATGTGTGTTTGAGAAAAGACACAGCGAAGTAAATATTGCGGACACTTGTTTCTACCGTGTGTTCGCCTTTAACATAACCCCTTTTCAATTTAAAACTACAAAACCACTGAAATAATTTGTCATAAAGGTCGCTGTAAAATTCCTTAAAAAAGTTAAAATATACGTCGATCACGTACTTTCATAAAATACTATTTCGTTTCTGACCAAATAGAGAAAATGATAAGATAGAGCGCTAGAACATGAAAACAAGAGGTCATTTTTATTCTGAGAAATGGAATGCAGTCCAGAGAATCACTCATAAAATTATTCAAGTTTAATTTCATATGTGTCGTTGACTTGTGTAAAACAATATAATATTGACACATTCCATTAAACATCAGAAAATTAGAAAATTTAAAACAAACTATACGTCTACCTACATATTGTGCTATTTTTAAATAATAAACAACAGCGTGATCAGTATCGTCATCTTTATAATCAATAACAACAACAATAATAATTAATAGGTTTTATTGTGCTCATAATTATGCTCATATTTCCAAATACTAATACACTACACTTCGTATCCACTTTGCTAAAGGGACCAACATCAATAATTATACGCAGTGACTTTTTAAATGATCAAATTATACATTGTTGCATTACTAATTGTTAAAATACAGATTGGTCATTATTGATTATATAAAACATTATGACTCGTGTTTGGAAAATATTTCGTTGAAACTGTAACGTAAAAACTTTACAAGAAGTATGCTTTTTCGATTTGTGCATGCTTCATGTGTGTGTTTGTTTGTTTGTGTGTGTGTGTGTGTGTGTGTTTGTGTGTATTTCACCTATAATCATCTATGTCTGTGCTTTGGTATATCGGTATAGGTTCAATAATTTAAATATTATGGGTTTAGTACAACCGAACACAATGAGAAGAATGAATGGTAAAAAAATTGTTGTAAAAAAATATTGCATCCCGTCCATATGCACTTTTGAAATATATACAGATCGCAACATTTCACAAAACTGTTTCGGACAATTAATAGCCCTAAATAATAGCATACAACAAAATAAGGGGTTGCTTTTTTAATTTTCATTCAGACCAGTGAAATGTGTATCCTTCAAAAAGTCCTGCAAGTTGATATTCTTAATTTATACATGCACAACATAAAATAGGCCTTTAAAACACACACTTGACATTAAATTCCGTACATTTTAAAACCGGACTTTAAACACACTTTAGATCGAGGCGCATATTAGGCCGATGCAATGTAATATAGGCTATAACAACAATAAGTACAATTAGAACAACAACAGCAACAACAAGCGTGATGATATAGGCAGGCAAATGCAATCATACTACAAAATTCCTTGCAATTGTAAATGTAATGCAATTTCGGGTTTTCATGCAGTGAAATATATCATTTATTAAAACTGGAGTAACGCCCCCATATTCTTTAAAAGGACGGTTAAATAACATATTGAAGATTCCACACCATTCATCCCTGTTCCATAAAAATATATACTTTATCTGAAATGTTTATATTAAACAAAGTTCCGTTTGTCCACTCTTACTGTATCTGAATAATCCAGACTCTTCGACTTCATTTACAAAAATAAAAAATAGCTACGAATCTGTTAAGCGGTAATAGAATTAAACTGCTGCCAGTTTAGAGATCTAAGTGTATATACCTACGACAACTGAGGCAAAACAACAAACAGCATATCCAGGGGAACGGAGAAGAGACGCAAGCGCGGTCATAGATATACAATGGGCCATATTGGCCGGTAGCCTTTGAGGGGATGCGCTAGGGCTTCACTGCGCATGGACGGATTCTCTGTGGCCATCTCTTTGCCGAAATACAGAGAAAATGCAATCAATAAAATTGCAATTTCATTTGGCCACATGAAATCCTCCTCACAAACATAGCGATATGTAGCCTTTTCAATGAACCACGTGTGAAAAACACTGCTTCCGAATTATGCCGTTTTATATCTCATCCAGCAGATGGCGAAGGAGTCCCATGGATCGCAGACTCTTCGTTATGCACGAGCTTCACTGCCGTCAAGGTCAAAGACTCTAATTTCATGTCAAGGTCAACGGTAAAAATCAAATTCAGAAAACGTCCATCCATCATCCATCTTCGAACAAAAACAAGCTTTAATAATATTAGTAATAATAGTAGTAGTAATAATAATAATAATAATAACAATAATAATCGTAAAATATTCAAGTAGTAAGTATATTTCAGTTAATTGAACGTATTATTGTGTATAAGAATTTTTAATAGGCCTGTACATAAACTAAAATGTTGCAATATTTTCAAAATGCTTTATAACCTAGTAGTTTTATACATATAAAGAAAAAGTTGTTGGGAAAGCAATCAAAAATAAAATTAGCGCGATATTCGTGTTTTTTGTCTTTTAAATAATTCACAATAATAGTGTCTGAGAATGTCACAGGCCATTTTTTTGTTTCCATAATCCTTTAGTAAATTATTTACATGACAACGAAAACACGATACACAATAAGGCATAAATGCACGTGAATTCGATTCGTTTTGGATAAAGGAACCATTCGTTTTCGATGAATTATAAAATATGTTTAGGCTTCCCTGTAAAATATTTACAGTATATCTGCGTGACCGAATTCTGTAAACTATACAACACCATCAGTCACATATTAGCCTATTTCAGATGTATTTATTTTCAAGTAAATATTAATAACAAGTTAATTAATTAAAAAATTAAACTGGTTAAACGTTTTGCTTTCTTAGCTCAGTAAGCCAAATATATTTTGATTGCTTTATTGTAGTCCTGTGTTCCAGCGACACTTGTCTGGAAAATCGTCTGAAAGTTAGACTAATCTATAAATCCTCCTAACATAACAAATTTAATTTAATTAAAAATGACAAACAAAGGTAATTATGAAGTACTTTATTAAAAACCTGAACTGAAAAGAAAATCAAATACATCTCACATCAGCGCAAGATATCCAAAGTGTCATCTTAGTGGCAAGCATTCAATGTCTAACTCAGGAAAAAAAACATAAATAGGCATGAAATTAAAGTTTTCAAGTGCAGAATTGCACGTATTCACTCGATTATTTGCCGTTCACGCAGCGTCGTCCCAAACATTCATTGAAATTCAGCAGTAGAATTCAAGTTGATTTTCTAAGCAACCTTTTGTCTTTGACTCTACGATTCTGAAACCAAATGACGACTTGCCTCTCCGATAGATTGGTTGAAAATGCAATCCGTTGCCTTTTATCTTTGGTAATAAACTTGCTAGTTGTATATTCTTTTTCAAGTTCCCTGAGCTGCAGCTTTGTATAAGGCACCCGTTTCTTCTTCCCACGCCGCAATACGATGTTGACATCAGGTTGGCTTAGAGCTGTTTCCCCTTGAAACAAATACAGAAAATACGTCTAAAATGAATGGCAAGGAAAACAGGTTAAATTGATACCTTTAGAACCCATCTTATGTACTACTTTGCATTTCGCAATTATTAATGTAGGCCTATTGTCATGTGTTAGTTATTTAGTACTTACGCAACTGAGTAAATTTCCTACCGGTGTCAATGTGGACACTGAAGTTAATTCTATAATAGCGACAATGCGGTAATACTATTTCACGAAGATTTGATAACACATTATCCATAATCACTGACGATAACAAAATCTTACATGCACGGGCGACAGCTATCACCAGTAATTTATAATTATGGTTTTATTTGCACTTATGCTGTGGTACAATATCAACACTTTCCTTTAGATACGCGCACTGGGGTTTAGCAAAACAAACCTAAAATGAAACCTTCGCTAAACTTCCCTGCCCACATGCCATAAATAACTGAATTATACATACTGCTAGAATTTGGCAACTTGGCCAGAATTGGGGAATGCTTCACGCTTTTCTAACCCTGAATGTCATGTTTCCCATCCGAAAATACACTATAATACGTAAACTGAAATGAACACCTTTTTGGCCAATGTTTTTTTTTCTTTCAGATATACGGCAAAAAATGTATGTGCATATTATCGGGAAAGAATTTTAAAAATGTTTATGTAGTTGAGGGGATAGTTTAATAATAATAATAATAATAATAATAAAAATAATAATAAAAAGCATCATACCTGCAACGTAAGATTTCCACACATGCGGATTCTCCGTCTGATTTTTTATGAAAGACACCGATCTGCTCCAGTTACTTGACCAATTCCACTGACAGCCAATATCGGGCCCAGATGATCCAGAAGCAGGTACATCGACATATCCTGGAATCCATGGGGAAGAACTTGTTAAGTCTTGGAAAATACCGTACTCCTTGGTCCTTAATGGTAGTTCGTTGCAGTGCATCTCCCTTGCGACACGCGAAGTATCCGTAAGCGTTTCCTTTAAATGTTGATTTAAAGTTTGCTTAATTATGCCCTGCTGGAATCCAGTACTATATTGTATTTTGAAGCTGTAATGACTGTTTCCAAAACAACCGAAACTTGCTGGTGAAGTGGCGGAGGCTGAAGAACACGGACCCTGACCATATAGGTTAGTAGATTCTGGGTTGATAGACGTAGATCTCTCCGCTGTTGAGTATGACCCTAACCCAAAAAAAGAACGGCCTGAACATGTCGGAAAGGACGGACAGTAACCTCTTCCCTGGACCGAAGGGATATCCAGCCCCAACCCCGCCATTTCCAACTTATGAATTTTTCCAAAGCATTATAATAGGCCAAACTGATTAGAAATAAATATGAACATGACTATTCTGCAAATTTATTAAAGCGAACGACGGCTGAAGACATAACCTTCTACTGTTTTTGTTCCATGTTTACTTTACAGTTTAGTCGTTTACCGGTTGGTTAGTTGTGATCACGTGATATGCAAATGCATTGAAATTTGGTAGCACATTCCAATTTATCTTTTCGCCCTACAAAATCATCGTTTGGACCAATGTATAAAGCAGTTGGTAGCAAATATCGAACAAATAAAATGTAAATAATGAATATATCTGAGATAGTATTTTTTAGCATTTTTTAAAATACATCATTTAATACCATAATCGTAAGGACATGACAGTGAACTTGAAAAAAATACCGTTTAATCGTTTTTAGGCAAATGGTGCCATTTATTTTTTTAATTAACCGGTATTGTATGCAAAGTGTTCCTATTTCCGAACTGCTAGTGAAATTTTGAAAGGAGAACTATATCGCCTTTACGACAAATAAGGCTAATGTGCAACAGCGTGTTCACTACGATGAAATTAGTCAGACCTGCCGCGTTAGGCTTACAGCAAACTTGGCATTCTGGTTGGCTAACACATATGGAATTGTCATTTATTTATAACCTGTTGAATCGCTTTAGAAAACAGAAACGGGAACGTAAATTGAGATTATTATTAGACCCTGCACAATAAAAATACAACCAAAATATTAGGTAAAGGATTCAATAATAACTGAAGAACAACCGAACACTTATACGAATTGCTGTATAAATGATTGTTAGAATAAAAATTTGTTAAATGACACGATCAAAAACTACTTTTGTTTTTAAATCGGGTCTAGATGTTCTGAAACATTATAGCCGAATGAGAGATTAATATGATACTATACTAAAGCTGAATCATCATGATATTTTCTCCTTGTGTCACCTTCTTGTGCAGATTGAAGTGAAAATATTTGGGGCATGCATTCATCCATTTGGCCGGCACCTCACAAAAATACAAACCTGTGTAATCGACGGGAATAACAGAAAATTCTTCACATATTTTACTGTATAGTTTATAAAACGCATTTGTTAAAAATATTAGTCCCTTTAACTGAAACCACATTTAAACCCACATATAGCAAACCTGAGACACAGAGACTAATGTATTCAGTTTATTTAAGAGAAAAGGTACATGATCCTCAGTCCGTAATTATTAAACCTTGCATTTGCATTGTCTTCAAAATTGTAAAAACTTCACGTAAATTCGGGGTGTAATTTCTGTAAAGAAATATAACTCTAAAAATGTACTTGCTTTATTTAAACCTTATTAAAGTTATACATACAATGGGGTCTTCCATAGTGTTTTCAACTAGTTTTCAGGCGAAGTTGCTACTGGCAGGTCGATTTGTTGGCAAAAGTTGCTAAATGGCGTTGTGACGTCATTATACTACGTGGACATCAGCACATTATTGATGATATTTGAATGATGTTGGCGACGATGTATTAATTATAATAAGTCAATGCTGTAATATTGAACTATAACGATATAGTTTAATATCTGAATACGAATTACACAGCATATTAACATAAGCAGCATATACTAATTTCCCCCCACTATCACGGTAATGTATGTCATTTCGAGTACCTGCCTGAACCTGTTTTGAGTACCTGGCTGAACCTGTTTTGAGTACCTGGCTGAACCTGTTTTGAGTACCTGGCATAATTTTAGTCTTATAATTATGCAAATATAAAGTACACTTTAGTTACTTTCACATATAAATGATCAATTTCAACATCTACCATCTAGAAAGTAAATGTATTATATACTTATATTTTGCTATATTATATTCTTGTGTTATGTTATTGGATTGAATCTCTTTTAAATAAAATTAATTAAGATCTTCTTCCTGTCATTTAATTTCAAATTCCAATTGAACATCCTACAAAGTGAGGCAAATTCAATTCAAATTAAAATTGATTAATGGAATGGGGGCACCATTCATAAATTCTGAACAACCTTGGTACATAATGAGCTAATAAATCAAACTCGCTATGTGTTCTGTCACATGCTATGAACTGGGAAGGTGAACCATCCTTCACGGTCAGCAATGACAGAGAACTGTGCAACTCAACCAAAGGCAGCATTTAGCTGTTTTGCGGGCAGACATGGACCTCTTCCACCACCCCAGCATTGAACAATTCATTGCTAAATACAGGCTAACTTGGGGTGACATAATGAGCGTCCTTGGTCTGGTGCAGGATAAATCGAAACACACCAGAATTTTGCTCACAGTCCACTATGCAGCGTCAGACAGCTCACTCTTTCTGTGATATTGGTGGATACTTGCAGACTGTTGGTGAGGCAGATGGCCTCCGATAGGCTGCTTTGTCTAAATCTGTGTATGCATTGATCAAATTCCAACCATGGGTATAACTATATACTGTGCCCTCCAGAATTACTGGCACTCTTTGTAAACATTTTTAGAAAGGGTTAGAAAAAATCCATCTCCACGCTGGAAATCCTCCATCAAGAAATAATTATTTTCAAAAAAACACATGAACGACAATTATTAGCACCCCTGGAACGCAATGTGACTGAAGCACGTTTTCCTTAAGAATCGTACATCTTTGAGCTGATTGGAGTGTGTAGGGACATTCAAGCTGTAATCCTTGACTTCCTGATTAACTGGGATACAAACAGGAGGTGACACAGAGGCCTTTAGTCATCCATCAACATGTGAGTGATAAGAGACACACAGAGCAAACGAGGGAGAAGTGTGCCGAACTTCATAAGTCAGAGAATGGGTATGAAGAATAGCTACCCGCATGAAAATGCCCATTTCTACTGCTAGGGCAACAATAGAAAGGTGGGTGAAATAATGAGGCTCCTTGTTTCAGTGAAAGGCTGGATTTTCCTCGTTCTTCCAGTGTGACATGAAGCTACTTCACCAGAAGGTGGATTCTGTTTTCTAGCCGTTCATACAAATCGTCATGAGGGGCGCCAGTAACTGTGGAGGGCACTGTTCCAGATGGAGGTGGTACCATGCATGACACTACAACTGGTTTTCACCCCGTGGTAGGCATTGTAGGTGCAGTCGATGGAATGCTCAACCCTATTCAATCCTGCAGCTTCTCGAAACCCATTGGCAGCTGGCGACTAGGGTTCATGCCACTAGGCCTTAAATGTCCAGGTGATATGCAATCATCAAAGACCTTTTACAGACATTGCCGCCTGGGGGTACACATGATGCTTATACCTGGTCCAGCTTTGGTAAATGGACTGCATTTATATAGCCCTTTTCTGCAAAGCGCTTTACAATTTATGCCTCACATTCACCCATCCATACACACATTCACACACCGGTGGCGGAGGCTTCCATGCAAGGCGCCAACCTGCACACCGGGAGCAACTTGGGGTTCAGTGTCTTGCTCAAGGACACTTCAATGGGGCCAGGAGTAAGCGGGGCTCGAACCTGCAACCCTCTGGTTGCCGAACGATAGCACCGCCTTCTGCACCACCAACTTCCACATGGCAAAGGATGGTGTGCTTGCTGGTGGCTGGTTACCGGGAGACAGCAGGTATCTGCTTAGCCAATATCTGCTGACTCTAGCGTTGAACCCGCAAACAGTGGGTGAGGAGAGGGGTGACACCTCACACCAAAGAACCCAGCCTGCTGTAGAGGGCGCTTTGGGCATGTGGACAATACAATTCTGCTGCCTACACAAGTCCTTGGGAGCTCTAAGATTTCCCCCTAAATGAGGCTGCGCTGTTAGTGTTGTGCGTGATATCCTGCACAACATTACAGTAATTTATTTTATTCAAATATATCCTCTATAAGCTGTTTAAGCCTTCTTTTGATAAGTTGTACTTCCTTTCCCTATTGCTGCTTGCTGATATTCTTTTTTTTGCAAGGCAGCAAATCACATTTTGAGCCCATTTATATGTTTGACAAATAGGCTAATATTGCCAATAATTTTGGTTGCTTTCCGTGTGTGTTTTATTGATTTTATAATTGCATTTAAAACATATTTTGTATTGTATATTTTTTACATTTTACTTGTGTATGAGGTGACAACTATAAATAACTTATATTTCACCAATTTAAACTTGTGTACGTGTTCGTATCTGGAAGCTGGGGAGGAGCTAAAGAAGTACTACTTAAAGTTTGTCTGTTATTTCTAGAATACCGAAGAGTTTAGTGAAACACACACGAATCTCGTTCTTTCATTTTGTTCGTTCTCAGAAGCTTGCTTAACGGTACGTCATTCAAAGTTATATCTGTAAACACAGAACTTACGAATGACGTATCATTAAAAAGATTCGGGAAACTCACCCACGGTCCCCAAAACGTACTTAGTTAAGTATGTCTAACGTAAGATATTCTTTCGTAAGGTCGGCCTGAGCCAATCTTGGGCGGTTTTGTAGCAATAATTACTTAGTAATGTAGTACTTAATCTCAATCTTTACTTAACATTTACGTTTCCCTAAACCTTTCGTAGCTGAAATAGTCCGTTATCTCCTTCATAAATTCACCCACTCGATTCTATATGTCGTTCTTTACTTGAACTTTTGCCTGCTGTCCTGTCACAGATATCGGGCAAAATCGATTACAAAACACACTAACAATCTTTTTCGGACAACGTCATAATGCCGACGATATAATAAGAGGTCGGTACTGCAATATAAAACTATAATGTCGACTATAAATTAGCACAAATGGGACTCGTTGTTGTAACACTTCCATGCAATTTGGGTATATAACAGGGTTGTGTACCATTCAGAAGTGACTTGAGAATGGCCTTGAATAACAAATTCAATTCATACATCAGTTGAAAAGACGCTACAGAATGCAAATAGAACTTTGAATATAAGTAGACCTATAATTAAAATTAATTGATTTCACAAAAAATCATATACATAATGCAAGTGCAGCATTAACAATGCATCTTCAATTTGAATTACCCAGCATGTTAACATAAACATCTTACACTGAATCCCGCCCATACCCCCAGAGAAATATTTACCGCAGTAAAAAGTACCCGTCGGACACCCCCCCCCCTTTCCAGGATCTGTCTGAAAAGTCCGTGCACGTCACTGTTATTCATAATAAATAGGCTACCACACATAAATGCTATCACAGCCCTATCCATCTAACAACCCCCAGGAAAAGCAACTGCATGCAGACTCCATGCACACAAAGAGTTACACACATAAACAGTTAGATATAAAACTGCTATAAATATGTGCCCACGGAAAAGGACTTTTTTATTGTTAGAATAAGCTGAAGCAATTAAGCAATTATTGTAGCTTACTTACATGAGGTCAATATATGCATCTGTCATGTTGGAAGTGAATCTGTTTAGTAATTATTTATGTTTTGCTAGATTGAATGACATTCATGTGTTGTATACATTGAATTAAAATCTTTTTACTGTAATCAGAATCAGAATCAGAAGACTTTATTAATCCCGAAGGAAATTGTTTGTGGTGACCGCCACAGTACACAGACACATAGAACACAAAATGTATAAAAATATTGCACAAAATATCACAAAATGTATAAATCAATAAATTAGCAGCACAGATTATTGCATAAATAAATAAATTAGCAGCACAGATTATTGCATAATCTGTTGAGGAGTCACATAGCAGTCAGAAGGAAGGTGTTGGTGTGTGACCGAGGGAGGAGTTGAAGAGTCTTATGGCAGTCGGAAGGAAAGACTTTCTGTGGCGTTCAGTGGCGCACCTTACGCTGGTCAGTCTGTGGCTAAAGGTACTCACCCTGTGGATCACCACACTGTGTAGTGGACACTGAAATAAAAAATGTACAAAATGATATATTCAAAATTCAGATAAATTCTGAAGAAGCCTGGTAGGCTACATAATGAGCTAACCAAGCAAACTTGCTGTGTGTTCAATCACTTCTTTTGAATCACCCCTCATAACCAGCAATAGCAGAAAACTCTGCAAGTTGACAGAAGACGGCACTTGAGGCGATACCATCCAGCTGCTTTTGCTGGTGACCATGAACCCCTTGGACCATGTCAGTAATGAACATGGCATAGAGAAATACAGGCGGCCCTGGGCCGAAATAATGAGCCTCCTTATTCTGGTGCAGAATAAATTGAGAAGAGGAACACACTGGAATTTTGCCCTCAGTGCGCCTTGCAGCTTGTAACAGCTCTCTGCCTCTATGCCACAGGTGGATTCTTACAGACTATGTGAAGGACATGGCCTCAGCAAGGCTGCTGTGGCCTGCACCTGTGCATGCAGTGGTCACATTTCTGTTGCACCTACATACAATGTCCAGCAGGAGGGGATGTCCTGCATGACACTAAAATTGGTGTTCATGCCATTGCAGGCATACCTGGCCTTGTAGGTGCAGTGGAGGGACCCTCAGCCGTATTCATGTTTTCCATCCCTTGAATCTCATCCACCTGTCGAAAAGAGTTTTTGGCACTAGGCCTAAATATCCATGTGATATGCAACCATCAAGGATGTTTATACTGACACATGACAGTTGTATCTGGTCCAGCTTTGGAGTGAGTCACATGGCAAAGGATGGTGTGTTTGCCGGTGGCAGGTTATTGAGAGACAGTATGCATCCTCTTAGCGAACACCTGCTGGTTCTTGCGTTGAATTCCCAAACCACGGCTGAGGAGAGGGGTAACCCCACACACCAATGCTGTAGAGGCTGCTTTGGGCATGTAAGAGATGTGGTTCCGGTGCCTGCGATCTCAGAAAAAGGGTAAAAATTTGTACCTTTGCTTTTCACTGTGCCTGTACCCTCAGAAGTCTGCCAATTGTACCCTTAGCTGTAGGCAGTGCTTGAAGTGAGAAAAAATAAGTGCAGGAACTCTAATTTTTAATGTATCTTTTTTTATTGAGTTTTTCAGTGAACAATGCCATCATGATATTCACAGTATAGATTGCAACAGTTTGCATTGCATTGCATTGCATTGCATTGCATTGCTGATGCGATTGGTTGGGACTCAGTGGATGCATATGATAAGGCACTGTCGTGGCTCGTGGGTAATGTAGTCTCTTATTGGTCTTGAGATATTGTCTATTCTCCGGCCACTGTCGCTGCGTCGGATCAGTTCCAGTAAGTACCGGAACGCAGAAAAAAAGTGGCGGAACCCAAAAGACGAACATACAGAAGTTCCGGAACTGCGTCGCGCTGCGTTCCGGCCCACTTCAAGCACTGGCTGTAGGTAATTGTACCTTTAAAGGTACAGAAATGTAGTAATTATTTTATTCAAATACATGATTTGCATATGATATATACCTCCTCAATATGTTGTTTTACAGCTCCTTCTGAGGGGTCTTACTTCCTTTTCCTATTTTTGCATTTTAATTACAAGGAAATAACATCACATTTCATAATGAAAGATAAGAAGCCCCCTGTCGATCATGTATTTCTTTATTTATTGGGAAGGTGGGGGTGCTCCATGTATTTCCAGTGCCCCCCCAAGGGAGCTCGATGGGCCGAATGGCCTCCTCTCGTTTGTATAGTTCTTATGATCCTATCTTCTTATCACCAACTTCTCTCATGCCACAGTCAAGCAGCTACTTCATGGATCGACTTTCGGTCCATCGATGTCAAATCGCCTGTCTTGTTGACTGTTTTGAGGGCAAACAATATCTTCTTGGACCATTTTAGTAATGAACAAGTCGTAGGCCGGCCTGGGGTGAAACAATGAGCCCCCTTGGTGTAGAACAGGCGCGTTTCTAGCTATTGGAAAAATTAGGGGCTAAATCACGTCCCTGAGGCCTGACTTTTTTTTTTTTTAAAGGAAGATTGGCATCTGGGCTAAAATACTCCGGGCTATAATCCCCGGTGATCGGACCTGACAACACCCATGGGGCAGGATAAATTGAAAAGGGAAACCCACTGGTATTTCGCACTGTGCTCTGTGCAGCTTCTGACAGCTCTCTGCTTCTACGCCACCAGTGGATCCCAGCAGGTCTACAGATGCACACGGCCTCAGCAAGGCTGATGTATTCTGCATCTGTGCATGCATTGATCACTTTTCCATTGCAAAGTGCACACAACTATCAGCAGTTTCAAGCAGGAGGGGATGCTTGGCATGATACTAAAATGGGCTCGCATGCCGCTACAGGCATATCTACCATTGTAGGTGCAGTGGATGGGACAGTCAACCCTATTCATACTTACAGCATCTTGAATCCCATCTGTTCCTGTCGAAAAGGGTTCTTGGCACTAACGCTGCATTCCACTTGAACTCCTAACTCATAAATCTCAAGTTCCTCGTCGGAAATTTCAACCGGAATGCCCCATGAAGTCATAATTCCGACTCGCGAACTCAGAGGAATCATCAACCCTGAGCTCAGAATTCAAGATGGCTGCACGCTTTATCAACAGAATTTAAAGCTGTAGTTTTACTGTATGCTGTTTACCAGGAGTTACATCTTATTTGTGGCACATTAAATTGGTCGTACACACAATACTGTCCAACCGCTATCTGTGGACATGTTGATATAAGCAAAATAACCCATAATGCATTGTTATCCTCTGATATACCTAACAACACCTAGCAAATAACTGGGCTAGAATTGTGGCCCATTTCATTAAGCAGGATTTCTTACTTAAGTGGACAGCTTGTCAAATTGAAGGTAGTCTGGGCTAAATGAAAGTGAAGATAGATAAAGGCCATTTAGACTGGGGTACCTTAAATCCGACGAGTTATCCAGGGGCGCATTTCCCAAAACCATAATTACTAACTACATTAGCAACTTGTGTCGTCCAGACTACTGTGGCACGATGATTTTTGGAAACAGTCATGTTCCGATTGTTGGTTAGTTTGAACTACCAAAGTACGATGCATTGTTAATGTTCTTCCGTCATTGTTTGGGAAACGCACCTCTGGTTAGCAAGAAATGTAATTTCTTGAAACGGGTCCCTGGTACTGCTAAATGATTTTCCGACATTATGTATACTGTTATCTTGTGTGTGACGTCATTCCCAATTCCCAGTTCCTACCTTCGAGGTCAATGGATCATGGCATAAGCTTAAATCACCAGGTGATATATGCAACCATCGGGGACATTTTACAGACATTGTTGCCTAGTGGCCTGACGCTTATACACATGATGCTTATATCTGGTCCAGCTTTAGAGTATATCAGATGGCAAAGCATGGTGGGCTTGCTGGTGGCTGGTTACCGGGAGACAGCAGGCATCTGCTTAGCCAATATCTGCTGACTCTAGTGTTGAACCCGCAAACAGTGGGTGAGGAGAGGGGTGACACCTCACACCAAAGAACCCAGCCTGCTGTAGAGGGCGCTTTTGGCATGTAAGAGGTGTGATTCCAATGCCTCCACAATAGCTCTAAGATTTCCCCCTGAATGCCGCTGTGCTGTTCTTGTTGTGTGTAGTATGCATTGCAATAATCATTTTATCAAATATATGTTGACCACTGCCTCAGTAACTTGTTTTAAGGCTTTTTTTCTCGAGAAATATTACTTCCTTTCCCTATAGCTGCTCCCTGTTGCTCTTTTTACGAGGAAGCGACACCACATTTGGAGCCCAATTTTATAATTTGAGTAAATAGGTGAATTAATTTTTTTCTTGATTTTGGCTGCTTCCGCGTGTTTTTATTGATTTCCGAATTAGTACAAAATAGTTTTTTTTTCTTAGATTTATATATGCCTGGTATGACAAGCATATAACATATATTTAACCTTTTTAAATACATGGGATCGATGTTCCTATTATCGGAAGGCTGTGATTTTCTTACACGGAGGCTGGGGTGGAGCCAGCAAAGTACTATTTAAAGTTTGTTTGTTAATTCTGGAGTAACGGATGGTTTTGGGAAGCACTTGTGGACCTCACTCGTTCTTAACTTGCGTTGTTTGTTATCTAGTTCGTTATTCGCTAAGATTGACTGATTTCAGGAAACCCAACCCTAGTTCGTAATCCCGTTAGCAAATTAACGAATGCGCCTGTTATTTTCTACATAGTTCTTTTGGGCCACTTGAACTTTTGCCTGCTTTTCTGTTAGAGAGATGGATGTCGCCATTAGCAGATCACAAAAACACACTGACGTTCTTTTTTTGGACAACATACTACTACTACTACTACTACTACTAATAATAATAAGAAGAAGAAGAAGAAGAAGAAGAAGAATACAATTGTCAATGCTATAAGATTATAATGTAGATTATAAATTGGCACAAAAAGGGCTGTTTGTAGTTTTAACGCTTGTATACAATTTGAGAACATAATCAGGCCCAGTAAAAGAAAAAAAATAGTTTATCATCCCCGCCCGCATGGCGAATTTAGCCCGCATCGATTTTTACTCGATTCCACTGCCGGCGTTCACAAATTTTAAATGAAACATTTTAAAAATATTTTTTCTTTTCATATTAATTTTGCAATCAGCCCATATGTCATACATCTGTTGCTATTTCTTTTGTTTAGCGTTGATGTTGAAAACGTATCTTCCGTTATCTTTTTTCTAAGAAATAAAAATAAAAAATAAAAAAATCGCCCCCCCTCATCACTTGATTCTGATTGAAAGGATGATAAACTAATAATTATTTTTACTGGGCCTTACTTCACCGATCAAACTGTATTCAGTCACATCCTTCACAATGCGAAGGTGGATCGCCCCTTATTGCCTGCGGTCACTGCTGTAGCCATGCAGAAAAATGTTCAACTCAAACACAGGGTTCCAGAGAGCGTCGTCCAAGAAGCGAGGTTGCTAGTCTAAATTCTGTTTTGCCGGCAGACTTGAACCCCTCAGACCATCTTAGTAATGAGAAATTAATAGAGAAATACAGGTGATACTAAGCCTCTCTGATCTGGTGCGTGATTATGTGGGATGCGGAACACACCCAAACTTTGCCCGGAGTCACACTCTGCAGCTTCTGACAGCTTCTCTGAAGGTCGGTGATGCACGGCTGCGGCTTCCGAATTCCCGCATGCACGGACCATCGCGCCATGTCAACCGCAAACGATTTGCTTTGCCTGGCGATAACGTCGGCTTTCATGCCGGTGAAGGCACACCTGGCCCTGTAGGTGCAGCAGATGCAACGGCCATCCCCCGTTCAAGCTTCCAGCCTCCTGACTCCCGTCTGCCCCCGCCAGGAAAGGTTCTCCACAATCCATCAAGATGCAGAAGCTGCCCTTTAGTTATGTTTTCCTATTTTTTCTTATGTGTTGCTCTTCTTTCCCTATCTCTCTCTCTGTCTGAACTCCCATCTAAAGGTATTTATTTATTTATTTTTCCTCTTCTGTCTCCTCTCTCTCTTCCTCCTCTCTTCTCCCTCTACTAACTTCCCCAGTCAGCTTTGTGGCTCAGTAAACTAAAATGGTCAATAAAGAGTATACCTCGGGAAGGGGGGGGGGGGGGTAAACCACAAAAAATGGCAAATTTATATGCAACCGAC
>JABFDZ020000039.1:10208452-10222381 GCA_019775955.2 Pollimyrus isidori
CACGCAATAGAAAGGTTCTTTGCGAAAACAATGTTCAGAGAACAGATGGTGGGCATGAAGACTGCCTCACATCGGAATGAAACGCGAATCCGTCACCCTTAACGTTTCACATTTCGAAAGAGTAAGCTTGTTCAATTAGATATATTCACCCGTAACAAAATATGTGTTTTTTTTTTTTCCTTTACTTACATATCTTATATAAGCTGTTGTTGGTCCCATTGTCAGGTGTACGCGTAATACATATACATAGCCATATTCCATATTGTCAGCAATTCACACGTCCTGTCCGACAAAATCTATGCACAGCTCCCTGGGTGCTGCAATTTGTGAGAGTGATGTGTATATACAGTATATACAGTGTGTGTGTGTATGTGTGTATATATATATATATATATATATATATATATATATAAAATATTGTCCTATACGCCCCGAGAAAAGCACCCATACATACGCTGGACTTTCCGAAGGCCTCCGGTCACCGTCTGTCCAGAGGAAAGAGCCGTTTCTTCTGCTCAGCGTTATCAGTGAAGTGCTAATTGATTTCAGGAATGATAAATGGCACATATAGCCCAGAACGGCAGTAATTCCAAGTGCAGTATGAAAATGTACAGCAGGGCAGCCCCAAGGTCCAACGCTCTTCCCTCATCCATCTCTCACACGTACATGCCGGGGCCCTTGACTCAAATTTATACTGATCTTTTATTTATACCCTGAAAATATGGCAGATAAAAATCATAAGTGTTCTTGATATTGTGTTTTGTCATATCTAGCAGGCAAGATTGAAATCCTGAGAAACAATTTTCTGAAGAAATGAAACCGCATGGCCTCCTGCACCCAGGAGGAAAATAACCTCACTATTTGGGCGGAATATGAAACAGAGGCGCCAAATAACTAAAATAGACAAGTGCGGCGGCCGCTTCGGTTTTCCATTTGCCGCCTTGAGGGGTGAGAGGGAGCTCCTCGCCTTCCTTAAAGGAGCCTCTTAATGTCATCTCAACACACTCATATCAAATGCCATCATAATGTCCATCTGCTGCAATGATAATTGAAATGGAATTCTCTGTGCGCGGCCGTGCTGCCGTAATCAGCTCCCTGGCCAATCGGAAGCCAGGGACCGCCATGGCTGGAATTCACTGTGACAAGTCGTTTCGAGCAGGAAATATATAAATATATAATTCGATTGTCACAAAAGCAATTTACATGCCCAGGTTGCTTTATGAATATCAGAGTTCACCATGGGATGTTGACAACGGCATCATTATCAGAGTTGTTTTATTGCACTGCTGTCAGAGACACATTAAAATCAAATTAAAGATTTCAACAAGAGCTTGCCTCAATGACTTACATTTAGGATTAGGTTTTGAGCAGTTGGCTCTTGCCTATTAGTTCTTGGCTGCTTGGGCTCTAAATGCCACAAGACAAAGTTGAGAGGCGGTAATACATTTGACAAAAGGTCATCAAGCATAGACGATGTGCTCATTTGAATGGAAATACGCCTGTAAACTAGTCAGTTATAAAAATACTTTTCGAAATATCATCTACACAGCTGTGCTGCATTTTACACTGAAAATATGTTTATATATTTTTTAATTTATTGGGGGCTTTCCAGGCACCATTTTTCCGAGATTTACCAGAATATACCTTTTTTTTTGCTTGTCTGTATACCAGGTTTCCAACCAATACAAGATAGGCAGTATCAAAATATAAACTTAAGGTTCGCTGTAATTATTATCATAAAATATTTTGACTGTCGCATCTCAGTAGGGCGTAACTGGGACATTTTCTCTCACTATAAATTCTCGGTTCTGTTTTAGAAAGAATTCATATGAAAGGTTTTTCTTCTGTGACCCGTTTCCTTGGGCCCAGTGGCCCATAATTCTGCAACTCAGATGGACGAATGGTCAGATTGGTAAGTGGGTCGGTGCTGAAAGTGTCAGCCAGCAATTTTTGTGAACAGTCCGGTACGGCACTGATGATCTTTCAGTGTGACATGAAGAAAACAGATTCGGAAAACGCAAACAAGGAACACACAGGAACCAATAGAGTGACCAACTAAGGAACAGGGGAACAGCAGGCACAAATAAAAAGAGAACGAGGCCTAGACAAGGGACAGGTGCAGGCCATTTACTATGAAGCAAACGTTGGGAAACAAGAAACATGTGAGGGCAATCAAGAATCACTGCACACTACAACACTAGGGACGGAATGGCCAGTGACACCTGCTGGCCAAACTGGTGAACGATAAACAAAACAGGACAAGGCAGGGACAATCCTGTAGACATCTATAGTATGAACAGTGATTGTAGCATTATAACTTTATTGGTTATTGTCTTTCCTCTGCTAGAATAACCAAATCTTTTTAGCAAGGAAATGGAGACACTAAACACCTATTGTAAGGGTATAGTCTATTTTATGTATCTACTAATATTCAGAAAGTCAATGACCACAGCAATCACCCAGTAAACAGACAATACATATCTGTGAGGAATGAAGAAATGATCAATCCAGTAAAGTCTGATGTAGGATAATAACATGAGGCTCAGAGGCACACAGTGTGCATATTTTGGAGCCTGGTCAGGAACGGGATTTCGTAAGCGGCGCAGTGTGGAAATCATTCCAAGCATCCCGAAGCCAGCAGGTTCATTTTATGGCTTCATCCATTACTGTACTGTCATTGTTAATTGTCTTCTTTTTACCTCTGCAGGATTCTACAAATTGGCCATATCGAAAGTGACAGGAGGAAGAGCATTAAGCACCTGACAAGATGATATCTAAGTTCAATTTCCTGCTCTTCACCTGATTTATACCTGCAGAAGATAATTTTCCTTTCTGTCATAAAGAGCTCTATAAATCAGCGGTACTTATGGGGGGTGCATGCCATGCTCGCCTGATTGGTGTCCTGTGTGTTCACTATTAGGGAACCATCACTGCCGCATTTTCCTCCTTCAAACAAAAATGATCAAGTCTAATACCTTCAAGATTAGGGCGATTAAGAACAAAAACAGGAACTGGAACAGCTCGATATAAGCCTCCATCTAAACAATCTGTGGTAAACTCAATAAAAGCAGGGCTTCTTTCCCGTTGACACCATTATCCATCTGTTTGGACAAAATTGCTGTATCATGGTATAAATCTGTGATTCAAGTGACATATCCTCTAAAATAAAAGGGAACATTAACTGTTCTATCTTCTAGAGGCCCTGGGACTGGCTGGCTATAAGCTCACTCAAGTGTGATGGCAGTCATTCTGTGTTTTACTAGACTCCAGACAATTATCCTTTGCTCCTCTGCCTGCAGAAGACAAACTGCCATGGGGTCCGCTGAAATGATCTCAGATAGATTTTCCAAAATGTCTGTCGCTCGATTGCTTCCATACATTTATTTCCTTTAAATGGGTCAAAAAGGGACGACTCTAATTCATAACGCGGCGCGTGCTTTAAAAGCATACGTGTGAATTCTCTGGCATCATCTGCCCGTTACCTATAGGGTTTAAGGCAGAGTGAGATCCTCCCATGGACTCTCCGTTGACACCGTATTTAGCCGCAGTCTTTCCTCTTCATTTCAGCTTCAATTGTTCGTGGCCCGCTCTCCCAACATAAATGCAATTTACGGGGGGCTTCATAACCACGCAGATTGAAAACTATAACTGTCTTTGAAATCCCCCTGTGAGGAAGGTCGTAAATAACTATCAATCCCTAGCAGCAACTGGACGTCCCTTACACTCTGAGATACCAGTTCTTGTTCACGGCGTTGAAACTAAATTTCCCGTTTTGTGTCCAGATGTGTTCTAACAACTGATTCGCGTTTTAGACGTTGAAATACACTTTGCTAACTGACTGCAGGTGTCAAGGTGTGATGCACGATCCCTCGCATTTACATGGACCACAAACGACAACAACTTCAGTTACAGACTTAAGACACAATTAAGTACGCTTTTTCGGCAGTAACCAAAGCAAACAAGTTGTGTTTTCTTTCGAGTGTATCTTTACTGACGTTAATCCAAGTGTGACACATTGTATTCAGACAGCATTTCTTTCCTTAGCGACGTACGTTTGACACAATCTTTCCAAGAACGTCTACCTGACTCTGCCTCTATTGATCGGCTGCTTATATATTATTTCAGCCACAAAGTGGGGGACACAAATCTTGGGTTAATAGTTTATCATAACTAAAGAGGAGAACGCTAAAGATTAAGACAGTGAGCTGCGATTCAGCATTACAGCTATGTGCATTTATTACATAAACACCCACGCATGACTCAATCCATCTCTCTTTGGTGCCGACAGATTTTGTTTGATGAAGTTATGCAAAAAGTGCCGCAAATGTGCAGAATTTGTGCTGAATTGAAACAACTGTTAAATTAAAGAACTGCTTCACTGGTTTCTTATGGAGCAAATGAAAGAATTTCACCTCTTCATAGTTTTTATCTTTGTTTTGACTCAGTTCGTGTAATTTTCATAATTCATTCATTTGGTCAAGTTCTGAATAAAAATAAGATAATTACCCCTTTGTCATAACTGAAAAACCGCAACCTGAACAAAACGTAAATCGCCCTTAATGACAACTGTCTTTTATCGAGATGGGTGAGGAATTGCGTGGGAAAGAAAATGTGAAATCTTGAAATTAGATTATTTATCATTTATCCCAATTAATCCGCCTTTTTCACGTTCGTTTATTTCGCGACGCCCATCTACAATTCAGCAAAAATGATCCAGTGAATGGAGAGGCGCCATGTGAATCCTGACTTAATTTCAGTAGCAGTCAATCAATGTCCTTCGCAGAACAACAGAGACATTGGTAACACCATACAGCAATTGGCTCTGTTTTCAAGGCCATCCTGGTGTTTGACTGCTGATAGTTTTTAAGTGACCCCAAGAATGCAATAAAGACATTTTAGCCAAAGAAATTAATGACTTATGCATAAATGCGTATGTTAAAGAATATTTACTGAGATCATCGAAAAACAGCATTCATCGCAATGCTTATAAAGCTTCTCAAATCTCCATCTTATTCAGCTAAACATTAGACTATTTCAAAACTTAATGTATATGTATAACTATGAAAAATATTCAAAATCTGTTTAGGCTTTTACGTCGTCATGTTGTCTGCGCACGGTGCGAGTAAATGTGTCTTATCTAAAAATCATTTAATCATAATTATACTCCGAAAACACATTAAGGATACAATAAGGGCTACCTGGCATAGGATCAACTTAGTGCTGTTAAAAAATTGCGAAAACTTGCTTTAGCAATTGTCTGCAAGAAGACATTTCAGGTTTTCAAGACCAAGTAAAAAGTCACCGACACGTCACTGATGTTCTTGACCTCAAACCTCGCATTAGAGGCTCTGGAGGTCAGGAGACGTTCACTGAAAATTAAACAATAAGTTTGCGATGCTTACCAGAATCACAAAGATACGTGTCCCTTTTACACCATAATTAAAAATCAGCAATTTTTGTTATTAAAATATTTGCAAATGCATTTATAGTATTAAACTAAAAATGTGTATGGTATTATTTCACTACAGGAGGTGCTCTTCCAGTAATATTTGTCTCTGTTTCACAGAAGGTCAGTGCTGACAAGTATCCGTCAGCTGAGTGCAACAGAGCTTGAGAAGCAGGAGGCTGACTTGACTTGGTCTCACCCAAACTGCTCTGCGCCATGAACCATCCAGCACATGCAAACACTGTTGGCGACGGCAATGTGAAGCCCACGCAAATGTACAGAAAGGAGAGGCGACGTAAAGCTGTCATCCTCCATGGCGTTAACCCTGTAACTCCGCCATACTAATTGCTACGAAAATTTGCAGGTAGCTCTTTGCAGATATATTCCCAATTGCCAAGTATAATTAATAGCTTTACAGTCTTCAAGGCCATAATGCTCATGAGTTATTAATTAGCAATTCATTTTACAGAATAAATAATACTTATGATTGATGATAGAACTTGTAATTGGGCTCTAAGAGTAATGCTCTGGGGACGGTCTTCTCTTGGAAGTGCATGTATTAACTGCAGCAGTGGAACAGCAACCGTCTCCAACAATAAGAAAGACCGCGCTGGGAAACTGTGATACGGCCGGGTTTTCCCATTCAGCGTGGGCGAAAATTCACTCAGGAGAGCGTTATTGTGCGCCTGACGTCTGAATCAGAACGGACCGCGTTCGCGTCAGTATTCCTTCCGTAAAACGCTAAAGTTTACTACATTGCCAGTCCTTCTTGAGTAATTAGTGTCGTGAAATTAATCGGCTGTATAAATATAACCTACATGATAACCTATATTCTTTACATTCATAATTTCATGTGAGAACCACGTGCATAAACAAACACAATGAATGGTCTTTTCTTACAGTTTGCAGCAGATTTATTAATTCAGCTGCAAACTGATCTTACTAATTATTATTTGGGCCACAAACTATGTTTTTATTCAAACTGGAAAAATAAGCACCATTAAGGTCCGTTGAAAGAATTCTGAAACATTTAACATAACTGGTAATTTATATTATCCCTCACGTATTACTAATAAGGCATAAATTGAAAAAGATTTTCATGTCTTGTTGACAATGTTGTTAAATATAAATTTTAATCCAAAGGTAATCTTCTTATCAACTTCTATAACAACACCCCATCTATATTTTTGCAACATATTCCAGGTAATTGTGATTTCAGAACTAAATTAATATGTGTTTGCGGTTTATATTAATTTATGCGGAACCCTGGAAAATTAAGTATGTCTATATATGCTCGAGTTTTTATTAGGCGAAAACTACATATAAAGCCGACCTGTATTTCATCTAACTTGTAATTGTGTCATTTATTAAACTTTGGCATCAGAAAACATTTTTTTTTGTTAGGATATCATCAGCAACTTCTGCATTATTTAAATATGCGGGTGGAAATTGAGTATAAATTAAGCTTTTCATTGTGTTTTGTAACCTGTTAGTGATTCGGTATAATGTTACGGGGCAGCATACTTTGGTTTCCTTTCACCGTCGCAGAGTGGAGCGTTTCGCAGGATGGGCGACCAGATGCTGCTTTCAATTAACAGCCTTTGTTATGCATCGGGCTTAATTGTTTGTCTTGGCAAGAAGACTGATGACGGCGAAAGGAAAAAAGTTTTGTATTTGTTCTTTGAAAAACATTCAAAAACTTGTCACTTGAATTTGACAAGTACATAACTGGGCTATCTATTTTCAGGGACCCTGATTAATTATTATTATTATTTTTCTTAAAAAAAGGTTAAGTTAGCTAAATATTTTAGTCTGCATTGTGTTAGGTGTTAGTCCTTCTAATGGTAATTTATTAGTTTCACCAGCTGAATTTCATAACACACGCCAATATTTATTGTCCAGCTAGTTAAGTTTCTGCAACTAAGTTCACAACAACGACTTTGGTTATTTAAGAATTAAAAACAAACGATGTAAGTGAATTGGCTAAAACAAACAAACAAATGAAACAGTTCATCTAGAACAAGGGATCTGAAAAAGGCAGCTCAGCCTAGTGCTAAGAGTCAATTAACACCACGCTGTATTATGTTCAATTAGTTCACCCCCCTTTCCACAATAGGCAGCCATGAGCAATTGCTGGTATATCTGTACAGTGTCGCTAATCCGCAGAAACCTCAGCGTTGCTAAGTTACGAAAGCCTCCCGGGGGCCCAGTGCTGTGCGCGGCACTCCTCTAAATGACAGAGGAGAACTGTGAAAACTCAACCCATCTTTGGCTCCATATCGATTTTACACAGAAGAGCCAACCACTGATGATAGACTTTTGATATATTTTCCCTCAACAGCGGGTCCCTCAGAGTATTACTAGAAAAAAAATCTGTCAATATGCCTCTATTATGATCTCTTGATCTGTGGCCATAAAAACCTTTAGATTCAGCCCTTATTATCAAATAATGGAGAAGGCTATTTTATGTCAAGCGCCCTTGAAGCAGAAGAGCCTTTAAAAAAAAGTCACCCGGCTTCCAAAAACAGGTCATTTGCATGCCGTAAAATAATAGCGCAGACTTTCTGGGCCTAATTAATTTGATTGACTCACAGTGGGGAGGGATCAGCTGTGACACCATGAATCTTCACAATAAATACCAACTGATGGGCAGGCCGCATCAATAAGGCCATCACTGGTCTCCCTCACTTGTCACCAGGCAGGGAGTGAGCAATACCAACCCCCTACAGACTTCCTGCTAAGCAGTTTCTGCCCTATTAGCAATTTATAATGGTGATCAAGAAGTCGTCAGCGGAGAATCAAGACAACTGTCAGGCCTGCTGCTTAATTGGCCTTGCATGCTTTTTTGATAAATGGCTTGTGACTACAGTAGGGTCCCCCCGCATTTCATCGCTTTAATAGGCCAGTGTGATTAGATTTACCAACAGATACCAGGTCAAAGGAAAGGAGAGTGGGTGCAAAAATGTTAATTAATATCAATAATGGCCAATTATTAGCGAGACAGAAGGATCCATGCTAGCTGTGTGCTCTAATGGCTCAGAGCTAACGTGAAGAGAAACACTGGCGAATTAACATAACTGTGAATGCATGCTGCACGGCAGAGCTCAGCAAACAGCTGTTATGTTAGTTATTCAAATAGAATTCCTGTTGGTGTCAAAGGCTGTAGTTGCATAATCAGCTATTCTTCTAGGCCATTCTGAAGGCACTAACAATGCCCAAGTGGCCACTGTAGCTCCGCCCCCGCCCCCCCCCCAGGCCTTCTGATCAGATGTGACCCCATGTGTACCTGGCATTAACAGAGGAGTTAAACAAGGGGTTTGGTTAACACAGCCGTATGACAGAGGGAATAAGCTTCATCAGACACAGGCTCAGCTTAGGTGCCCTGCTCTGGTGCCACGTGGGACAGTTTTGTGTGAGGGGCAGGCGTGTATACATATATACAGTCAGTAATGTCAGATTCATGAATTATAAATGCATTGAGAGAGTTTATTTTGTGCGGTGGGACACGGCGATTCCTTGTACACTTTATTCTGCGTTTTATTTATTTTTTTGTCTTTCATGCAAAACCAACAGCTCCTCTCCGGATCTGTTGAATTTTTAGGGCCTTCTCCTAAGATGTGATTTATTCTTGAATAAATTCCACGCCTGTACTGAATAAATGCATGAAATCAGATCATACAACAGAAGAAAAGGCTATTCAATTACTTTAAAACAGCAGCACTCTCATGGGCTTAATAACCATCCCAGTGAAACCACCGCAGACACTGGTATTTTGCCGAAAATTAATTCAGCCTTATGTTGCTGAATATTATTTTCTCATCGAAAACGAGATATGAGCTCCTTTGATTAACTAGATTGGACTTTACAAAACAATTAAAGCGTCCCTCCCAGCCTTGTTTGTGTTCGTACCAGCAAGTTATTGATTGACGAACGGTTGTGTGTTTCATGGTCTGTGGGGACGGTCAGAGGGCCAAAGGGTCGACAATCTTTGCTCGGGATGCTTGTTCAGCCATGAAGTTCAGCGGTATTGGAGCCAGTCAAAAGTTCAAGTATTGCTAGAAATGTGCAAAGTATGTGTGTCAGATATTCATGGGGGAGGGGGGTTTGGCCACAGACTCATCATTTAGCCTTTATAGAGCTCTTGAGGTGGAAATATACATTTGGTGGCTTTACTCCTACATAATATTTTCAACCTCTTCCTAACTTTTCTGTACAACAATTTAATTGACTGTGATGTACTGGCATCCCTTTGAGGGCAAACCCCAACATTGTGCCCAGTACTGCCTGGGATAGACAATAAGCCCCCTGCACTGCTGACCAGAATAAATGGCTTGAAGATGGATGGAAATCTTAACTGAATTTTGGTTATACTTTATGTGACCTTTAAACTGGAAGGTGATGTAGTTTCAATACCAATTAATCGTTTAAGTTTGCTTCTGTACCAAGGCTACAAGCCAAAACAACTGCAGTATGAAATCATCATTGTCCAGTAGAATTCAATATCCTATATGTTAAACTCTGAGACTGCGCTTGTTATTGAAGCTAAAAACATTGGGGACCGAGAGCGAATTCCTCTTGTCTTTGTATCTTCTTATGGAATCTATTTGTTGCAAGATGAAGAAATAGCAGATTTGTCTGTACATCCCTCTTGAGGGAGCCATAGCCCTCAGACTTTGCCATTAGCACCAGATATGGAATTTCCACTGGGGTCAGTAGCAATTGTAAGAACCCACAGGACGGACGGTGAAATATCTTCCACCATGATATCACAGCACAGAAATGGTGCCCATAGATTTTATTTATTTTTCAAAATACAAGGCACAAGCTCTAATATTTAGTGCTTCTACTCAAATTGTAGCTATGTGTGTGACTGCCAGAGGCAATTCACTGCAGGTGAACCTGCGGAGGGGAAGGAACTGTAAGAGGTACAGCGGTGAGACCCACCCCTCTGTGGCATCACCGTTAATTATCATCTTTGGGGTTACCGTGTGTTTCCTTCAACTTCCTTTCCAGCTTTATTATAGGCTACTTCCACTCTTGGAATTTACTAACGTATTCGATATGTAGGCTATGTTGCCTGACCATTGTTCCTTCAACTTAGAACAAACAAAACCAAATTATCCATTAAGTGAAATATCTAAACTTATTTTTATACGCATACTATATATCAACCAAAAAACATCTTTTTCGTAGTGGTCATAGTTATAAAACCAGATATTCACGTAGGCCTGCCTTCCCGTCATGATAACATTCGACTATTTATTTAGCAAACTGGCTACTTTTCATTCGTAAGACATTCACCGGGAGGGCTATCTGTATCATATGCAATATATCATCACAAATAATAACGTTTGTTACAAATAAAACGAAAAACGCAAAAGCTACGTGTTCCTCTATTTAACAATGATTTTTGATATATACTGTTTCTCCTGTGTAAAGGTAAGTAAAACGGCCATTGTCTCTACACGCTTTGACCTTCTCTATTATAATTTTCCGCATGTAATTCCCCCTAAGGACTTGTCATGTTTGACCAGGGCTGAGGAGATACTGCTGGTTGTACCATCCCCATCCAACCACCGCACAGCAGGTGAGGGAGACTGCAATGGACAACTGAACGCTCCCCTCTAGGGTAAAGCGCACTTTAAATGCTAGTGAATACACCCAGGTTCACAATGCCTGGGGCTGTGAAGGACAGTGTTTTGTCAGCAGGAGAATATTTTCGCTTATTTCCCGGCTCTGGACAGTGTGGCTATGTACGACGGAATAAGTGTGAGATTTTAACATAGCCGTATTACATCCTATTATTAGCAAAACGAGGACAGCACTACTAAGAGCTGCAAAGGAGAAGCAAGTGGTACCACAGGGTGATAACAGACATCAAAATCCAATAGGAGGAAAGTATAATACAGAAACTGTAAGCAATTCAGAGGTATAACTGTAGGCTACTCCTCACAACAATGTTGAGGCTGATAGATGGAAATATTTAAATTTTCATTTTTTTTCTCTCTCAAAAGCGTCACATTTTGAAAAACGCGACATATGTTTTTATCCACATAGCTGCATTCAACAGATTTCGCCCGCAGTTTACATGAGCGCCCGCGGTGTGAAATGAGCGCCAGGCTCCGCTCCACTCTGCCTCTCGTGCTCTGGTGTGTAAAAGTGCTTTATGGTGCCTGCCTCGTCTCTTTTTCACTCGCCGGCTCCCCTTTCAGCGCGGCTCCTTGTGTCCCCTCCGAAACAATCAGTGGAGTGGAGACAATGGAGGCGTAATGATAGATCTGTGTACCTACCATCTGTAAGAGCAGCTGCTCCCTTACATCTGTACAATATGCCGGAGCAGGGAGCCTCAGTAATCTGCATAATAAGCGGAGGGCTTATCGCAGTCTAGTTAATAATCTCGAGCGATCGATGCACTTCATTCCCTCACTGTGACTGGGAAAAAAAATAATAAAAAAGCGAAGTTTCATGATGCTCGGTGTACCTGAAAACCATAGTGGGGTGACGGCGCAATGGATAGCTGTTGATTCTGCTAAAACCCACAGGTTTTGCCTGTGATAAACATGAACTGCTTAAGAACGGTATGCTCAATGAACTTTGGCTTGTTTTATTGCTGTCTTCCTTACCGTGATGGGTTTGTTGTTTAATGTAATCCTCTGGGCAAAAATAAGCAAAGGATAAAGAGTTTTTTCTCCATTCTCCTCTACCCAGCGATCAATAATTTCCGTCACAGCATCTCGAAAACAGGTTTAAGGGGAACTCTGAAAATGAGCGCTGATATTGCAACCTTTTGAGAAAAACACAGCGTCCCCGTTTTTGTCATTTTCGGCAAAAGGCACAATACTGGGCACGTGTCAGCGATAGTTTCACAGGGGACAAAAACATCGGAATCTGTAATGATAGACTGTGGATAAGTTTTATTAGCTGTCCTGGAAAGAAAATTGAAATTTTTAATGTGAATTATTCGACCTAGTTAAAATAAGGATGCCTTTTCAAAATCAAATTAACAATGCACTCTCAATTCTCCACTATCCAAAACAGAGGGGACAGTAACCACACTATTTCAGATTTCCATTCATTAGAAATAGGCTACTATTCATATCGCATTACACGTTTACCCACAAAGTTCTATTGTGTTTTTTACATAACTTATTAAACTCATTACTGTCATCACATCACTTGTGTGTGTTTTCCAGTTTCGTTTCTGTTAGAATTGCATGGAGTCGATGCAAGCGTTTTACTTTTGGACGGAAACTCAGGGGCGTGAAATAGACACGGGTGCTAAGCAAAGAAGAATTGAATTTTTATAAAACACATCACCAAATACTGATACGACCACTGTAATACGTATTTCAAAAGGTCTGAATTTGTGCACTCCGTGAAGTTTTTTAAATACCTTGGGGTATATGGGTATTAAGATTCCTTATAAAATTCTCATTTTTATTCATTTAATGCAATTTATTAAACTCGGTATTGGTCCATAAGCAGACATGGAATTGACAGAAGAAGGCAGATATTGTGCTATTGATAATTCATATTCTTCTGGGTCCCTGTTACCCTTAGTTGCACTGTAAAATCTCATTATAATGGGAGCGTCTCCGTCTGCAGTTCTCCTCTGCCGATATGTGGGGTGCAGCATGAATGCGTCCTCATTCCGAACGTAATCCCCCCAGTCGCGCTAGACCAGCCCTCAGCCACAGCCGGGGACACGTTACGTAACCTGCGTCTCAGTTCAAGCGTTTCTCAAAACGACAGGAGCTCCTGTCTAACAACTTTTTTAACCACTCAGACAGTTGGGATGTGATTGGGGCATTTGTTTCGTGGATGGCTATCGTTTTGCTTTACAACTGATGCATTTTTCTTCATAATTTGGGAGTTTTCTTAAACGTTGTACATGTCCAGTATGTATAGGCTACCCATTTCAAAGCTATGCTACCAGTTAAAAGCTTAAACATCCTTTGTTAACAAAAGAATTAGACTTACTCATTCAGCAGACCAACCTTATTCAATAATTATACCTGCATAACTCTTAATGCTGGTGGTACAAACTATATAATGACACATAACCAAAACATCAAACTGTATATAGTTACAGAGCTGAACAATGGGCCAGACATAAAATTCACAAACTTGGCAAATGGTTACTAACACAGCATTGGGCATTTCAGGTCCAGAAGCTACAAATCCAGACCGAGATTTTGTTTCTACCAACCAGGTGAGCATAAAGAGTCTCAGTCATAGAAACAAAATTTCGGTCTGAATTTGTAGCTTCTGGACTGTAAATGCCCAACACTGTTAACACGTGAGAACGAGCCCATGTTTTTAATCTAAAGAGCACCTGAAAAGAGGCAGTGCTGCCAGGAGGAGACGCGTGTGTATCATGTGTGTATCATGGCCCTGTGTGTATCATGTGTGTATCATGTGTGTATCATGTGTGTATCATGGCCCTGTGTGTATCATGTGTGTATCATGTGTGTATCATGGCC
>JABFDZ020000039.1:10240548-10253439 GCA_019775955.2 Pollimyrus isidori
GGGCCAGGATAGGTGCTGCAGCCACAGGGTGCCCACCCGCCTCTCCCAAACGAATCTCAAATTGGGGCCGCTCTCACTGTTTGTGATTTTTAGGTTTGTTTGGTTTTTTTTTTGGGGTGGGGGTGGGGGGGCTGTTGAACCTCTATGGCTTGTTTAGTAGCTCCCATCTGGTAATTGCTCTGTGGGTGAAAGCAAAGCAAAGAGAACCAGCAGGGCATTCTCCAACTTTCTGGAATTTTTTCTGCCATTATAATCTTTTCTTAAATCAAATCCGAGATCCAGAGATGTTGTGATTCTAATTAAAATACCCCTTTGTTTTGTTTGGGTCCATCTCCAACTGGATGCGTATTGGCAAGAGCTGAGGGAATGGCCCCGGAACTGACAGGCCTCAAAACCTATCGTCTTCGGAAAGACGCTGTTTTCCTTTCCAGAGGTTTTAGCGTGGCTTGCATCAAATTTTAAAATCGATCAGGTTGCATTTCAGCTAATGTTATTAGCAGCCCCAGCATCGAGATTCCATTTTAATGCGTGTGAAGTGCTCATAGATGTCAGACGTTTTCCTGAGAAAGCGAGAGTAATTTCAAGCCGGCGTGTAGCGACACGAGACTCGGCGGGCGCCCCTGATGGCCGGACCTGCCAGCATCTCCTGCAGTCCAGTGTCTGAATAACACCCGGCGCCGGGATGTGTGACGGCTACAGGCTCAGTGTCACGATCCTGGGATTTCTACTCCGCCTGACAGAAGGCTTTCAAACGGCTGGGTTCAAAATGTCCCATTTCTGAGGGATGATATCGCATAAGACACAGGCGGTGTGGCTGCCTCGCACGCTGCCCGCTCCAGGCTGAGAGAGAGCCTCTGCGTGTCCCTGTCTGCGCGCCATATTTAACCGAGCGCGGTGGCAAACGCCACACGAGCTGTACGTGAAGCTCGGGCGTCTGAGCTGCAAAAAGAGCGCCATCAGCGAGGTCGATCATTCGTTAAGAAATCCCCGTAATGTCCCACAAAGACATGGCTGATTGGTTTACTTGACTTCTAACCTCATGTCTGATCAGCCGTTTACGGAGCTTTAAGAATGATAAGCCTGAGAAACACTCGATACGAGTGGAGTGGCAGGAAACCTCTGTAATGCTTCAGCCTGTGCGATTTTCAATAACACATCCAGGAAGGAATTTAATCGGACATCGTTTAAGTCTTGAAGTCAATAAAGATTTGAGATTGTGTATTTATTTTCCTGGAGAACATAACCAGTATGCTTACTGCCAGAAGAATCAACATGATCACCTACTTGCTTCCCAGAGGTGGAGAGTTCAGGTCCATAAATGACAAATCCAGACCAAGTTTTTGTTCAAACCAACCATTTGAGTAGTAAAAGTCACACTCACAGAGTATCAGCTGGTTGTTTATAAACCATGGTCTGGATTGTTACTTTCTGGATCTGAAATTTCCACCTATGTTGCTTTCATAGGTACAGAATCTCCAGACACAGCCCATTCTCCAGCCTGCGTTTACAAGGAAATGGCTCCTGCTATGGAAAATTGTCTTAATTAATTTCCTGTGAACCCTTAGACAATAAGCTGATGCTATTCATGATGGAAAGCTTGTAAAATCTTTTGCATCTCTGATGTTCCATTCAGTAAACATTACGCCAGACTTAGCTCGCGTAAAATTAAAAGGGCAAACCAGAAACGCACACCCATCTCTTCGCGTTTAGATTCAGAGGAGATTCGAGTGGCGCTGATTAGATCGGCGGCGCACCCTCGTTTATCGCTGTGCTTTATTAGGAGGTAAAAACGTTTAATGGGTTCTAACCGCGCTGCTGGAGTGGGATGTGTCTCCTCACTTACTCAGCCCTTTGAAGTATCTGCTTATGTTTATTGGAAACGTCTTCGTCGACAGTGCTACCGTCTATAAACAGAATCCAATAACTTGCTCACTCGTAAAAGATCAGCGGCATGGAAGCTATATGTAAATACGCTGCTGGATAATATTTTATCGGCATTATACATTGAAGAGCTACTGCATCCATTTAATTTATTTCATGCTTACAGTATTGTTTAGCTTATATATCTTATATGCTTTAAAATGGCAGGCATTTTACGGCACAACGGACATAAAGACTGGGCTCGCCTGCAGGGTACGGCCGGGCTACACCACACTGTCTCTGACTAGTGAAAGACAGAATATTGACTGCAAACAGACGTGTAACATCTGGTTACCATGGTTTCACATGGCAGGATTACTGTGCATGTATGTAAAATTAGGATACTAAAGTCAGACATGGGAAACAATATATCCAGGCTATTTATTTATATAGTGTAGTTCTACTGTTTTTATTTCTGAAGATTAAAAAATAGATATTGGAAGCACTGTATAATTATATTTATGTATGCATCTGATTGGTGTATCCCAGTACTCTAAATCTTACGTCGCCAAAGACAGCATTTCATAATGGCGCCAAAGACAACATTCCAGCTATATATCTGGGTACTAAGTGTATTTTCTTGCAGAAAAGAAACATAACTTAATTAACATCAGAATGTATGCAAATTAGGCAGTAACACAATGAAAACTAACAATAATTCCTTCTGTGTTCCAGAAAGTCACTGATATCTAGTTGGACGGCTAGATGAACCCAAGTTCAGGTCCCGAACCTCCTCAGGGGCACCTCAGCCGCTCCATGTATTTATTAAATTTTACCACCGAAATATGGTGTGCAAGTGGGTGAGCTGAGAAAACACATGGCTGTATGGGCTGGTTGCGGCAAACACTGGGGTGATTTTCGGAGAGGTTATAAAATGACTAAGCTGACACACTTTGAGGGACATAAAAGCATAATTTTACACCAACAAAAAGGTCATTAAAACATTTTTTGGAGCCAAAATCTACGTGCATATATAGATATTAACACAGTTATAAACATAAACATATATAGAGACATAGATATGTGTGTATAGACGCTACACTAGCCTGATGACCATATATATTTGTATATTAATGAACATTTACTGCAGTTATATTGAACGGACTGCACCGTTTCTCTGCCTCTTGTCCCACACTTGCTTTTAATTATTCCCCTAGATTTGCCTATAATCATTGTTACTGTGCTTTCCTCTTCCTTCCCTTAATTTAAAAATCAAAGCATTAGCACACCTTTGCCTTGGGGGGGGCCCTCCCCTTCAGCTTGTACCCGCAAGCCGCTGAGCCTGGCCGACGGGGGCACGTCGCCGCATCACCTGACCACCGCGCCCGGTGGCTCGCCGCTGGACATCCTCCAGCAAATATGGATTATGTTAAAGCGGTCAGCGGATTGACAGGGAAATGCTAATGCATCCCAGATGGACACCTCATGGGGACAGGCAGGCAGTATAGAGCAGGAGCACTGTTTGGCAGGTCCATCATTCCGTCATTAAAGGCCACATTATTACTTACAAGCAGGCTTGCATGACAATTTCCAGGGACGGCGAAGGAGTCCCACCCAACGGCGGCGCCCCCTGGAGCACAGCGGGCTAGCCAGCACTAAAACCCGCGCCTGTCCTGTCCGGAAAGCATTACATCATGAGAAACGCACTTAAGGCGCTCTTAATTGTCGAATATCGCTCAGTTCGGTCCATAACGATGATAAAGTATCCCTATATTAGCCTCTGCTGGGGTCTCCCCTGATGGAATATTCCACCGATGATATAAAAATGTACTGGAGGATTCGAGAAACGGTTAAGTAGCAGGGCGGAATGTAAAATGGTATCGGCGGTAAAACTGCATGATGGAAAAGCTAGCCGGGCCGCGTCGCTATCGAGCGTCGGTGTTGGCTTTCCTGCTGTACAAGCAGAACGATAATGGTGGCTTAAATCTAAACACACTTCTGGGAAGACCTTTTGTCCTGTGATTTAAGGAAAACAATGGAATAACTGGGGATGGTTTTACTCCAGTTCAGCGGGGCCCTGTGCTTCAGGCCGTGTAAAACAATAGCTGTTAGAGTCAGACTCTTCCTGCTCTTTCCATGATACCATGCGATAATGAATGTCCTTTATCACTCATCCCGCTAATTCAGGATTATTCCTGTAAATGACAGTTTTCGATGTGCAGTGTTGACAGTCCAGTCGGTCGGATCTTCTTCTTCTTCACATCGTTGCTTTTTGGGGGATGATGCCGGTCCCGAATGGCCGCAGTCTGGAATATCGCCGACCGCCCTGACCAAACCCAGCGGGCTGTGACCCGCCCCCCCACCCCCCAAAAAGAAGAGGACATGTCCAAGAGCATGAGAGATTATGATCCTTAAAAGGGCGCAATTAACGGTGTCAGAGCTGCCTGTGAACCCGCCCCCCGGAGGCAGCCAAGATGCTCGGGGCTTTGTTAGCGGCCTTCGCCTCGGGCTCCCAGAATTTAGGCTGGCCACCGGCAGCTGTGGGCTGCTTGTGCTCTCACGGGGCATCCTGGCCCCCCTCTTCCCCCCCCGCATTCACACACGCACACACTCACCGCCCCGGCCCGGGTGCGACAGGCCGCCCCATGTGACTCGCTGGTGGGGCGGGGTCAGGAGAGCCGCATTAGGTGGCCGGTGATAAATTCGCTGTGACAGTTCTAAATGGCGCCACTTGTGCTTTTGTAATTAATTCCAGCAGCACCTGAGGCTGCTCGCTGGCCGCCGCCGCATGGCTAATGAGGTCGTATTACCGCCAGCATTAAATCCCGGCTAAACCGGGCTGGACCAATGAGGATTCGGGACGCTGGGCTGGTGCGTATGCATGCACCAGGTCATAGAAACAATTGGCCCACTAAGATGTACTGCCGCCGCATCATTTGAGGACAAGGGCCGTCAAAAACAATGCCAGCTCTAGTGAGGTCTGTCCACAGCACAGGGCCCCTGAAATTCTCAAGAGCTGAAATGATCATCAATTTTCTTGGTACGCTCCCCCCCCCAAGTAGAAATTTGCCTAGGGCCCCTGAAAAGGTAGACCCAATTTGAAAATATATGCCAGGACTGTGAAAACAGATTACGGCGAATACAATAATTCCGGTTTTATTCCGTAAGGAAGAGGAACCACCTCGCAGTGTCGCTTCCGGGGGCCGCTTGGGAGCCTCTTCCTGTATGCGCTGACCCAGTGCCCCCCCCCGCGCTGATGACAGAGAGTATAGAGTCTTTAAAGTACCCTTTGTGCTTCTCAGTGACTTTTTATTGCTGTTAATGTCCCTCATTAAGTCAAATATAGTAAATCTGGACATTAAAGGCACAGCTCGGCACCACAGTTAATCCTCATTTGGCTTGCAGGACTGCTGGGTAATTGCCAGAGAGACACGCGCCTCCATGCCGCTGACACTCTGTCATACTCGGCGCCCTCGCATTCCCTGCGAGAAGGCGCCAGCAGGAGGCCTCGGGAATGCATCGCCGGCCCGCACCGGCGCATGGTTATTGCATCAAATCACATGATTAGCTCCTCAGACCCACACTGGCAGGCCTGAGCGCTCCCCTGGCACTCGGAGACCAAGAGTCGGGCATTTTCCCTGCGACCGGCTTCGTCAGATTCTCCGGACAACGTGCTGAAAATGGGGGACATTTATTTATTCCTTTATTTTCGCCGTACAATTTTTCTTTTTTATTTTAAGATGCGGGTTCATTTCAGGAGCTGGGCGGCGGCACCCCAGAGCATTCCAGGGCCGTGATTCGGGCCTCGCGGTGCCTTTGCTGTGTAAATTTACCTGGCTATTAAGAGGGAAAATGAGTACTTAAGAGTGCCTAACAAGGCTGCAGCTTTCCGGTGGGCCAGCCGGACAGATTGTCGATGCAGCCTTTTATAATGCAAAGGCTTGTAATTATGTCACGCCTGCTCATCGCAGCCCCGACGTGCCTCTTAAATGTCAGCGGTCGGGGCGGCTCTTCCCCCTCTCGCCTCTCAGAGTTGGCTTTGGCCCCAAACGCGCCGCCCCACCCCCTCCGACCCGCCACTCCCCCCCCCACCAGCCTTACCGGGGGAATCGCGAATACTGCATCACCGATCGTTGACCTGGCTATTGTTGTTTGTGATACTTACTGGTAAACTTTTACAATCAATACGACATCAGCCGGCAGAGCCCCAGGGAGGAGGAACCTGAAGCAGCGCACTTAATCTTCCAGCCACCCCGCGCTCCCTGCACTGCCGCTAAACTGGGTAGTTGGCCTACTTGATGTGGCATTATTGCAGCAGAGGTCAGATGTGACCTGTCTCGCGGAGCCGCTGATGAATAGCTGGTTTTGATAAAGCCCCTCTCCTGTCCGACATGAGACATTTAATAACGATGGACCATAACTGCACACCAAAAAAACCTTGTAGTTTAGAGGGGATTTTTTTTTTTATTCCACAGTCTCTCCTACTGACTTGAATAGTGTAGGGCATAAGATTTTGGCTCATTATTGTGAGAATTAGTTTCACATGTATGCCTTGTCTCCCTGTAATATAACGGATCTGTGTGAAAATAACTCAATACACGTACTTTTGCAATCTCCCTGACGAGGGATATATCCTCCTACAATTTAATGTTTCATGAAACTGCAAGATTAACTTACATTTGTGTATATCAAGGCGTGTTGGCTAAGTTTTGAATTATTCCTGCGATCTGAATAACATTCCCTGGAATTTTGGATTGAAGGGGAACTTTCCTGTGATTTGCGCCTAAATGACTCAACGATGAGTGTAATTAACAGATCGTTAAAAACCACATGATTAGTACATGTGGCTAAACACATGAACCACGGCTGGGATCCTTCCCTAGCGGAGACCACAGCACCATAAACTATTCAAACATTTTTTCACAGACCCAGCTTATGTCTTTTGTGTGTGTGTTGTTTTTTTTGCGGTAGATGAAGTGCAGCCTTTCAAATATGTTCTGTTCCTGCTCTAATTAATTATTGAATCCACCTCGCATGTCACGGTTGACGGTAAATCAAAATCTGGAGAACTAGCTTGATTATCTTTTTGGCATTCAAAGGAAATGCTGTTGGATTATAGGACACTCTTCTGCTTCTACTCCTCTAGATATGTATTTCTGCCAAATTGGTTTTTTTTATTTGTATTTATTTAAAAAACCGAATACGACAGAATGTCGTGCAGTTTACTTCGCCATTTCTTTGATTCCAAGAAACTGTTTTAAGACTAGTAGTTCTGAATGTTAGATCATGAGTTTGTAGAGTATTGTACTTATATTCTGAATTTACTTATAAAACCCTGAGGCGAGAGACGATGCCCTTCAGTATGGCATAATTAATTCACTTTAGTCCCATTAAGGGTTAAAAGTTAATTGCAGGACACTCGGCTGATCATTTCAGGTCCTTTTTTTCTCAAGTTTATAATCAGCTGTCAAAGTGTTGTGGGAGGAAACATGTTTGTCATCCGTCTCGCCCGTAAGCAATTTCATCTGCATGGAATTATCTGCAGCATTTCCAAGTGTAACACACACCTCTAAACGATTTTAGTTTTGAAAGGGTTACGGCCGAATTAAATGCGCCTCTTCTGAAAACAAAGCACAGAGTCATGACAGTTTTGAGGCAGACAATGCGGATAGTGACAGGAATAACAAATTAATTGGGACTATATCACATTCTTCCTAAAGGTGAAGTAAACACACTTGACTGTGTATTTTTCACCATCAGTTAAATTTCAATTGGATCTAAAAATAAACCCCAGACATTGAACAGTTTTAATGGATTTTGACATCTCTGCATTATGCTGTCAGTCCAGTATAAATGAATCGTAACTTTGCACTGCAGTAAGGAATTACAATGCATTTTGGGGAAATATATTACATGCCAAGCCGTGAATTATGATGCGAGATCAAAATAAACTTGTAATGACTATGGAAAAGACCTGAATAATTTATTCATGGCAGATGATTCCCACGTTTTTAAAGGCGAGCGACGCCATAAACCGGCGAGCGGAGAGTTCTAGAATTCCGCAGAAATTCCAAATGTCAATTCCGGAATGTCAGGCGGGAGTTTGTCCTGTTTACCCACACCTGGAAGATGAAGGGTTCATTCTGAATGCAGCCGCTGTACGATTATGTGGTTATATATTGATCAGAGGCCTGTGCTCACCCCGCGCGGTAAGTGCTCCTCGTCCTCCAATGTGAACGGATTCACGGGAGCCAAGGACACGTGTTCTGAAGCATTTCGGGGAGACTCGGCAAAGGCGTCCCCCCTTGGCGCTTAGCCACGCTTTGATCCTTCGCTCAGACGGCGTTTTTTCTCTCTCTCTCTCTCTCTCTCTCTCTCTCTCTTTCTTGACGAGCCGGATTATGTAATCCTGAGAAAGACGCCCGATTGGACAGCGAAACAGGGCCCCGCTCACGCCCGAGAAGCCGTTAGCGGCGCGCGAGCCGGCAGGCGCCAGTATAACTCAGGTCGGAGACGCGGGCCAGAGGAGCCGCTGACAGACTCGACACAAACGCCGGAGCCTGTACAGCCTCGGGCGAGAGCTAAGGCCCTGTGTACAGCAACAAAGGCTGACTATTTACATTTCTGTGCCTGGGCCCCCGGTCCCATTTAAACAGCTTGACTGAAGTGTGATATGGCGTGCGAAGGCAGCCGCGCGTCCGCTTACATCCCCGCTGTAAACGCCGGCCTCCTACATTATTCAGACGCCGGCCCGCTGGGAGACGACTCCCCCCCCCTCAGACTCTTGTGAATATTTAAGAGGTGCCATTGTGCTTGCCGCGCACCCCGCATCCGCCCCGTCGCCTACACCCCTCTGACCCCCCCCCCGCGACACCTCCTCAGCTCCAGCGGAAGATTATCCGTCCGCCGTCCGCGCTGCGCTGTTGTCCCGCGCTTGTATTTTTTTTTCTCCCCCCCCTTCCTTTCCGGAGCCGGTTCATAAATTATAGATGTGCGTGTCGCGGAGCCGTCATCCGCTGTGATCCCTGTCGGCGCTGACAGCTGTATGATGCGCACTGAGTGCAGCAGATTGGGAGCTCAGGGTTTCATCAATAAATATCACTCTGACCCTCACACTGGGCCTCGTGTCAGCGGTCAAGGTAATGGCTTTTTATTATCTTGAAGGGCAGCTCAGCGTGGGCCAGATTTAAGCTCGCTCGTCCATCTCCGACTCGGCGGCTCGTGGGGGGGGGTGGTGGTGGGGAGGGGGCGTCAGGCCCAAAAGTTGTGCCGGTGGGGGGTGCGTGGGGGGGTAGGTTTGGGGCCTGTTAAAGCAGGAAACGCGCCAGGCAGCCATGCGTTCACGGTCCATGGGTCCTCTCCTCAGCGTGGATAGGGCGCCTGGAATGACTCTAAGCTTTTAAAGGTTTTTTTTTTCTCTTCGCCGTCATAAAAAATGTTCGCTAACGATTAGCTCCCTATCGCCTCCTCGTATCCCCCTTACGGAAGACGGAGAGGCAGCTTTGGCATATTGATGGCACAGCCCCAGCCAGCCACTGGCACTCATCAGAGGTTACGCCGGATCCCGGTACGCTACCTTAATCAGGCTGTCAGCTGCAGCTCGCTCGCTACACGTTGTAAGTTCGGAGAGGATCTTCTTAACTGGATAACACTCAGCAGGTGTATAATTGTTGTCACCGCTACCGCATAGCAGTTTCTGGGATATTAATTATTCACGTTTTTGAATCTCTTGTGCTGTTAACTTCGTATGACGATTAACATTTTTTGCTCTAAATCTCTTCGGGGCGACTGACGTAGCAGAGTGTGGTGTCAGTTATTCTGCCCGACGGGAGTGTGATTTTCTACCCGGGCTCTAGGCCTCCCCTGTAGGCTGGGAAGGGGCTGAGTGTGTGAGAGGCCTATATCGCCCCCCCCCCCCACGCCGATCTCAGGAACGCCGCACCCCCACCCAGCCCTCTTCCGGCTCACCCTTAAGGCAACTATATACCCTGCGATGCCGCTCTTAAGCCTGGACGTCATCAGACACGCCGATGTTTCACGGAAAGTTCATTCATCAGAAAAGCTACATATTTTGAAAAGGGTAAAAGTCCCACACGAAGCTGTCAGGGAAGCACAACCAAGAGATGCTATAGATTATTTTAATCCCCCTGCCAGATATAAAAAGGATAATTACATATTTGTGGTGGAAGCTTTGTGGTAAAAAAAAATCAATACAGCTTTTTTTTTTTCTGTATGACACTTCATTAGTGTGAAAAATCCTGAAGCTGAGAAGAAGAGCTTCGCAATTAGATCCTTCTGCTACCGTTGAGTCTGTAATGGCCTGTTATTACTACCCAGTTTATCTGAGTTAGTGGTTGCACTAGGGTAGTAATTGGAAACCATTGATTATGTACTTTATGTACGCCCTTGCAAATCATTGTAGAGTGAAGCAATAGCCAGTTAGCCCCTCTAATGAAGCACTAATTGCACTAAGTAGGTTAAGATGTTAGTCAAATTGCACTGAAGTGGATCTGTGGAGACAGAGCCAAGGTGTCAAGGGGGGGGGGTCTGACCCACACTTTGTCTCCACTGTATGAGAAAAGCAGCGTGAATAGAAATGTATTCCAGATGAGTTTGCTGGCAGCCGGCGGAATAGAGTGGGCAGCGAGAAATCAGAGCATAGGCTGAGGATGGCAGGGGGAAAAGAAACTCCGGAGTGATGGAATATTAAGTGTCCTGCCTGCTTCACTCTCCCCATGACCAGCCTCCTAAATTGGGTCTTTTAAGCTGTTTCTGAAATGGCGACGGCCAACAGACTTAAAGGGGCCCCCCTGTTATTTATTTAAGCCGCCCCTGACATCTAATAAGGGGCAGCGGCTAAAGGGCCACTCTGTGTGGCCGCCCCCTGGTGGCCGGGGCCTTGCCATGCACACGTAGTCGTACCATGAGCACGGAGATTGGGGTGGGGGGGACACAGTTTATCCATCTGAGTCTGTCCTTTAAAGCACTCTGGCCGGATAAGAGGGTAGATGTAGCCGTAGCTTTTGGGAAAATCAGCCTTTGTTACTTAATTGCTTCTGGGTAAACGGTCTGTGGTCTTTAGGTTAAATATTGACAAGAGATGCTTCTCTGTCTTTAAATCAAAAGCTGAAATGGTAGCATCTAAATAGAAAGCCATCCATACATGCATATTCTGCATCTGCTTGTACTGTGCATGGTACAGGTGCAAAGCAGGACGAGGCACAAACAAATCGCAAGACACACAGAATTACATTAAATTTTCAAAAGTAATAATACATGTATGTATTGTACATGCACATATATGTATATGTAGTGGGATGAAGCATAGTAAAACTCGATAGGATAACCAGAGAATGAGCAGAATTCAAATGAGTTTCTTTGTATTGATAAGTTTGGCTGACTGTGGTTTACTTTAAATGGCCATTAGTCACCGTGCCCCCTGGTGCCCACTGATCGTTACTGAGCATGCCTCGGGATCCGGTGCGCCAACCATTGCCCAGGCAGCGATTCAGTAACCACTGATCGCTTCTCTCGGAAAGGCCGGCGCTTCCACGCCCAGCAAGGCGATGATGACCGGCTCAGTTAGAGACCCTGAACCATCTTTATGGCTTTTAATGCGCGACATCTGCTGGAGAAACCAGCTGGGTGAATGTTTGCGGGGGCAGAAATCTCCATTATTACAAGCAGTCTTTTTGATGCGCTGGGGTGGTGGCGAATTTCTGAGCTTTTCCTGTGGTTTCTCGGGGAGGGAATGGGGCCGCTCGTGGCTGTCATCGCACATGACGGGATTAATGTCATCTTATAAGGGGGGGAGAGCCCTCTCACAGTTATTTATTCTGCTGTATTCACATTCCGTTGGCTCTGTGGAAGGAGAAGCTAATGTCTGATCTAATTTGTAGCCTTTCAAATTCCAGACAGAGATTCTTTACATATCTCTTGAGCTCGTGGCTTCATTCGGCGCAGCTTCTCTGCCGTCTCCTTCTGGGATTCCCCTTAAACCCGGCCAATTTAATATCCGTGGTGCCGGCAAGATTTACATTGGTTTGTACTTGGTTGGCTCCAACTGTGGCTTCTAGCTACTAAACAGCCCACTTTAATTACCGTTCGCCAGAATTCCTCTCTGATACTTCTCCTCCTCTCTCCTCACACCTAGGCCAATTGGAAGGAGCAGGAAGCGAAGACTTATTCCCCAAGCTGATTCTTTGTGCTTCTTGTTCAGGATCTGTAATTGGATCTGTGTGTGCGCCGCGCGCGCGTGGACGCGGGTGTGCGTATGTTTCTTACTCTCTGCTAATAAGCGGCTTACTTCGGATCCCTCTAGACTTAACCCATCGCGTTTTCGTTTTATGAATTTTACAAGGGGGTTTCATTAGACGCTTTAGTCTATGCGAGGCGCGGGAGCCACCCCCACACCCCGGCACGCCGTCGTTAGCGGTGGGCCGCCGAGCCTCCGTTAAGGCCAGCGACAGGGAAAACGGGGGACGGTGGGCAGGGAAACATGAAGCAGTATTAACCTGCGCGCCCCCCAGCTAACTATAATTGTTTAGAGCTCGTGCTTTGTTGAGGCAGAGGCTCTCATTATCTTCACACGTACATGATGGCGTCGCTGATGTGGAGGCTTGTTTGGGGGGGGGGGGGGATTCGGGTCAGGGCCGCGAGCGATCTACCTGCCAGCGGATCTTAAGGTAGAATCCGTCGGCAAGGAACCCGGTTAGAGGTAGGGGCTCGCCTCACTAGGAGACGGAGGCTGCCTCCTGTTGGTGGCTCCCTTTCGGTTATAGAGTCGCCTCTGCCGGAAATGTATCTTTTAATTACCGCGTTCGCGGGCGAACGGAGGCCGTTTATCCGCTAAATGCGCTCCTCACCCGCCCCGGTGTGCCTTTAAACACATAAAGGAGATTCAGTGGCATTAAACTGGCAATTGTGTCGCGGGGGGTGGGCGGGTGGGTTTGGGTGCCACGGTCAACGTGCACTATTTTTAGCGTGGACAGAGAAGCGCAGATGAAATCTACATGTGATGCTTGTGGGGGG
>JABFDZ020000039.1:10253539-10263884 GCA_019775955.2 Pollimyrus isidori
GGGGTCCGGGGGGTCTTTCACCTCCAATTAACAACCCCCCAATTCCCGGTCGCCCAAATTTTTTTCCCCCCCCCCCCCCCCCCCCCCCCCAAATATTTGTGCATTGTGGGTCTGTAGCAGTGCTGTGTGGGGAAGGACCTGGGACACCTGGCCCAATGAGGTGCACGTCCGAGCGCGGTGGTCGCCGGGATTTTCTGGAATGGCCTGATCTGGGTGGAGTCCGCCAGAAGCAGCTGAAGCTCGCTGGGAGCGTTTGGATGCAGAGATGCTGTTTTTCCATGGTTAGATTTACTCCTGCTTACTCACGCTGTTTTTCTCACCCACGGATTCAGAGCTAGCAGCTTCCTGGCCTCCCGCATAACAGCTTGCAGTAAAAATGCTTCGGTTGTTGTGACAGAGCTGGATCCGAGCAGATTAAGTAGGGTTATGGGTGTTTTTTTGATTGTGGCTTCTGCAGCTGTTGGGTCGATACGGCCGTGGGCTGGCAGAGAGTCCGTACGGGGCGCTGTGCGTGGACACAGGGTGCCCCTCTGCCTTCATCACTGTGGACTGAGTTCATTCACTCTGAAGCGTGATCAGTTTTCTGAAAGCCTGCCAGAGCTCTCCCACACTGGTGGCCTGTGTGTCGGAGTCCATCCTGCCCCGGACAGCTGCCCCGGCAGGCGGACAGGGAAGGCTGGCGGATGAGTCCGGGTTTCTGCATTAGTGGGACCTGGGGCTGGTGCCTCCGCTATGTTAGACACTGAAAGGATTCTGAACATGAGAATTAATGACAACGCTTTTACTGAAACTGGTGACGTTGAAAAAAAGTTGTGTGGAAGCAACAGATGGGATTCAGGCATCGCCTTTTCGTTTTAATCGGTTAAATTAATGGCACCCACCTCAATCCACACGCACACACACGCATATAAACCGCAGCGCATGTATTCAGATCTCTGCAGGGACTCTTCATTCGGGTTTGTATTATAGGGACCTGAAAAATGTCCCCACAAGCTAAAGAGTAACTGGTTTTTTATGATATTGTGGGGACATTTGGTCTTTATGATATGGTAAATACACACACACACAGAGCTGCCTTTCCTTCCCTTTCTCCATGGCTGATGCAGCCCCAGTCAGCACACAGGCATCCCCTATGTTTTCATGTGTGTCAGCTGTCTGCCCCCCCGCCCAGGCCCCCTTTGTGCCTCCCCTCAATGCAGCGCTAACAGCCTGTTGCGAGTGCCGTCGGGGGGGCTCGGCATTCGGCGCCTCCCTCTCTTTCGCCGTCGTCTCCCTGCCCTGGAAGCAGGCCCCTGGCACTCCTGCCTTCCCCGTCTTGACATGACCGTAGACGTCGATCCATCTTTCACCGCCTCCCCTCGCGCCTCCCTCCCTTCCGGCGGTGGGATAACCGCGCGGTCACCCTGCTGACGACGGCTCACGAGTGAGGATTTCACGAGTCCTAAAGACTGTTTGTAAATTTAATTTTTGATGTTTCTCTTTCTGGCAGGTATGTCTGTAGCAGTCAGCGTAGGTCCAGACAGGTAACTGTGTGCGTTGTAATCGTCACGGCGACGATGAAGCTGTTTCTACTCGCTACTGTCGCCGCCGTCCTTGTGGCTGCGTTGACCACACAGGAGAACGAGTGGCACTTTAACTCAGGTGAGTGGGTGGGGCGGCTTTGGGCCTCTCTGTGCCCATAGGGTCCTCTCCCCCAGGCAGGTCTCATTGTGCAGTTGCCTTGTTACTTTGTACGCCCTGCTCGCGTGTCTAGGATACCAGCTGCTGACCGCATACTTCAGACGACGTCCCGATAGGACGAAATCAAACACGCTGGCGAGAACAGTATGTCGCATACTTAAAATGACACCCCCGCGTTTGTTCTGTCTCACGCCACAACACTAGAACACACAGAATGTTTGCAGCGGACCCAGGCACAGTATGTCTATTTGCAATCTCTACTCATGAATTGGAAGTTGTCTGCACTTTTAAAATCTCAAGGTGACCAGTCCTAAAAGTGGATAACATTGCAGACGTCCATCGAGTCTTCTTACTAAGGCACGTATGATTGCAAAGCCTTTTATATTTTTTTCTGTAACTTTTCAGGGCACTAGTGACACAAGAAAGCGCATGCACTGTGTAGGAAAATGTGGACAGTGGGTTGCAAGGATAAAGTTTGCCTTGCGGGCCATAGACGGGTGATCACCACTCATACAACGCTGATTTGGCCGGAATATGTGGGCAGCTTTCGGGTGCCCTCACATCCCACCCCTGATGCTTCCTGTCTCAGGAGACCACGTGCCAGTGGCTTGTTAGGTCGGCTCGCACCAGGAGTCACATGGAGGAAAGAGATGCATTGGGATAGGATGTTGCCCAGAAAGGTGGTTAAAGGATTGCACCCGAAGTGGCTGCAGTGAGGGGCGTCCCCAGTGACACCGAATGGTGTCACCATGCTGCACTGATGCAACCCACACGGGGGTCATGCTGTCCTGGTGGGGGGGGGCGGTGAGGCCGCTCTTCCCTGAAAGCGAAGGGGTTTGTTTGCCGCGGACAGACTAATGACCAGCTGAATAACCCAGTTTGACATGTATACCTGATATAATGAGGAGAGGTTGGTTGAGGTGGACCTCTGTCTTTTTCATCCTGTCTTATTTCCCCCCCCCCCGCTCCTTTTTATATTCCCTTCATCGCCAGTCTAAAGCGGTGAGGGACTATAAACTCTCGCCTCCCTGCCTTCACCCCCACTTTGCTGAGTGTGTAATGCTTCCATCTGGAGAATGTTTGAGAAACAAAGAAACAATAAGAGGAAGTTGAGAGTGGGGGTGTCAGACTGTCAGTAATCTGACAGCTATGGTAACTACCCTCTAATCCAGACGGCTCCAGCCACGCTCCGACCTGACACCGCCGACTCTGACTGACAGCTGAAGACCCGGCACATTCCACAGGCAGAAGTGACATCCAGTCTATTAAGGCAGACAAGCACAAAGCAAAGATTCACCCTGCCTGCCTGGCACTGGAGCCGGCTATGGGGGGTGATTGGAGGGATCCCGGGGAAGGTGTCAGATCTGAGCTCAGATGATAACCATATTGTAATGATGCTACTGGACAATGAGGCGGCATGATTGCCAAAGCTGACAGAAGAAGTTTACGTCCGAATATTACACATTCACAGGACGCTCACAACAGACACAGTCTCCAGGTCCCAGATGCCAGTCAAGAGCCAGCAAGCAGCGTTTGCCGCATCCACTTCTCATTCTGGGCTCAGCGCTCCAACAAACGCCCATGCGTGATGGACCAGTCGGGCTTGGGGGGGGGGAGGGCACGCCGGGCAAAGAGGCAGGGCCAGGGAGGAAAATGGAAAATAATTACTCTTCAGCATTCTTATCCTGACCACACTTACGCACATAAGGAGGTAGCTTAACGTTCATTTGCGCGCTGTCACCAGCCCACTTGGAACACGGCGCTCACAGTATCATCTCAATCTGTACACACCATTAAAATGGACCGGAAGGTGATGCACGCCATCGTGTTTTCTTCTCCACAGTGGAAAATAAAACAAATAATTGGTTCCAGTTGGGTTTAATTGTTCGTGTTGGCAGCTCGTTTCGCTGTGGCGCTGTTCATTAGTATAGGTGCCCAACACACCACGTCGTCCACTGAGCGGCCAATAAGCCGCTCTCCCTGGAACTTTCGGCAGCCAATAAGAAAGTGGGGGATTATGCAAACGAGCCTCCGACTTTCTGTAATAACGGAGTGGGATCAGTGTTTGCATGAAGATTTGGCGTTTAATTATGAGAGTGTATTCTGTCCGTAGCAGTTTAGCCTTCAGCATACCTGATTATGTTTCACACATGGAATATACACAGCAAACCCTTCCAAAACTCTCATGAATCTCCAAATTGTTGCATTCTGTATCAAGGGGGGTCCCACATGTTCTGGGTAATATCGGCACACTTTCTCCATTCTCTAATAGTCAGATATTTTCAAATAAAGTAAATCACGCATATTTTGTTAATGCAGAAATTTAATGGTGCAAGTAATATGCCTTGGATGTGAAGCGACGGCTTAGCAGTTCAGAAACCATCCAAGCAGGGAGGGAACTTTTCTCCAGCTAAGTGCCGGATTGATTTATTCCCACATGTGTCACTATGTTCATTAGCTTGTGCATTTTTTGTTATTTTAAAAACTTACAGAAGAGCCCTTGGCGATGACTATGAAGAGTATTTTTTTGTGGTCATTTTTCAAAGGTAATGAATTTGACAGATTTCTATGGTGGAACACTGGCTTACAAATGCCCAGAGGGGCAGATTCGCCCCTGGTGTCTGAATAAAGACGCAGCTCCTTGCCGAAATCGCAGCAGTCAACTCTGCCCAATATCGCTCCAATTAGCTGGGCAGAGGATGCCCTTCCTTCCATACCTAGCAGAACAGCCCAAGGCAGTATCTCTCTCTCTCCCTTTCCCAGAAAGGCCACCCTGTACTCCATCTTACTTTAGTCCTAGATTTCGGAGACTCAGGGAACAAGCCAGTCTGAGCGATGGCCAATGAAATATAAACTCAAGGCAGCTACTGAGAATCCACTTCTGGTGATACTAGACAGAACACTAACTAGCCTCAGCGGCAACTGAGGTGTACGTCAGTGAAGCTATCTCTCGACGACTTTGTTGAAATTCGCTGACACATTCATCAGCACATTCATTGCCATTAATTCATATAAATAATGTAAACAACCTTCTTCAAAGGGTCTGAGCTTGCTGGAAGGCGACTGGGGGAAAAGGACTGGGATTTCGATAATTACGACATGTAACGATTTCTGGTCCCTGCAAAACCCTCTACGTTAATGGCACTCAGCTGGTTCCCATTGAGGCTTTTGTGCTCTCAAAGAGCCAGCTGGACTTAGGGGGCTCGCAATTAAAACAGTACAAATCCTGTGTGGACAGCTGCGTTCCTCCAGCCACATTTGGACGCAATGCACTAGACCACAATTAACGTGCTACCGTGTTCCTGTTCTTCGTGATGAAATTATGGACGTGGCGAAGCCATTTTTTGAGTTCTAGAACACGGGACAGCGGCGCCAGGAAGTGCAGTCGCAAAGGTGTCGATGAACAGAAACTGGGCTTGAAGCTTCAGGCAGCGTTGGTGAAGTAAGGGACGTTGCCCCCCACTCGTCGAGGGGACGTGGAGAAGGACTGGATTGCCGGGGATGACAGCTAGGAGTGACACTACCCCCCTAAGCGTCAGGGCACTTAAAGTCATCAGTGACTTTCATAAGCCGAGGCAAAGGTAAACTTCAAGCATCTGTAGCCCCGCTCTCAGCCGAGGCTCCGGCACCAGGGACCAGTGCCACCCCACCAATTATCTCACGGCTGAACAATGGCGCCCGTACCCGTCTTCCCTTTTGTTGTGGTCCCCGATTATTTCACTTAATTTATTAGCACGCTTTGTAAATTGCCCAGGCTGTGTTTTGCCTTCCGCGGCGCGTCATCCGTGCTCCTTGCACATGCAGTCCAACCACAGCCGTAATGAGACAGATAATTTAGGATATTTTTTATTCAATGGCTAGTTAATTGGTTGCCACTAGTGTCTCGGCAAAGGTTAAACTTATAGTTGCATGTCACCAATTAGAATTCCAGCTGGCTTTATCCATGTGGAAATATTTATGTCAAGAAGTCAATGCTTGGGTGGCTAATGACATGGCAGACTTGAACACAAGCGCCGGGGCTGTTCAACGTTTTTTTTTGCCTTTTTCCTCTTCTTTTCTTTTTTTTCCTCCGGGGCACATCCCCTGATTTGAACATGCATAATTTTATTAGTCAGAAAGTAGAATCGATGTGTGTATAATCAAAACGATATTGGCAGCATTATCATTCCTGTCTCTCTGGTGAAGAAGGTGAGTTAAAGAGATAAGAAGTAAACGCATTTACATGCTCTCAGTCAGTCTAGCAGATAACAAAGCCCCTGTTTTCAGTGTTAACACCGCAGATTAGGTCAAGCCTTTACCCCTCCGAGCTCCTCTCCTGTAAATGACGAGTTTTGATGTGAAACAAGCAACATGTCAGAGCGAGTTGAAAGATGTAGGCATTTTCTGCCATGTCACATTGACAGGCCACCGAATATTTGGGCCATTAGGGGCTTATTAGTGAATAAATGACCAGATGGTTCAGTGATGCACAGAGATGGACAAGACTGGATGCTACTAATCAGCTCTGTCTGTGCTTGGTGTCAAATCACACGACATGGTAACCCATGGCAACCGAATAAAAGTTAACATTAGCAAGTCAATTTGAGATCTGTGTGCTGTAAACAGACTTATAACTGACCTCCCTGGGCTCTTTTGAAAACGGCTGAATGTTTTTCCCTACAAAGAGATTTTTAAATTGTTCAGATGCGTGTTAGAAGCCTCCCCGCTTTGCAGTAAATATAAAAGGTGAATCTGTCATCGATTCTATTTCATACGTGACACATCCCTAGCAAAATGCAAATGCTAGGCGTGCCACATCAGACTCATCATTTCAATATTTGTCATTTCAGTGGATTTCTACTGTATGTTCTGTTGCTGTAACTAATACTCAAGGAGGGTGTGGATTAAAGAGATTGTTCTTACGGTCCATTAATAGAATAATGGCTAAATGTCAAAGCACAATGTTGTCTATTGATATTTTCTACCCATGTATATTGCATCTCTTTATCTAAGGGACATCATTAGTTTACTTGAAAACCCTCCCTGAGCTTTGCTGCCCAAGGTATTAAACAGCAATGAAACCGATCTAATTGTTGCTGTCATAAGACTACTGACATAATGCATGATAATTACTATGTGCATCCCAATTAAAAAGCATGAGAAATGTGTACTGGGTACAAAGGAAGCTCTCTTAAGGCTCTTGCTTTGCCGGGGTAAATGTTTGCATTGTTTCAGCCGACCAGCTTAATGGAAAAACAGTATTAATGAATAAATTGGCTAATCCCAGAAAACTGCGGCACACAAACTGCAATAATACTGATCTGACAACATAACTTGCAAACATTTTTTTCCATAATTTTTCATTTTTTATTCTTGTTTGCGGTTTGAAATATCAAGGATTAATGTTTATTTTATGCGCTTTCAAACAGCAGTGTAGTCTGGGGACCCATTTATTCCGACCGAATCGCAACTTTAACTTTAATTGTGCCCCTCCCTTCCCCCCCCATTCAGTTAGGTTCCTTCAGTCCGCTCCCCCCTTAAGCAGCAGAGAATATGGTCACACATAAATATCATGAACATTATATAGCTTTGAAACAGTAGGATTCCGTGTTATTACCCCCATTACACTGAATGGAGTACGTTGTTATTATTTGTCATCATATGCTAATTACACATCATTAATGTTAGACCTTAATGGCCTTGGGAGTGGGTAATAGGCTGTAAAGCTCAGAGGCTCCTTGCAGGCGATCGGGGGGTGGGGGGTTGGATCACATGCTAATGAAGCTCAGCCCTTTTATCTTGGTAGATTAAAACGGAAGTGACCCCAGCCCTTAAAATAAGCCTTTTGACATCTGTAATTGAAAGAGACAACAAGCTTTGGTTCCATCATGGGCAGTGGGAGGCATCATTCTGGGCATATGAAGCTAGCCAGCCTCTGGCTGCTATTCCCTACCCGTCCAGCCCGCCGTCGCTTAAATATCTCGCTGTCTACCACCATCATGCTTATAGGTGAGGTTTGGGGGACAGGAGAGACCTCCGTCAAGGGGGGGGGAGGTGTCTGTGAGCATTGGCATCTCAGGACAGAAACGCAGAAGAGATCGGCATCATCTTGGGTAACAGCTGGCACCCATACTGAAGACTTTCCCTGATTCATTGTGGGAAATCAGAAGATGCGCTACTGTTTTTCTTTGTCCTTTAAGGGAAGTACACACCTGGCTCTGGGGACGTTTCTGTCCAGCAGAAGCTGAACTATGCAGCAAATTGGTAATAAGAGTCAAGTTTAATAAAACAGGAGATAGTGGGGTGGTGCAGGTTAGCGTGGGGCAGTAGAGGGCGCATCGGGCGTGCCAGCGCAGGGCCCGTCTGCGGCCTGCCAGGAACAGGAATGTGGCAGCTGGTCCCGCCTGGCTCTGTCTTGCCCCCACGCCCAAGCGTCGACCCCCAGTGCCGGGCGTCCTCCTGGTCGGTCTGGGTGCAGATGCGGCCCCCAGCACCTGGTGAGAGGTTCTTAAACCTCAGAGCCCGTGGGCTTGAGGCCAACGTGTCCTGAGGGCAGGAGTGTGTGAGTGTGTGTGTGTGTGAGCGTGTGTGTGTGTGTGTGTGTGTGGGGGGGGGGGGGCCCTGAATGACCGCTGAACCATCACCCGATCACCCAGAACAGGCCCTTGAAGCTGGGGGCCTGCCAGCTGCCCCTTCCGTGCCCCGCACTCTGGGCGCCGCAGGACAGGTCTGCAGGCGGCAGGCCTTTGGCTGAGTTGGTGTAAACCTGCTCTTGTATGTATCCTCACCTCTCCTCCCAGAGCGGTGAACTCCGGGGGGCCGCTGTCTAGAGAGGAGCCGAGTCAGGCTGGGGGGCCGCGCCGTTATCCAGGCTGTGCTGCTGTGTTCAGATCTGCTTCCAGGATTTTGGCAGGATTAGCTTCAGACTTCCGTTTCGAAGTGGGGGGGGCGTATTTGTGTTTAGCTGCCTTTTGGGGCTGCGGGGTAGAACTGCCGTCTCTGATTCATCAGGCCTGGCTAAGCGGATCAGACGGGTGGTTAGATCGACATGGGCTGGGTGCCGCTATGTGTTTGGATCCCAGTCTCTACCTGCTCTTCTGCAACGGCGTGCTGCACCACAGAAGGGATGATGAGCAAACATAAGCTGGAAATGAGTTCTGAGGACACAATGAATGTAAGTGTAACATCCATCCATTCTCCATCTGCTAAGCCCAGACAGACCTGTGGGCCTTGGAGCCCATCCCAGGCAGCGCAGGGTAGGCTGGGCTACACCCAAATCATCCCAGGCAAGGCTGGGCGACACCCAGCTCATCCCAAGAAGTGCAGGCTAGGCTGGGCTACACTCAGCTCATCCCAGGCAGCGCAGGCTAGGCTGGGCTACACCCAACTCATCCCAGGCAGCGCGGGGTAGGCTGAGCTACACACAGCTCATCCCAGGCAGTGCAGGCTAGGCTGGGCTACATACAGCTCATCCCAGGCAGCGCAGGCTAGGCTGAGCTACACACAGCTCATCCCAGGCAGCACAGGTTAGGCTGGGCTACACCCAGCTCATCCCAGGAAGCACAGGCTAGGATGGGCTACACTCAGCCCATCCCAGGCAGCACAGGCTAGGCTGGGCTACACTCAGCTCATCCCAGGCAGCGCAGGCTAGGCTGGGCTACACCCAACTCATCCCAGGCAGCACAGGCTAGGTTGGGCCACACCCAGCTTATCCCAGGCAGCACAGGCTAGGTTGGGTTGCACCCAACTCATCCTAGGCAGCACAGGCTAGGTTGGGCTACACCCAGCTCATCCCAGGCAGCACAGGCTACGCTGGGTTGCACCCAACTTATCCCAGGCAGCACAGGCTAGGCTGGGCTACACCAAACTCATCCCAGGCAGCACAGGCTAGGTTGGGCTACACCCAGATCATCCCAGGCAGCACAGGCTAGGTTGGGCTACACCCAGCTCATCCCGGGCAGCACAGGGTAGGCTGGGCTACACCCAGCTCATCCCGGGCAGCACAGGCTAGGCTGGGCTACACCCAACTCACCCCAGGCAGCACAGGCTACACCCAGCTCATCCCAGCCTATGAAGGCATAACCACTGCTTGTAATTTTAATTTACTTCAGTGGCTCTAATGTTATCAAACCCGTTTGAGCCAAATCATCTAGCTCATCATATTAGGGAAAGAAATCACATTTAAGGAGAATCTCCAAATTACGAAAAAAGTGTCCTTTGGTTAAATGATTGCTAGTTATCACATTTACTCAGTCTTTGACACAAACATGTATGTAATAAGGGTGTTTCAGAGTGTCTATGAGAAATGTGAAAGGTCAGATGTCAGTTTTAATATGACTAGTACGCTCCTAATGAACCACTGTTACAATATGTGTTGAATACGAATGCATTAATTTCTTAAATGTCTTTCACGTATGCCGGCGCCTCAGCCTTTTAACTGGGATAATTTGACAGCAGCCCTCAGCCCGCTGCTGACAGCTCGGAGGAGCGGGGCCTGCACACCTGCGTCCACCCAAGCATTAAACCCGGATCCTGAGCCCTCCTCGCAAATGAACTGTCAGATCATTACCGCGCTTGATGCAATATAATCTGTCGCAAAATTAGCATTGGCCAGTCTGCGGCTGAGATCCTTCCGCCCCCCTCCCTCCCCCCACTCACCGTGGAGACTCTGGCCGCCACCTGCGGC
>JABFDZ020000039.1:10271325-10285499 GCA_019775955.2 Pollimyrus isidori
GAGACCAGCCCACATCATTATTCATATGCATTCATAGCCCACGCTCTTACATGATGAGACCAGCCGACATCATTATTCATATGCATTCATAGCCCACGCTCTTACAGCAGAGACCAGCCGACATCATTATTCATATGCATTCATAGCCCACGCTCTTACAGCAGAGACCAGCCCACATCATTATTCATATGCATTCATAGCCCACGCTCTTACATGATGAGACCAGCTGACACACTCCACATGGCTGCTTTGAGGCACTAACATGGCACGGTGTCAGATGCAGGTTTGGCTGAGTCTCGAAAAATTTGCAGATTAATGAAAAAATATAACAGGCTTTCATACCTCCCGTTACCCTTAAAAATACGCTCTAAAAGGCGTATTTTACAAGTAAAATTAAAATTACTTCTAAAATTTAAATTCTAAAGGTAAAATAGCTGGAAACAATTTATTTTAAAAAAAGAGAAAAATGAGTCCAAGTGTCATTTTCTGTCTTAAGGTTATATTATTATTTAGTATTTGTTTAGGATTGGAAACGGCAAGACAATTTAATCGATTGCTGTCTTGGCATCGCCATGACGTTTACCTGTCGTCAGTGGCGATCATGGAACATTAAAGACCTCCCAGTAATGTAAATGGGGACGAGGTCTCGCTGAGGTTCCCATCAATTAGGGCAAAGAGGAGCTCTTTGAGTGGCACTGTTTAATTATTCAAGGTGCGGTGAAGCTGTCAGGGTCCTGATGTAGCCAGGTGAGCCGGCGCCGGTCGACGCGTCCCCCTGCCCCGGAGACGTCCATCAAGGCCGCGGCTGATGGCTGCACCCAGGGCCGCTCTTTAAACCATTATCCCCCCGATTCGCCGCTGTCTCCACTCCACCGGCCACTAGAAAGACCATTAATCTCCACACCTCCGCGCTGACGGATAGGCGATCCGTCCAGACCGGCCGGGGTCCCGCTCGCCGTGCCGTGGCGGTGGAGAGAAGCAGAGCACGGCGGTGGCGGGCAGAGAGGGGAGCGCGCCGAGGATCTGGCGGTAATTAAGGGCAGGGTGACTCTGGAACAGGCGTGGGGCAAGACGTGGCAAATGACTGCATTCCCGGCAAGGAAAGGCGCTCCTGCCCGACTGTGCAGGACTCTGGGGATCTCATCATCCTCCCTAACAGTCAGAGTGGGATTTTGTACCCTCTGTTCCCCCACTTTCCTCTCCTTTTTTCCTGCCTGCTCTCCTGTCTGCGTTCTCTTGCTCTCTCCCTCCATCCTGTGTGACTCGCTGATTCTCTCTCTCTCTCTCTCTCTCTTCCACTCTCTGAGATATTTTTCTGTCTACTGAAGCATTTGCCTAAAAGGAGGCAGATGTCGTGCGAGAAGAACGGCGTGTGACTCACCTCAAATCCGGACTATTGTGTTTTATCATGAAACCGTCCCAGTGATAGAGCAGCACCCTGAAACCCCTGAAATAAAATACACAGAAAGCACATTACAAGATGCCATATATATTTATAAATACACATACATACAGTTTATATAGACACATAACTTAATTTACATAGCATTTAAGTTAGAGTTTTCTGTTGATTTTTGACTTTAAATAGCAGAAGGAGAAAATGTATTCATAAAATTGTTATTTATGCATGGATGGACAAACATTTATATTTTGGTTTTACTTATGTGCACTACCAAAAATGCCAAATTTTCAAAATGATATGGCTCAATGATAGACAAATGAAAATATATGTGAAATTCATCTGCTGAAAATGACATCAGTCAGCTTCCTCAGAGGTCTGTAGCTCTAAAATTCCAGCATGTAGGAAAGGGGACGTCGTCGTCTCCCTCTTGTCTGAGCACCAAGCTCCCATCCTGGTAAGCTCGTCTCAAACAGCGGCAACGATATCCCTCCCCTGCACAGCTGTGCAGACGGAGAGATGGAGAGAGGGACACTACTGTGGTTTGAAAGCACCCAAAGCATCCTGGGTAATTAGCCATTACAGCGCTGTCACTGAAGGGCCTGCAGTCAATACAGACATAATTTGGGCAATGGTGAATGACAGTGTGTCCTGGCATTGGGGATGATCAAGGACAGATGCAGGTGTAGGAGGCATCTGTCAAGCCCATGAGTCACTGCTGCGGCCGACGCTGTCGGGTGACTGAAGCAGGGAGAGGCGCGGGAGAGGCGTGCGCAAGCGGACAAATAAACATCTAGCTCACTCTCCGGCGCACGCTGGGAAATGGCCATTAAAGGGCCCGTTTGGGCTGGGGAGGCCTGATACCTTCTGTGGGGAATGACTGACAGCAAGAAGGAGGGAGGGGTGTAAATGTGGCCTGAGCCGCTCTGCGGTAATGCTTATAACAACCTGAAAGCTACAATACTCATTTTATGTATTTCCAATTCAAGATTAACAACAAAGTAACAATAGAGTACATTGTAAGAACAGAGTAACAATAGTGTAACAATAGTGTGACGAGAGTAACAGTAGCATATCACTGTAGCATAAAAATAAAGTGACACTAGAATAACAACGGAGTATAGCATATCAATAGGATAACAATAGCGTACCGCATGACGATAGAGTAACAACAGCATGACAATAAGGTACAGCAGAACAATAGAGTAACGATAACACAATAATAGAGTATAGTGTGATGACAGAGTAAAAATAGCCTTATAATAGTGTAGCATTATGATAGAATTACACTAGTGTGATAATAAAGTACAACATAATGATAGAGTAACAATAGAGTGACAATAGAATATAGTGTAAGGATGGGGCATAGCATGGTGATAGAGTAGCAATAGTAGGACAATAGAGTATAGCATAACAATAAAATAACAATGGCATGACAAGAGAGTATAGTGAAATAGAGTAACGTGAAAATGATAGAGTAACAGGGTTCAGGTTAATTTTATTGTGATTCTTAACATGTTGACACCTGTATAGTCTATATAGTGTAACAATAGAATAGAGTGTAACTATAGCATAACAATAGAGTATGGTATAACAACAGAGTAACAACAGTATATCAACTATTACAAGTGGTTCTTGATGCTTTGATTTTAAAATGTCTGATCCGTGATGATGTCTCGAGGATGATGACGAGCACAGGCTCAAACCCAGACCCGTATGGACACGTGAACACCTGTCTGCCTCCGCTCCTCCAGCCGGTCCTCAGCAGCCATGCGCCGGACATCTGTGAGAGCTCGTCTCTGGGGGCAGGCCGCCTCGCACCACCTCCATTCACCCGGACGTCACATCTCGCCTGGCGGGCAAACAAAAGCGCCCACTCCTTCAGAGGGCTAGGAAGCCCGGGGAGGTAAACAAGCGGGATAAAAATATTTCCCAGCTGCTGAGCCTTAAATGCCAGACAGAATCATGTTCCCTAAATATGAAGTCATGGAAAACTCACAAAAGCATTCAGTTCTATACAATACAAATGGCTACAATTTGTTTGAGGGATAAAAAGCTGCATATATCACCTCAAAACATATTTTACGTTTTGTGAGGTGTGTTTGGATTTTATCTTTGAGTCTCTCACGGGTTGCGATATGTTTTTGTCCACAGCATCCTGATTAGAATTAGCATGCTAACGGTACTGAAGCTCACTAAAGCTGCACTGTGGAATACCAGCCCAAGTCGAAGCAGGCTGGCTGGATGCCGTTTTATTAGACTTCATTCTGCAGTTTTGTCATTAGTAGGTCCAGAGACACCGGTTGGCTGGCGCTGGGCTTTGTTTTGTGTTCTGTAGCGGGCTTGAGAATCATTATGCACTACAGCCTTAGTCTGTGTCGTTCTGCTAGAGTGAGTTTTTATTGCTCATGGTAATGCGAGACCTACAGTGCGGTGTGTTTAATCATGTCCATGGTACATTCCCAGCTCTGGGGACTCCAACAGTATGGCCTCTTATCATGTTTTAATCAATACCTCTCTCAAAATGTTAACACAAAACTGCAACCACTCCGTAAAAGAATTATGGTCCCGGCTCACTGAATTTTGTAAGGCAATAACCAGATGCACAACAAAACAGAGTGAAAGTGATTTCTAATAGAAGTGTAAATTATATTTGAAAGTCTTATGAATTTTTGGCATTTGTGACCTTTGTCTCTGTTTTAATAAATGAATACTCATCCCTAAGGTCAGTAAACATTGTATTTTTTCTGCTGTTGTAAGCTGTATGGGATCGACTTACTTATAATTGACTTACTTATAATTATTTTAATGGCAGTAATTTTTTCGCGTGTCTGGGTAAACAGCGTTATACTAGAGCCGGGGGTAATCCAGTCCCCCTAATAGACCCCCTCCCACAATCGCGACTGACTGCTGCTCTGCGCGCGTCTTATTCAATCATATTATATGGCGGTGACCCGGCGCGACGCACTGTACGGGGAAACGCCGTGTTAGCATAAGTCACCTTCCCACCGTATAATTACGGCCATTCATCTGATAAACACGCGGGAGCTGCCGATCCGTCTTCCGCGCAACTGCGATGTAGATGCGCGACACTGACAGTCAATTAAAAATGAAAGATAACGCAATACTCTTTACTTTTAATGGAGTGTTTATATGGTACTTTAAATATGTAAATTCCTGGCACCGGCCCAGAGCCTTTTCTCCCCTTCATTTTACGATACGATAATAGCGCTTTTTAAAACTCTAAATATTTACCTGGAGTTTAGTGGCGCTGGAGCCTCGGTGCCGCCGTCCAAATGTAGTGGCCCTTGGGGATCAATTCTCACATATGGATGTGTAAAATGGGAAAGGGCAGAGGAGAGAGTTAAAGCGTTGGATTAGATATTCGCCGTGGAACAACGTGTCACTCCAAAACACGATTTAAATTATACCGGGATCGGCATTACACTGCAGAGATAAACATTTAAATGGCCTTTAATGAGAATGTGCATCCTCCTTCCGATGCCCTGGCAGTAACGGCTCAAATTAAATGCATCTTAATTCAGCTCGCCTGGGAATTGAAGGAAAACATAAAGTAGGAATATAAAAAAACGTTTTTTGATGGAACAATTTTGTAAGTCATGCAAGTACACAAAGCCGTATTATTTTTTAGAAGTTACAGATTTTTTTCATGATAATGAAATGAGCTGATCTCGGTGGTATATGTATTGATCTCCAATTACACCTATAAAAATGTTATACTTTTTGTGAAAACCTTCTTGTCAATGAAAGATGAGGCAATTGATTTTAAGAGGCTCGTTTACACAGTGTAGTACTTTCTGAAGCATGATACGCTATTTATGACAATTCATATTCCACCCTTTTAATTTAATTCACTTTAAAACCTTAATTTATATTACTGTAAACACATTCCTAATGATTGCATAAAACATGCTCCTGTTGGTCTGTTCAGATATCACTGCACAATTTTTAAATTAAATGTCACATTTAAATGCAGACCAGAGGTTAAATCACGATTCTTGTGATGACCAGCCATTTGACCACTGGCACATTTCACTCTGACCTCCTATCGTGAAGGAGGGACACAATGACACCTGAGTAGGGGGCAAAAAATGAGCAATTTAAAACCCAAATGGAGGTTTGTGTCCCCATTCTCCTGAGCTAGCAGCTGTCTGTGGTACTTTCAGCCCTAATTATCCATCAGAGTCTGTTTCGTGTCTTGTAAACGCTCTCCTTATCCTCATTTTCAGGCTTCGGAAACTTGCACCTGTAATATAGGTTACTGCCTTAGCTTGGAGGGGGAGGGGGGGTGTGGATATTAAACTCATGATCACATGACGCAGAGAGCCGAGATATTTTGACGTAGGGCCCCAAAGGGCATTTTTTGGAACAATTAATGAGGAGTGTTTATGTTTATTTTATGGGTCAGTTTTTAAAGGTTTTGCCGTTGTCCCCATTGTCTCAAAAATTAGCAGTGATTTCTAAAGGGCTTCGCTGAGCCATGACACGATGTCAGTACTGAGCTACTCCCCAATCCACTGACATCACCCAAACACAGACTGATAATTCATTTATGTGCAATACTATTAGGGGAGAATAAAATCGGCTGGTTCCTGGGTGCAAAATTTTATACTAATGATGCTGACACCGGAGCCATTGCTGCGGTTTTGATTCATGAAGGAACAGGAAGAAGCGAAACTCTAATAAGGTCTGATTGGGAAATACCTTCACGGTGTCGCGCGACGCTCACGTCTGCATATTAAGGCGGCGCAGACTCGCACCCGCACAGCCATAATTCAGCGGTGGAGTGGCAGGAATGAGAGTGTGATCATGTTGGGTCACTGTCCCGGTGAGCGGGCTGCACCGCCGCCCGCCTTAATTAAAGCGGCGGGGCCCTTCCTCATCGCCGCGTCCTCCGCAGCTGTGCCATTGATACTCATTATTCCTTAAGTCCAAACACCACCACTGTGTCAAGAAAGCATCCATCAGCACCAGGTCGCTGATAGTCAGCAGAAAAAAATTTCCACCTCGTCAGCAACTTTGCCAATTTGCGATTTTCCACAGGGGGGTCCGACGTGCGTTTATTTATCTTTTTTTTTTTTTTATATTGGCGCAGATCACTCTCAAAAACCAAGATCATGAGCATGATGTCACCTTGTTAGCTCCTCTCTCCCGGCCCCAGCGGTAATGACAGTAATTAACAGCCCCTCCCCTTTCAGGGGGACGCTTCAGGAGGGGGTCTGTACGTTCGTTAGCATCCAGCTAACGTGGGGCGGTGCCACGAAAGGCTGCCCAGCCTTTCCGCCCACCGCCGCGCCCGGGCCTGTCTGTCCCGATTCATTATTGGCCCGGAGCTGGCGCTCTCTGGCACCGGAATGAATGTTATTAAAGGCCGGGCGGCTTGACGCGGCGCTGATGAAAAATTGGATATTTCCGAAGGTTGTGTCGCCAGCCGGCTCCGCCATGCCTTGTTTATCTTTCCCATCCTCGCACAGAGCAGCGTAATTTAACCACACTACTATATATTTCCCCTTAAAATCCGGTGGGTCTCTGTGCAGGGGCATCATCATAAATAAGGCTTTATTATATTTAGTTTCTTTTTCTGTGGTAAAATGTTCAGTAAGAGGCTGGGGTGGATGCAAATCCTTGATACATATTAAGTGCAAAGGAAAACGCAGTTTGGCCCTTCGAATGCAGGCTTTAAAGTTACTGGGGAGGCCATCTCATTCACGGCCGGCGCCTTTTATCGTCAAAATTCCGGTCAATCTGGGAGTCATTACCGAAGAGTCTTTATTTGCGGAGAGCCCGGCCTCCTATCTTCGCCTGTGTGTGGGGGCCTCTGCACTCATGATGCTGTGTAACTAGAGAAGCTTCGGAATCAGGCTACTGGGCTCCTATGGTCTGTCGAGTGCCGGGTCAGGGCTAGCTGTTCCCCTCCCGGCCCCCGGGCCCATAGGAACGGCCTCCTCCGCCCGCTGCTGTCCTGGAGCTGCCCGGTGGAGGGCTGTCACAGAGACAGGGTCGGCTGGGGATGGGGCCGCTTTGTGCTGCCCGCTCTCCTTAAAGTACCGTCCCTGACAGCTTCAAAGAATTTTGAGCTCAGGAAGAAATGTAAGAATTAAGCCAATCAGCTCTCAGCGCCATGATCAGGGCTGGACTGGGATTAAAAATCGGCCCTGGACTTTAGGGACAAATCCTGCCGAGCGATAAATTTTGCAGGGGCGCCCTCCACAATAAATTTCGCCAACCTGACCTAGTCCAACTGGATTGGTCTGGCTTGGGGAGCCAATAATTTATTCTTTCTCGGGGCCAAAAGTGTCTAGCATCAGCACGGCACATAGTGATGAAATGAACAATTTTAGTCAAGCAGAGCAAACAGAAAATAAATGGTGTAATTATCTCGCGTGTGTGTGTTACATAAGCAAAAGTACATCAAAATACCAGCGGACTCTCATCAGAGCCGCAGATAACATCTCCATTATGGCAAAAGCAGAGCGGAAGAAGTCGCCCAACTGCTCTCCTGTAAAACGGAGCATTAACATCAAACGGAGCCGCGGTATTTGCTTGGGTGGTAAAAGGCCATAATAAAACTGTAGGCCGGCAGGCCTTCCTGTGTGATTGCAGGCCTTCCCGTGTGATTTACATAAGCCCGTACCAGCACTGCGCAGAAATGTTAGGGTCATGGAGTTCAGCCATGAGCTGGATCTGTCAGTAACTTCTCGCACGTTCTGACAGGAGGAACAGAGACGAGTAACAGGGAAAATGATTTACGGCTTGAAATGACATGGGTGTTCGTACTGAGATAGAGTGAAGGCAGAAAAGTGTGTTTGTGCCGGGGTGGTGTACTCTCTCACATCTCATTTTCTGGATTTCCCTTTGAGACCCCCCCCCCCCACCATGATGACTGTTCATTTTGGCGCCATCTAACATCACCCCTGGGCATCAGCACCAGGCTGGAAGAGTCCTGTTAGTACCACCACCACTGAGCTCTGGGCCCGATTAGAGGACCTCCCCGTCTCTCATGGGCTTCTCTGCTGATGCGTGTGACAGGCAACGGACCCTAAGCATGAGCTGATCCTGGGTCAGTCAGGGAGCCCTGATGGTACTCGTCTAACTGGCGACAACCCCCTCTTCCTGCCCAACCAAAACAAACGGGCGTGGGTGTTCTTCAGTTCTTACTTAGGTCAATATTGAATTGCCTCTCCTTCTGGCTTTTAGATACTGTTGACCAAACGGTTGAGTATTTCACATAGTACTTTACATAACCCGGGCTTTCCACTGACACTCTCCTCTTAGAGATGCTCGTAAACACACAAAAAAGTAAGTTCCCCCAATGCCAAGGATTTCCTGTGTACCCATGGACATCCAAGGTTGCATAGCGCTTAGTGTATAGGGTTAAGAGCAAGCAGTTTTTAAATCTTACCAAGAGCTGTTTTGCTGCATCACCACTATAGAACCGGTTCAGTGAAAACATCCAGTGAGTAAGAAGTAAAGTTTAACACCCGTGAGCTACAGAAGCCACTTTGGATAAACGTGCATCTCAGCTGGTGAGATGCTCAAAGTCATTGTCCTGATAGGAGGGCCAAGCAGAAACACTCAGAGGGGGGGTTAACCTTGTTTCAGTTGTTTTGGTTTGAAGTGTGCTCTCAGCCAGCAGGGGGTACACATACAGCCATATTGCACATACAGTATGACGGCCAAACCATGTTACTCAACATGTGAAATTATCATTACTACTTTTTTATTCTTGGGTTGGGGGGGAATCTGTGTCAAGGTAAACTCTGGGCTCTGTGTTAGGAAACCAGGCCACGCTGTGTATGTCTTTTCAGGGGGGAGTAAATATCATATGATGTCTTTCCAAAAGGGGTGATGTTTCCGAGCAGGTCTCAGTAACGTCCAAGGTCCCTCAGCGGTCGACCATAGTTCTGGGCCATTTCTGGCCAGCACCTGCAGACCAGACCGGGGCAGACCTCTCACACACCTTCCTGTGGTCAGACTGCGCATGTTTATAAGATTGGATTCGAAAGCCAATGGCCCGCTTGACTCAGTCCACGACATCTCCATCTGACGTTCACATGCTGCTGACGCCTCACATGGCAGCGATGGCTGCTCTCCGGCCCGAACACCTCACATGTCCTTTACACGCCTCCATGCTTCCTACCACGGCTATAGGGGCGACGTTAAACCCGACCGCACAGGGCGGCATTTTTGACCACGGAAGGTAAGTCTACGGACGATCACACTGTGCCAGACGCACATGACCGATGCATCGACTTTGTATCTAACAGGTTTATATTCCGATTCTAGATCGGGGCGGTTCATCGGCACTCCACTATGGCAAAACCGGCCTGCACTCCACGTCTTGCCCGGAGTCTCCCGACGACGTCTTTAGTGTGGCGAACAATCTTGTGCGTCCGGTCTCCCATTAGCACACAACAGGAGGGGCCCTCTGGCTAGGTGGCAGGCCTGGAGGGGCCAGAGGGGCCGGAGGGGAAGATGAAACAAATGCTGGCGACAGGGAAGAAAACCCAGTGTGAGTCCCTGTTCAAAGGAGCCGGCCAGTTCTGACTGGATTAACATTTATTGACTGTTTAAGTCTGCTTTTTAGCTCCAGCACAAAGATACATAGCTAATTGCAGCCGCCGTTCCGCTCGCTGATCACCAATGTGGCAACAAAAGCCGTACTAATAGGCGCTTCAACAAAGATTAGAAAGTCTCTATTACAAAACAAATTAAGCGAGCTCTGATCTTAACCTATAGGTCGAACGACATTACAGCGAAGTTTAAGCTGTTAGATAGCTGAAAAACTTATTAAGGCCCAGCGCTGAGGTAGCACTTTGGTATCGATTTTACGATAGCCAGGTATTATGATTTATGGAGTGCTTGTGTCAGTATAACAAGCTGAAGGACACACAATATCATCTCTAACGTCATTAAAATTCAGAAGTCTCCCGAGCTAGCTCATCAAACGAGCCGCCCCGCTCTGTCTTGCAATTTGATACAGATAGATTCACGCACACAGACTCCTGCCCTGCAAGCAGCATTAGCTTAACGCTGCCATTACAGCAACACCGCATCTCGCCCTCTCCTCTCTCACCTCACTTTTCACGTATTTATATCTGTTTAATCTGTTTATTATTGCTTAATTGGATGTTTACAATGGGTCTGTTTTAATGGGTTTACAATGCGATTGATGCTGGAGTTCTATTCAGTATAATTATACATACAGGTTTTCAGACCATTCCAGCGTCAAGGAGACTCGTGAAGGCCGAAATCTGTGGTACACTGGAGCCCCCTGTTGGTGAGTACATATACTTCAGCTGACTCATCGGCAGAAAAATGAACAAGCGCCGGTCTTCATAGTTTTAACAGACGCCGATCTTTTTTTATGTCTTATCTCTCTATCGTCGTACGTTCGATTATATTTTAAGGTGCATGTTCAGCGGTTACAGCCAGTTCTTGAACTTCTTGTATCTGAGCATCTACCTGGGCTGGATAATCGGCAAGTCTGCAGCTGGAGAAGGTGATAGCAAGCAGCTGCTTAAGATCTGAATCCTCAAAGCCGGTTTCCTCATCACAGTCACTTTTTAGTGGTATGTATTTTATTTTAAATCTGATACAGATATCCACTGGATAGTATTGATTTGGCAAACATTTTAGTAAATTGGTAAATATTATAGGCTACAATAAACAGTGAGAAGCCCACGTTAAGATGTGCTATAAAACTGATCTTGGTTAGGAGCATCTGATACAGTATCAATATAAATAATCCTGCTTTAACTTTTAATGGTTTCCATTACACAATAACAGCTTTGCAGAAATGCAGCAGATTTTTACTTGCTTCCATATCTTGTACAATTTTATCTGTTGGTGTCATAATATTTAAACACATTTTATTCATAATATATCCTTATGAAATACTGAGGATGCAAGTTTTTAAAACATATATTGAATCTGAATGTAGCACATTATCTACCTAAAGCACCTCAAAGAAATTCAGAGCAGAAGTGTCGAAATTGTTTCTACAACTTTCAGGTCAAAATGTCTCCCACAATATCCAGAAAAATTAATTTCTTAATTCGGAGTATGGCCTAGTCAAGGCTGCATTTCTCTTAACAACCACGAAAAACTAATCCGCAGAGCAGTCGCCTTTTCCAGAAGTTCACTGTTGCTTTGCAATAGTAAAAATCCTCAAATGCATTAAAGGGATGAACAACAGCCAAAAAGCTGAATGATCTTTCTACAATGAGTACGTCATATTATTTTTACTATAAACAAAACTATATAATGTTATAATACATCAAGAAGATACTCATAATGTGGGAGACCAGGTGCAAATAGAAGGTACCCTGCCGGAAAGCTGCCCAAAGATATGCCTGTGGGTCTTGAGTAAGTGGAATGACGCGTAACTCGGATTCCTCTGGATCTCAGATGTCCTCCACCATCTCCTCTAGCCAAGAGGGTGGCCCGGCCTGCCAGAACGGACTTGCTGGCTTCTGGCGCAAGGCTCATCTGCCAGGAAGGATGGGAGGGGGGTGAGGCACTCTCTCCCCCCCCCCATATACACACACACACACACAACCATGGCATCAATGAAGGCAAACACCCCCTGCTGTGACTTGGCGCACCCCGCTGGACAGCTGGAGACTTGGGGAGTGGAAAGGCTGCCAAGCATGTCTGAAACTGTGTGTGTTTGTTGGGTGGGTGGGGGGTGCGCGGGGCAGCTGGGGGCGTTTAGCTGTGCATGAGTGGGGGCGGCTCCCCCATACCTGCGGCAGATCGCCCCTCCCTGCCGGTCGCGGCCCGGAGAGGAGCCCAGTACATCATGTATAATTACACACTGATAGTACACAGTTCACATTCAAGTGCCTTCACCCCCAACAGCCATGTAATAAGATCACAGCCCCGGCTGAGAAGACATCGGGTTCACGGAAACAGTGCCGGCCCACCGAGGGTTTTTTTTGGGTCACGTGACACGTGTTTGTCTACAGACCGCTAACACAGCAAGCGGGGGGTCAACACGTCGTGGGTAAATCCCCTCATTGATGGAGGAAGTACAATGAGTAATGTTGAATTATACCCACAAAACCTCAATTACAGACAAGGCCATGAATAATGTAACACGCGAAGATGAACCCCACTCTTTCACAACCGATTATGGTCATTTTATTTGAGGAGGGGCCGCATCTCCTACTGCGCTGTGCGAATCATGATCGCGCTTCCGGCAAAGTGTTCGTAATGCCGGCCTATAAGGCACTGGGCTCAGCTTAAAAACCAAATGTTTAAAATAACGTAAGATAATCATATAAATTATGCATAAGTTCTTGAAATGGAACAAAAATGTTCAGGCACATACATTATTCATCGTTTTAGACATTTCATTATCATATCTTTGGGAGGTTGGGAAAACTTTCTGTGGACAAGGCCGTGGAACACCGTTGCTTATATGTAATTTCTCACCTATCTTCTGTCTCGTGTCCAATTTGAAAACTGACACGTTTTCGGATTAGAGAAAGAGAAGCTGCAGATCAAGTGTAAAGTGAGATGCCGTTCGCTGGGCTTGTTATTGTTTTTTCTTTCTTAACTAGCATCCATTCTGTCGCCGACGCCATTTCCTCATCCCTTGACATAAACATGTCCTGAATACCTATTTAGTCTTTTTTTCCTTTTCACTCTATAAAAATCCATTTTCCGAAATGATGCCAAATTAGCAGAGTAAATATTGAAATCAGCCTTTGCAGATGCAATTGTGGCCTATTTACCCTGCTCACCCCCTCCTCCCCCTTCGATCTCAGCTTAATCTCAATTCATCAATTACAGCTCCTTATTACAGAACCCTGACAGCATCCTGTGCCTCTTGATAAATGAACCACCTCACACCAGATTTCAAATGTGAAGCTCAAGAGCTAATTATCTGTACAGACCTAGTTAATAACGAGATTTCTTGTTAAATATCTGATCACAGCGTGTGTGTCATTTGTCAAGGGGGAGCTGTGAGCTCTAGTCCAAGGAGTTCCCCGGGTTTTAACGGATCGCACTTGGGGGAAAAAAAGCAGATCTTTGTCTCTCCGGTAACCGTCTGTCGAAGGGGCTGATGGGAAGGGGGGGTTACACGTGCTCTAGGAAGGAGGAAGAAAATGGGGGCAAAAACGGCCCTCGCTGGCCGGTGGGAAACTAACGCGGACGGGGATGAATATTGAATTGGGATTTGAGCCGTTTCACGCCGGTCTCCCTGTTCGCCGCAGGCGCCTGGAGGGTTGCCACCATCGGCCGGATTGTGGGAGAGTCCCAGAGACACCTTCGTCCTATTTAAATGGGGGAGGGGTGTGTGCGTGTGGGGGGGTACAGGCCTCGAGGCCTGGGCGCGGCCTTCGTTTCACACGTCTGAGAGGCGTGGGGTTCTGACACCCCCTGGCCGGGTGGCTTCCTTCCACCGGAGTCACACCACACCGGATCGTTTCACGCGAGGTCCGAAGTGACGCTGCTGAGAGGCGGCGCCCCCCTGTGTCCGGAGGCCTGATAGCGGCCCCAGATCTCTGGGTCTCAGAGCAATAAACACTTCCTGTGCCCAGATGGAAGGCTCGGCCTGTGAAGGTGTGATGCCACCCATCACCTGCTTGCCTCTGCCCTCTTAGTCCTGCGGCCACCCTGCCAGCCGCGGGGGGGGCCGGGCGGGGCCCGGCGCGGGCGGGGGCGGGGGCGCCGGGGCCGGGGGGCGGGGGGGGGGGGCGCGCCGGGGGGGGGGGGGAGGGGGGGCCGGCGGCAAGGAGAACGC
>JABFDZ020000039.1:10299708-10310414 GCA_019775955.2 Pollimyrus isidori
TCGTACGCTCACACTCGCACCCCGGTGCACGTGCACACTCGTACGCTCACACTCGCACCCCGGTGCACGTGCACACTCGCACGCTCACACTCGCACCCCGGTGCACGTGCACACTCGTACGCTCACACTCGCACCCCGGTGCACGTGCACACTCGTACGCTCACACTCGCACCCCGGTGCACGTGCACACTTGTCCACATCTCATGCTCATTTGGATTTGCACAAACACTCGCGTGACTCGAACCATTCATATCCGGTCCAGTGAAAGGGGGACGCCGCTCCCCGTGACACTTCCGCTGGAGGTCAGCCGTCGGCGGGGGCCTGCGGCCCATCACTGTAGCACTGGGGCGTCTCCACAGTGCCGTAAAACGCCGATTAAAATACAAACATAATGTTTCCACTGACCTTGATCATCTCCCGGTACATTTTAAAAGCAAGCAGTAAAGCGAACACGCTATAAAATAATAACGGCCATGCTGTAGCCCCCACCCCTACAGTGCTTGGCAGCGCATGATATTTCTGCAGGTTGCCAGTGCCGGGCCTGTGGCGTACACGGGAGGGGAGCTCTTAAAGACAGGGATGTAGGTGGTGTCTATCCAGCTGTTATTGGAGATCGCCGTTCCCTGGCCTGTAAATCGACAGGCTGGGGGTTTCTGGGATTTATGCGCCGCCGCGGGTGACAGGAGGCTCGCGGGGAGGTGACCATAGGATCAGGAATCTGGCGGCAATAGGGGGCAGGAGGATATTTGGTGTGCGCCCCCCCCCTCCCGTGTGCGGATGTGGCGCCCCACACTGACAGGGGTGGGATATCAGCGGAATGCTGGAAATGCCTGGGGGTGTTTTCCCCCGTGTCTCTAACACGCTAATTAAATCGATAAATTAAAACGGGATTATCCGTCAGGTCGTGGCGTCGAAGGGGCGTGACGCCGCACTCCTGCTTTGACGGCGGACAGCTGCGACGGAGCCCGGTTTTTCACCGCCAATGATGGCCAGGGGGTAGCTCGCCCCCCCCCCCCAGCCCAGCTCCTGTGTGCCGGGCGCGGCGGATCTATATTCGAATAAAGTGAGATTATCTGGAAGCCTCCACAGACATCCTGTGCTGTCAGCCTGGTTCCGCGATGCACATCAGCCACTCCCCCAAAGAGCGGTAAACCCCTCCTCACCCCGCCCCCCCCCCCCAACGACGGGCATGCTCCAGATTGGCGGTGCCCTGAGGCCTTTGACAGAACGTGTTGCAGACACAAATTGTAATTCAGAAAGGTTAAGGAGGTCAGTGCCTCTTATTGCCAGTCTGAATGTTTCCGATGCGAGCGAGCAGGAGGCTCAGCATGCAAATGGACAGCCGGTGATGGTAATGTGAGGCTTCTCCTATGGGGGCGGCTCTCTGCTCTGTGTGTGAAGGTGGTGCTGGTGGGGGGGTGCTACAAGCAGAGTTGAAAGCCGCCGTTTCCACCATCTTCCAGAGCTGAATCACAGACCAGAGACTTTTAGCACCGCTTAGTAGATTGTCAAGCAAGTTTCACTGTCCAGCCTATCTCATAGATATATTCATCTGAAAATGAAGTCCAAAAATCACTGTTGACTGTGCATTAGAAAGTTGGAATGTCCCTTAGCAAGTTGAAAAAAAATCCTAGTTGCTAAATTATATTAGACATATTCTCATATTAGATTAGAATATTCTCATACAATGGAAAAAAAATCTAAATGTGATTTAAATTTGAAGTAACAATCATTCTGGTTACCCTCAATTATGGTATGTTAATGTAGAATATAAGAAAAAAATCATTGTATGTAAAGTGTTCTTTCAATAAATTTCATCAGACCATACCAGAAGGAATTTAAAGGATTTTAAATGTAGAGAAAAACGTAATGAACATCTACAAAATCTCGGCTAATCGAGAGTTGCAATGGCTCCCTCTGCTGGAGCAGGGACAAAGAATCGGATGCAACCTTCGAATATGCGCGTGCGTTAGTTCATAAAATAAATATAACTGACGTTATCACGTGATTCATAGCGTTGTATAGTTTAATATGATGGTGTCATTTTATATACTGCTATTGTCTGTGAAGCATTGTTATGAAAGTGCAAACACACTGTGCCTGACACAGCTAGTAATCCCCGAAAGAAATAAAATTTCTGTCCATCAATCCATCCATCTGTGCATCCATCCATCCATCCATCTTCCGTAAGCATTTATCCAGTGCAGCTTTGCAGGAATTCTGGAATTTTACCAAAGAAGCATAAAGCACAAGGCAGGGGATTATCATCAATGTGATGCCAGTCCATCACAAGTCACACACACCTACAAATACTTTTTTGGACTGCATGTACAAAAGGAAAGTCACACATAGAGAGAACATGCAAAATCCACACAGAGCCAGGGGTAGCATTACAACCCCCAACCCCGGTGGTTTGACGTCTCCATGCCACCCACCATATGGTTCCATAAGGTTTCATAAATGATGTCTATTACTCATAAAATTACATCCTATAAGTAAACAGATGGGAATGAGTTCACAAGAACAGTGTTCACTCGCAGGTATAGTATGCACTTTGCCTTTCTTATTAATAAAATGACTGATCAGATAACTGAGTATATAAAAAAATCATAGGCATATACTGGCAGTTCACTGAATAGCACTGTGACCTCACACAATACTGGTGGTTCACTAGGTACCATTGTGACATCACACAATACTAGTGGTTCACTAGGTAGCACTATGATCTCACATGATACTGTGGTTAACTGGGAAGCTCTGTGACCTCACGTGATACTGGTGGTTCAATGAGTAGCACTGTGACCTCACATGCTCCCCCAGGTGTAGGTTTGAATCCCAGCCCCAACTCTCTACCTGTGGCCTTTACATGTTTGACTGGGTTTCATCCAATAACTCCAATGTCCTCCCATGGTCAAGACACATGCTGTTGAAAAATGTGAATTGGTGTGTCTAAATGGCCCTTAGTCACTGCCCAGTGCTGGGCTGGAATTCCATCCAAGCTGCTGCTGTCCTGGCAAAGGCTGCTGGTTCTCTGTGACCTTGTACTGGGCAAGTAGTTATGGAAGATGAATAGATGTATAATAGGACTATTTGTAATATAATAGTATATCTGGATTGGGCTGCAGGTGCGCTGCTTGTACACTTGCAAAGTAGAAAAATAAAATGCGTTGTTAAAATCATATATTGTCAGTCATTCTGCAGGGATGTGTCTGTGTTTTGGTTAAGGGTTTTTGAGGCACTGTGAGAGAAAGGAACTCTCGGTAAAATCTTTCTCCATTAGTCCTGATTATGTAATTTTTCGTGAATAAATGAGTAAAAACACTGCCTGAAACTGGAAAGGCCATTACTCAGGCTTTCCGGCGCACCTGCATGGGTCACACCTGTGGAATCAGTGGGGATCCTTCAATTACAGGAGCCACTCGGCAGACAGGCATTTCTCACCAGGCTCATTACCTTAGCCTGGCTGGGTGGACTGCTGGAAAGGTATTCATCAAGGTTATGTATTCCTCTCCCCACACCCAAGTGGAGGCATGGCCTCAGGACCCTCCCACTGGAAGGGAAACGTTAAATGCACAGTTCAACAGGTAGAGCAGAAACATGGAGAGCACTCTAGGAGTTACTACCGTACCTCGGAAATAATGATTTTCAGCCCTGAAGTAAAAACACCATTAATTTTAAAAATGTTTTTTCATTACCCAATACATTTCAAAGAAAATAAATTGCCAAAAATAGGCCAGTGATAAATTAATGTCATTTCCTTTTAAAATGATCCTCTTTATACATCTAGTTATCACTTTATATTACCCAGTACCTCAGTGCCACACACTTCCAGGGTTTGGGTTAGAATTCTGTCACCATCGTGTGTGTGTGTGTGTGGGTGAGGGAGACAAAGAGAGAGAGAGAGAGAGAGAGAGAGAGAGATTTATTCCATTGTGGGGATTAAATGTCCACAGAACATTATAAAACATGTTATATTGACATTGTGGGGACCATTTTTTTCAGTCCACACAAGGGGAAAATCAATTCTATAAAAATTGGTGACTACAATCAAAAAACTAAAATTGCCAAAAGACTTTTTTTTTTGTTTGGTTACTTATGGTTAAGGTAAGGGCTGGGTAGCACTAAGGTTGTCATTGTTGGGATTAGGGTTTTTCCCAATAAAAATGAATGGACAGTCTCCACAAAGATATTAGTACAGGTCTGTCTGTGTGTGTGTGTGTGTGTGTGTGTGTGTGTGTGTGTGAGCGTGCATGCGTGTGGCTTTTCCTTGGAGTACTCTGGTTTCCTCCTGCAGTCTAAAGCAGAGTTTCCAAACCCAGTCCCTGGGGAACACGATACAGTCCATGTTTTTGCTTCATCTCAGCTCCCAGCACACCAGTACCAGGTATTCAGTGCCATTGACTGGCTGGGAGGGAGCAAAAACGTGGACTGTCCAGGATTCCCCGAAGACTGGGTTTGGAAACACAGCTCTAAAGACATACACTCAGGTTAACTGGCATTTTTAAGTTGCCCATAGTGCATGAATGCGTTTGTCCTGCAACAGTCAGGCAACCTGTCTGCTGTGTTTCCTCGCTATATACCATACACTATCTGAGATAGGCTCCATGACCTTGTTCAGGATTTGAGGTTGAACAATATTTGCTAGATTTTTGCTGTTATCTTGTGACATATTAAGTAATTGAAATTACAGTACTAGTAGGACCAAAGCAATGTCGTTTATAATGCCAAAAGCTGAAGAAATGTCACAACATGGTAATCATCATTTTATTGTCATTACATTAGGCTGTAAGCTACTGTTATAAACTTGTATAAATAAAACCTCTGATTAATATACGTATCTTAACAAGCAACAGCAGTATTATCGCAAGAAGTATTATTAATAATGAATCTGCCGTTTAATTCGTCTTTAATACATACAATGTCATTGTGGTTTTTCAATAAAGTTGCAGTGAAATGACCTCCAATATCATAACGCGTTCATCCGGGTTTCCGGGTTAAATATACGCATGCGCACCTTCTCCACAGTCATTCGACCTCTGTAGCCGGTAAGTGAAGGAGAGGTAGCTAAGACTTTGGGAATACGGGCATAAGCAATCCTGCTTCATCGCTTTAAAAAAACGCTTAGAAATGTACTAGTAATTCGTAACATCTATTCTTTAGATACTTATGCAAGGGTGGTGTTTGTTTTAATGCTGGATTTTGTTGAATTTCTTAAGAGACTTTGACATTGACCTTAACTGTCTTCTCTTCCTAGAAGCAGACCCGAGTTGACGTCTCGCCGGACCGAACTTGTTCATAAATCTCCCCAAAATGTACGCCTGTGCAAAGTTCGTCTCCACGCCTGCTCTGGTGAGTTTTCGCCATATGCAAAACATAGGTTTTGCAGAAGAAATGCGCTCAGTTAGTGCAGCTACTCCGCTATGGGCCTGTTGAATTTGGGTTTAGCGGCAGACTCGCAGCTTCGCTCTGTGCTCCGCGCTTACTGAATGGAGGCTGCCGTGTCCGTCCTTGTACGCCCCTATTTGGAACATTGTAACAATTCTTGTCTATGGCAGCTTTGAATTATCTGTTAAGAACGTGTAACTTACTCGCATATAAGTACTTGGGCGGTTCTGTCGATCCAAGGTCACGACGTTTCTGGTTGAATTTGCTGGCGGAGTTAGCGGGCAGCAACGCGGCTCAGGCCCCCCTGCTTCCACATCCATTTTGTGAGCTCCATATTGGCTCCGCAGTATGCCCTCTAGACCGAGAACTGGCAACTATTGTATGAAATGTAAGCTCTTTTGAATGAAACTTCATTCCTAAGGCTCATTTTAAGGTATTAACGACTGTATGTAACTAAGCCTTTTTCGTTAATAGAAATCACTTGAACAGCCAACCTGCGATTCATTTGCCTTGCAGCGTACAACTCCCCTGTTAATAGTAACCCTCTTTGAATTTTAAACATGACATATGTCGATATTGTCTTTAAAGCATATGCCGACTAATTCCTGTTCTGCTCTAAATGGATGCTTCAGCATCCAGAATTTCATAATGGATTGTTAATGCCGTTTTGGTTACAGGTCCGCGCTGGCTCCCGGGCACTTTACCGGCCTCTCTCTGCGTCTGTGGTGTCACGGCCAGAGGTCAGAACGGGAGAGGTGAGTGGCTGGGATACTCCATTTTCCTCTGCTAAATGTACAAAGGGCATGGGTCTTGTAAGGACTCCTATTTTCCTGGTTAATTTATTGCTGAAGTTGACACATTCAATTAGTTCCCTGATTTCTGAAACTGCTTGAGTGTTGAGGTTATTCGTTTCACCACAGGCTACTTGTGATGTTAATATTCCAGGCCAGTGTGGCTCCCCTGCCTCAGAGCCCCTTCTCCCAGGTAGCGCTTAGAAGCTTCCAGACCAGCGCGGTTAGCAGGGACATTGACACAGCTGCCAAGTTCATCGGTGCCGGCGCCGCCACAGTCGGCGTGGCCGGGTCTGGTGCCGGGATCGGAACCGTGTTCGGCAGCCTCATCATCGGATATGCCAGGTAAATGCACGGTTTGTAGGCTTCCCGATTGAGACCATGAGGTCCTGACAGTCGTGTATTGGGGGCAACAAGTTGGAATGTTGTGTAGTTTAAGTCCCTTCCAATGGTTCTACATTGGAGGAAGAATGTTTGCTTTTGTCAGTTGGGGGTGGTGGTAACTCGGACTACTCTTGTTTGGAAACTAACTTGCCTTGTCTTCTGTAGGAACCCTTCTCTAAAGCAGCAGCTCTTCTCCTACGCCATCCTTGGATTTGCCCTATCTGAAGCCATGGGACTCTTCTGTTTGATGGTTGCTTTCTTAATCCTGTTTGCCATGTAAAAGTGTATATGGTAACTGTTCCAGACTACATATGTAGGAAACTACATTTTACAATGGCTACCAAGAATGTTCTGTGTTGGTATAAAGATAATGTACCTTTTCCAAGTCTTGATCATTGTCGACAAATAACACAGATTGTAAAGAAATGTACCCAATTATGAAATTAAACCCATATTTGACTATTTAAGAAGCACCTGTATGGTTTGTAATGTGAAGATCATTTCTTATAGATCAGCTTCAGAACTGAATTGAGTTTTCAGATGCTTCAGTAATAGTCTATCAAATTGTGGCTTGCTTCTGGGGAAGACTGAGTATGTTGAAGTGTTTCATATGTACTTGGGCTCATGGACGTTTTGCCCATTTGAGTAAGAGCATTATGTCAGTAGGTGGAAATTCCATTAGGGTTACTGAGTGCAATATTTTGCGTTTGTGAATCATGAATAAACGTAGATGTCCATAAACTTCTGGTGCTAAACAATCTGTATCTGAACGTTTGTGAGCTTGCACTACACACCTGATAGAAGGGGTAGAAATTCAATTCCTAATGCCATGAAATATGAAAAATTTGCAGCATAAGAAGCTATATGCCAAGCATACGACTATTTCAAAGGTGACTGGATATAGCGTGAGGATTCCAAATGAGTAAATCGTGAGTAATTTCCGAATATATTACAAAAGTATTGCCTATAATCAACCAGCGCGAATGCGATCTTACGTAACTCAGTCGATCATTTTAAGTAACTAATCTATGGCTTTTACAGCGTTTGTAGACGTATGACTGACATTGAATGGGGAGCCTGCCTCTGATCGAATGTCCGGAGCTTCAACCCCCGTGTTACGTAACACGCAGACGTTTCCGGAAGTCGGTGCAGTCTGAGCGAGAGGCAGACCAGTTCTCGCGATATGCGACGGCAGTCGTGGGATTTGGCCCGCAGAAAGGTTTAGCCAGGGGGTAAGTCTGTAAATAGTCCGTATAAATTGACAGCTGCGAGCAAAGAAATTTAACGCTCGGCATGCTACCTTCTGGGAGAACTTCAGAGCAAACCGATTCATTCAGAAGCGGCTATAAATTTACGTAGTAGTAATCATAATATGGCGACGGTGTTGGTAGCTGCAGCTGTAGCTAGCGATCTGGCTACCCATCCGAGAAAAGAGAAGGGGTGGTAGCTGTCTGCTAACGGGCTCGATCGGGCTGTGATGGAGTGTGTAAACAAAAGTGTGCTGCAGAGGGGATTTGATTGCGTCGTGCACCCTTTGCATATTGCACTATAATGAATAATTATTAGTTGAAGGACAAAGGCGAATAACGCCGCTTGTAGGTTTTATCCGTTAAGACCACGCTGCACTAACTTGTTTACGTGCAGACCAAGCTAGTGCTGGATGTTTAACAATTCTTTTGCTTTGAAATGTGGTGCTGGCAAGGTTATGTATTCCTCTGCCGTTAAACTGTAAAAAAACACAGAGCCACCAAGAGGAGACAAGTTTGTCTTGTGGAAATAGCTAGATATCCTGGAGACGTAAGCATTGTTTACTGTAACATATTTACTCAGGAGATAAACTGGATGTGTTTAAACATACCTTGACATGATTATATGTAACATTTTAATAAACTTAAAATCGTGACTCTTTTGTTGAATTTTAGAAAGAACTTTACGCTTGCGTGTGCTATCTTACCATTTCCTTGCGACGGTTAGCCTTATATACCTGTATAAAGGTTACTAGTTTAATGTGCATTATCCTGTTTGAAATGTTCATGATATTCCTTCTGAAATTATAAAAATAGCTGAAGGATATGGTTTAAAATAAAGCTTATGGCCTCTTCACAAATCTCATTTCCTTTGTATGATGTAGCAGTCTGTCATTGTTTTTGTTTTGCTTCCCTTATCGGCTCACATTAGTTTTTTTTGTACCTGTGGATACAGTGCACTGTATATTGTATTTCCTGTACTGTGTTAAGTAACTCAGCAGAATGTTGCAAGTTTCTGGTAACATTGTAACTACTGTGCTTGTCACGTTTATTTTTACTGACACAACCTGTGCATTTTCGGATATTTTGACATATGCATTTCTTGATTTCATTTAACAAAGGGTATAAAAGGATCGTCTGAATATGAGTGATGACAAACCATTTGTATGCACTGCTCCTGGATGTGGTCAGGTACGTGTCACAGCTCAGTACTGCCCAGTTGCTTTGTCCTAGACGTTTAGTCTGAACAAATATCCCATCGCATCTTTGCAGCGTTTCACCAATGAAGACCACTTGGCCGTCCATAAACACAAACATGAGATGACACTGAAGTTTGGTCCAGCGCGAAACGACAGTGTCATCGTAGCAGGCGAGTCCCTTAGAAGCATGGAGTTCCGGCAAGGGTGGCCAGTGGTTGTTACGGACGTGACGTGAAGTGCCTTGTGTGTGTGCTGTTTCAGACCAAACACCGACGCCCACCCGCTTTTTGAAAAACTGTGAAGAAGTGGGACTCTTTAACGAACTCGCCAGTCCGTTCGAGCACGACTTCAAAAAGGCGACAGAAGACGATATTAAAAAGGTGACTTTCCATTTGCAAAGTGCTGTGAGGATTTCTTTGCAGTATTCTATGCACCATGTTACTCTTTGTTAAATAGATATTACAGTCTATGTGCTGTAGATGTAATACACTATCATTGCCAGAGGGGGTGCTCTTTTTTTATACCGAGTCTTTATTTTCTCCATACTTTAGTTACCCTTGGATCTGTCACCACTTACAACACCTGTTGTGAGAAACAAAATTGAGGAGCCATCTTCTGTGGAGGCACATCGTGACAGCCCTTTGCCCCACCCAGAGTCCACTACCAGTGATGACAAGGTAGGATTGTCTTTTTTTCTCAATTTGAAACCCACTCATGGAGCCAGTATACTTGTACATACTACTGCCTCCTTCTGTATCTCAGCCAATCACACTTCATATTAAGCATTGAAACTGTGTGATTGGCTGAGATGCAGCCAATCACACAAAAAGCTGGTGTTCTGCTCAGCTTGGTACCTTTAATACTACAGTTCCATATTATGTTCAGTAATCAGGACAGTGTGTGGCTCAGTGGCTTGCGATCCTCTTCGGCAAATGGTAGATCACTGGTTCAAATCCACTGGTTCAAATCTTGCCGGCCCTTGAGCAAGGCCCTTAACCCCAGCTGTTCCAGAAACTGGCTGGCCGTGCATTGCTTGAATTAAATTTTTTTGCTAAATAAATAAAATGTAGACAAATAAATAAGCAATGTCTATTCATCGCCCAACTTCTTATCTAGCTGAGGGTTACAGGAGTGTGGAGCTTATCTAGGCAGTGTAACCTGTCATGGGCAGGTACTCTGGTTATAATGCTAGTCCGCTGCACACAAATCAGCGCACACACAAAGCAGTGGGCGGAGGAATCGGAAACCTAGCCCTGGATGTGTGAGCTGTCAGCTCTCCACACTGTGCTGCTCAGCTCGATAATATGATGACTCCAATCTTTTTTGTGTACAGTCAGCACAAGAGACAGTAGGTAGCAGGTACAATAGGTGTCCCACAATTCACAGAAATATTATGGGGAAATATTAGGCGTCCCGTTTCATTGCTCAGCCTTCCACCATGTCCGGGCCGTCCCCAGCTTTCAGACGTCTGCCATAAAGCTCTATTATATTAAAAATTCCACTTAACTCTTACATGCTCCTATAATGATTATGTTACAAGGAGAAAAACTTGACATGTGCCTTTGGGTTAAATTTGACTCCAGGGTAGGTGTGAGCGTTAAATAAAATGGTTTTTAATAACTAACACTAGGGCTGACTTCTAATAGTCGAGGATTCGACGATTCGATTCGTAGACGTCTGATTCGACTATGAACCTCATA
>JABFDZ020000039.1:10326179-10337398 GCA_019775955.2 Pollimyrus isidori
TCCTCCGTCCGCGCTCCCCCCCCCCGGGCGGGGCGGCCCCCCCCCAGTGGGGACAATTCTAAGGGCCCATGCCCTTTAGGGGCCCCCAGAGATCTGCTTTATTAACAATAACACTACCTAGGGGGGCCCAACCTCATATTTTGTCATAGGGCCCAAAATTGCTAGCGGCGCCCCTGGAAACGTGTGCTAAACAGCAAACACTTTGACTTACATTCCATATGTTGTTGGGCTGTTACAGATGCAGCGATTGTAGTTTACAGTACTTATTTCCCCGTCATCCGAACATCTCCTCAATGGCTTCTTAACTAAACGTGCCATTAATGTTTATTACTGGATTGCTAAGGTTTCTGTTTGTTGTATGGGTTACAAAAACCACCATTACTGTGTTACTGATGTTAGGGTGTTCAGTACATTGAATTTTAATTTAATTTAATTTATTTTATTATTATTATTTTTTTTTTTACAATGCAGAAAAGGGTCTGTCTAGGGCTGTCGTACATATCTTAGGTATTAAAGATAATAAAGATATTTTCCTCTCTTATTTACTTAATTGGTTTGTTAATGCAAAAAAATACCTTTTAGGAAACATTGTAAATGGCATCTCGACTGATACAGCATATGTAAACTTTCCTATATGTCCATTGTTTTTAAAGGATAGTTTTAATGCAGTAGTAGAGTTCATGTAATAAGCTTTTTATTAACGGAAAAAAACAACATGAAGAAACCTTGAAGTAAGGCTTTGACAGCCCAAAACGTGAGCATTTGCCACAATTGTATATCTTGAACAACATGGAGATGTGAATAGGACCATGTGCTGCTCAGCTAATGTAAGAAAACAAAAAAAAAAAACACGTATACCAGTTCCAAGGAAATAGTCAACTGTATGTAACGAGTCATGGCATCAATTCTTCGTATCATTTGCCTTTTCTCTTAAAGCATAATGGCTTTACTACTGTGTAGTTTTATAAGACAATTCTGCGTCACGTCACATTCAGTATCCTCTATTGAAATTTCATTCTTGTTTAACAGGTGATTTGTACTGTCGATATTTTTGTGTTATTTGCATGAGTAAATTCTCTGAGAGAATTAATCGAATATTTAAACAGTGTCTCGGTTAAATAAGTACCATTGGACATGGTGAGTCACCTTAGGTTCTGCCAGTGGATCGTAGGTTCATGACTGGCCCCGTAAAATGTTTTTTCATTGTTTAATTGCATTAAAAGGGTGTGATACTATTGTATTGGTGGAAGTTATGTATAAAGTACCTTAAATTAATAAATTGTTGTAATAAATCTTTTAGTATCTCTTCAAGCGTTTTAATCTCTAATTCTTCTATCAATTTGTTTTTCACATTTTTTAATCTAGGTCTGTCCCTTGTCATTTTTTTTTCATAGCTGCCAAAAAACAGGACTAGCTCATTCTGCTTACATTTCCTTTGTTCAGTTGCTATAATTTTTCATTTTTGCTTTCCTCTAACGCACAAACAAAGGAGCTACAGTTTTCACATTTGTGGGGTTTTTTTTTCCCACTGGCTTACCCTGCCATCTTGTGGATATTTAGAGACTTACCTTCTGCCACTAACGTATGTTAATACTGTGATCAGCATGGGTGACTTGTGTTCTCAAAGATGCCTTCTTATGCTAACAAGTGTGCGACCAGTGTGGTCAGGTAATATACCGAGGTCCTCAGGGGTTTGTGTATACTCTGCATTTTCACACATGCCTTCAGATGAATTTTTAAAAATTGCTCTAAATATACAAATCCTGTACACCAAGGAATGTGCATGCAACGTGAATCCTCTTCCTCAGCTACAACGTGACTTATGTTCACAATACAGTCAAGAGGAATGACATTTCAGGAAATGTGCTTCTTAAAGAGTAATATGCAGATGCGTGCTAATGTACCAGTTGTGGCTCAGCTAATGATTTCGCTGTCCTGTGAGATATATATATATATATTTCCCAAAAGCATATATAGTGAATGCATCTGCTGTGACAATATACATAGAAACTAATCATTATTCCTTCTTCCTAACCACAAACACTTATGATGTTTGTAAGAGAATCGTCTGCATCAGATCATACTTTCCAAACACACACACACTGGATTACATGCATGAGTATAATGTGTCAAGCTGTGGTCGCCCAAACCACACACATGTTAATCTGGATACGCATCATTTAAGGTGGCTGCTTGTTCACCAATAACTGCCCTTATAAAGCCACCTGTCAAATGCATACGAATATAAATGTACTAAATAGGACGGCGATACATGTCGCTCAAAACCCTCCAGCCCATTTTCTGGCAACTGTTCATTTTGTGAATCCTACCACAGGAATGTCTGTGTATCTAATTAAGGATTACTCATCGTTTCAGGGTGATCTTTTCCTCTAAATAATGTATGCACATTATGTCTCATGGCTGAATATATTTTGTAAAATAGCTCAAATTAAATGTCCAGTGCTTTAGTTTCAATAATATATCAAATACTTCAAGTTAGAGTCATTTGCTACTAAAAATAATACTGGTGATCTTCCTTAAAATGCCCCAAGGCGCGTCCCCGAAATATAACAGTGAACCGGTTTATCAGTATGACAAAATTTTGGGAATTTACTTGAAAGGTTTCTACTCTGTTTTTGAAGGTGTAAATGATTATATAAATATGTGTCATGTGCAACACTTGCAGCTTTTCTTAACTGCAAACAGTTTTTCCTTTCTTTTTCAACCACAAAGAACAGCACTAAGCCCCTGGTCTTTTAGTCCACAGTCCAACAGACAACAGCCTGACAGAGCCGTCTGGCACTTTTGGAAATTCAAATCTTTGAGGTCCCTCAGTGCATTAAATGACTCATGAGGCAAGCTGCTGCAGAAACATATTTAACATCCAACCTGTCCAGACCTACTGCACTTCAAGTTAATGATTGGAAACATTCGATTGCCATATGGTGACTTTCACATAGTTTGGCTGTGGCTCTTTTCTTTTTAACAAAATCTTTCACGCGACGAGCGCGTGTCTCTTCCAAGGACCAAACCATTCCGTAGTTTCTGGCCAGCAAAAAAATGCATTTCAGAAATTAGCCGGCTGTAAAGGTTTGTCATTATTGTGGTCGGCCGAAGTAAGATGATTTAAAAACAAAACACGTCCGTGCACCTGTTACTGTGTCTCACATTTTCACATCGGCTCATTTGCTGTCTCATCCCGGACAGCCGTCAACATCACCGGAGCAAAAAAGACAGAAAAAACCGCCATCGCCATGGTAACCGGCTCTCGAGAGCCTGCAGTCCCGAGAAGAAAAGAGGCTGCCGGCGGTCACGTGGTGTCACAAGATGGCGCCTTCATTTCGGAGGGATGCGCTCTGAGTAAGTCGCTCGCTTCTCTCACTGTTGCATGCATTCCTCCAAACTGACGATAGTCGTCTCTGGCCTTATTGCACGGTCATTTATCCCCATTTCTCACAGGTTTGCTTCACCGCGTCATATTTCCGTTTTCAGGAATCCGACGAACGGGCTGGTGCCTTTTAAAACATACATATGACGATATGTTAACTAAGTGTAAACTTACCTGCTTGTTACTGCATCTCATTCGCCTGGTCGTGTTTTAGCGGGAATTCATTTATAAGAATGACAGCTGGCTGTCTTGTGTTTTTAGCTGGTTGTGCTCCTGGTTCTGGGGCATGTCGCACGGTAAGCAGACGTTTTGTTGTCACGCTTGTTGTCGCCAAACAGACCGGGGCTGAGAAGGACAGCAGATCAGTAACTTGCAGTCAGAAAAGCCTCCGTGAGGGGGTTTTGTCCGCCGGGATCGCGCCGATAAAAAATGGCTCAACATGTTTTCGGTAAGTAGTGCGTGTGTTCCCTTCCGTCAACTTGCAGCTGTTTTGTGCACTCGCCCGTCCTGTATATCTAATGAACTCCATTCACCAACTTTCCTAAATTTCAGGATGTATTTCCTTTTCGTTTTATTTTTTTTTGGTGACTGGATGCGTGAGAAGGCAAGTTGACTCGTTTACCTGACTAGCAGGACAGAGACTGCCTCATCGATGAAATTAAGCAACAGATGGAGAAAGATAGCAACAGTTTTTTGATATACTGTAAGTCTTTGCTATGTAACTACTTTGTAAAATGTGCATTATGTCACTTAATTTGCCACATTTTATGATAATGTTTTAAAGTTCTGTTTGTCTACAGGTTTAACATTTTGTGTTTTACTATATGCTTATGAATTTATATGGTGACTTTGAGCCTTGTCAATTGGGTGTCTTGTCTTTCACAGCCTTCTAAAGGCCTTTGAATGAAACTTGCCAGAAGACTAATCTGGTTTTTGTGTGGAGATTTGGCCTTTCCGAATACACAGATAAAAGCACAAAAAGAAAATAATGGGTGGGGGGACAATATAGGGATCCTTAGCAGGAATTTCTTTTGTGGCGTGCAAGGGATACATTTTGGGCCATGGAAGACCCCACTGTCAGTGAGGCACAGTGTAGAAGCAGTACCTCCCATCCAGGGTCCTTTCGTGAAGAGAAGTTTCCTTCCTGCTTTTGGCTTCAGGATCACACAGACACTCTGCACTCTCTCTTCCTTTAAGACAATGTGCATTAATATTTGGCGCCAGGATTGAATCATCGGAAGGACGAACAGCTGGCTTCGGAGGGAAGGGGCGGGTAGGCAGGCGGGTTGGTTGGGGGGGGGTGGTAGGTAGCATGGCGACAGGAAATGGTTCAGTCTCAGAGAAGATACAACCGTGCCAGCTTGTCATGGGGAAGAGGCAGGAAACATAGGAAATGCTGAGAACGGCATGAGATGTTTGCAGCGGGCAGCTCTCCTTCCGGCTTTCCAGTGCGTAATGCCTGCAGGGCGCTTGGCTGATCTGGTCAGTAAGCAACCAAAGTCCAACCTCTTTTTTTTTTTTTCTTTTGCCAGAGAGCGTCTATCTACTTAATGATAAACAGCCAAGCCTGCGTTTGTCGCAGCATTTCCGTACAGAGGCAAAACACCCTATCTGTGTGCTTTATTCAAATCAAGTTCTGACCAAAGTCAACTTTCTTGGGTCGTGTTGTATTTCTTGACGGAATTTCTTAGTTCAGCTGTGCTCTGTTTTAAAGAATTATGGGACAGAAAATTATCAGTCAGATAACCCTGAAGCCCTGTTTCTCAGTTTCTGTGTATGCAGGCGTGTTATGCTTTCGTAGGGCAGAATATTAAGCATGAGTGGTCCTGAAAATGAGCTCTGTTTGTGTCCCAAATCCATTACGGTCTTTTTCACGGTTATAGAACATTTGTTACACGGATATAACAATCAGGCAGGGGTTTTTAAAGGAGTGATTAAAAATTTGGCTCATTTGAATGGTCATTTAAAAGAGTCATGAATGGTATGTGGTTGCTCAGGTAACCATTGTACGAAGTTCTGTTGTCATTAGCAGGCCATCGGAGGCAGAAAGAAAACTGGGTGCAGTATGTTGCTGTATAAATGTGTCACATTAGCCTAATAGGACGATGTGTGTCAATGGAAGGGGAGGTGCTAGGGTTGCGTTGAACTAGCTGTGCAAGTAACTAGTCGAATTCCACAGTCATTCATTCGCGTTTCTGAAAGTTCCTTGAAGTGGCTTTGACTGTGCTTCCTCTCCCGGGCAGTGGGTGTTTTCCTGGAAAGCCTGGTTAGAGGTATTTCTGTTGCTCTTTAAATGCCCTAAGTTTCTCTACCCATTGGTCTTGGGCGAAACGAGGTGGCAAGTCACTTTTAAAGAAAACGCCTTCCGTCGCCTGGGTGGATGTTTTGCTCTCAGACGTACCTACTACTGCCCCCTTCTGATCAACGAGTACAATTGATATGTGGATTCTTTTTTTTGTATTCCGTCTGTAAGTGGTTAAGGGCAGACCCTGTATTCTGCATGTGTTCTGTTTGAACACCTCTATGGCAGGGGAGAGAAGTAGCCAGTCTGCATTGATTTCAGTTAGGGTGAGTGATAAAGCTTTTCTGTGTGTTTAATTTCTAATTCATGAGCTGGCAGTTTAACCGTCTTGAGGGAATTAGACAGACTTGATGCGTGACAGTGGCATGCTATTAGCGATGCTCAGAAATCGATATTGGCTGTGTCATGTTATTACTTGTAGTAGAGTGTGTACCTGCCAATTCAGCAGATACCATTCAGGTCCAATGACTTGGCTTTAGGTTACTGTATCTGTTTAACAATGTGATTTTAAATTCTGCTAGTTGCCTACATCCTTTTTTAAAATCAGCTTGCCGTTCATCATCCTCCTTTCACTAACCGTTAGTCGTTTCATGGAGCTAATGAACCTGTTCCGTTTACCCCAAAATTCATTATATTAATTCAAGATGTCATAGAAGGTACTGTCCACGAGAGGGAGCTATAAATTCAGAAATATCATAATGGCCTGCCTAGGAATGGAACAACACTCACACAGCTTAGGTAAGAAGGGTGTAGGCATATTTCCCAATGTAAAGCATGTGGCTTTGTGCTTGAGAGAACTGCATTCAGTACTGTCTATTTTTTCATATAAAATAAGTTAATCATTATTTAGCAAGGTAGAATTTCCTAGAGTTCGGAACCCAAGGCTGGTTTCTGATGCCAGCTATCATTCTTGTAAGTCCTTGTGATGAATGACTTTGCTTGGGACATTGTGTCAGTCTTGTGTAGCAAATTAAATTTAGGCTGTCTGATATAGGGGCCATTTGTGCTGTACTGTAGCTTCATTGTGTGGCAAATAACCTCTGTTTGAGCCGTTGCTACGGGAACAAATCTCTGGTGTGGCAGTCAGCAGGCAGCTGATGGATGATCTCAGGATGTCGCCGCTGAAAACTTTCTCAGCCAAAGTTTTTCCGAGATGCTGCACTGAATCACCGCTTGCTGCATTTGCCAGGCCGTTTGTAACGTCTGGAGCTCTTGAGTAAATGGCTTTTTCGTAGACTATATTAATGCGTATTCTATTTCAGAACAGGTTGGTATTGTGCAAAGTCTATTTTGCCAGTTTTTGCAATAGAGACCTCGAATAACACTGATAATGATAAGTTATATCCATCTATTTTGCAACTGCTTTGCCTGTTAGACTCCAGGCCCCACGGGCCCCAATCTCAGGCAGCCCAGGGTACAAGGTACAACCAAGGGCTACTTCATGGAAGGGATGGCAGTTCATTGTGTCCCAAGTAAGTGACTGTTATTTGTTTCTTTCAGATAACGATGAATACCGGCCACCAGTGTGGAAATCCTACTGTAAGTATTCATCTGGTTTTGTAGTCAGTGTTGGGAATTTCAGATCCAGAAGCTACAAATCTAGACCAAGATTTTGTTTAATGACATAAGAATCAAGCTTGTTTTGGGGGGAATTGAAATAATAGCTCAGATCTGTTAAACTCTTCACTAGCTCTGCTTTAAAGGAACCCAATATTTTGGCTTGTACTACATTAATAAGAAGACTATTCTGCCAACCACTTCAGCACTCTGACTGTGACTCTTTATGTTCTGCTGGCTGGTAGAAACAGAATCTTGTTCTAGATTTGTAACTTTTGGACCTAAAATGCCCAACACTGCTTTTAGTGTTCCTGTGGGAGCTTTTGCTGCAGGAATGGCTGACCTCTTTGCTCCATTCGTAGTGTACCAGCTCCAGCAGGAGGCGCCGCACCCACGACGTGTCACCTGCACCAGTGAGGTGAGCCTGCTCAGATGGCTTAAAACCACCTCCAAAGTTTATCCAGCTGATCCACCGTTTCCCCCAGTGTTTGTCCAATAATATTTCTTGAGTGTCATTGACCAATCACCTGCTTTGCCGCTCCTCTGTTGTGTCTGACCAATCACGTAGCCCCCATATTGCTCACTCTGATGCCGGACTGACCAATTATCTAACTGCTTTTCTGCTTATCCTAGTAATGTCTGCGCACCCACACACACACACACACACACACGCATACATACATACGTATGTTTATATTTATATCCATTCATTTCTATGGGCATACTCCTAATTCGAACAATGACAACCATAATGCCCACCCAGCCCTAACCTTAACCATAAGTAACCAAGGAAGATGTAAAAATTTTGGCATTTGGAGTTTTTTTTTTAAATTGAGGTCACAGACTTTTATAAAATTGAGTTTTCCCTTATAGGGGTTGAAAAAATGGTCTGCACAACTTAATAACAGAGTAATAAAATATCACATTGTGTGGTCCCCACAACATAATATATACATGACCCACACAGGGACACAAACACAAAAGCTCCCCCACCACTCTGGCCTCTGTCATGATCTTGTTCCATTAGCGAAATTAGCTGAAGGTACGCCCCCCCCCCCCCCACCACCATGTATGCCCTCCCAGTGTCATCGCCTCAGCCTTGCTCCCTGCCTATTCATCACGCTGCCTCCCTCCTTCTCTCCTCAACCCTGACCAATTAGGAATTATTGTCCCAACCCCTCCCCTCCGTCCCGACAAAGAGAGACGCTGCCGACAAGGTGGCCTCCTTTAGCTGCCGTTTTTGGCGAGCTTCATTGCTGCGGGGGTCTCTTTGTTCTCACAGCGGCTCCGGTGGCGCTGGGTCCATGTCCTGCCTGAAAATAGCTCGGCCCTCATTGAGCTCTGAGATCCCGGGCCGCACGTGACGGGTATTTTTTGCCCTCGTTATGAGTCTCGCGCGTGATGGCTTCAGTGTGGCTCCCCCGGGATTACTGTAGGAGGTGAAATGGCTGCTGCTAAAGCTGGCATTAAGCTGGAGGATCGGGCAGTGAAGCCTTGCAGAGGTTTGCAACAAATTACTCCTCCCCCCCCCCTTAAGCATGCCGTCTGACCCCCCCGGCAGATTGATCCGGCTCCTTCTACTCCTCTTGCTATTGACACTTCAAAAATGGAAGCGCTTGTGCATTTAAATGTAAAGCAAATATTCTCGAATAGATCCTTATCTAAATAAAAGTTATTTTTTTTATTATGAAGCTACGTTAGAGGAGTATTTAATTCCATCTCCTTTCTTGTATTTTTTTTTTATCCTTCCAAGTAAAATTATTTGGTTATGTGCAAATTGATTCCCTCTTAATATTAATATTGTATGTGGTCCTCTATAACTGGTATAAGTGAAAGAAAATATCCGGTAATTTTGTAAAACAACTTGTAAAATATATTCTAGAAAAAGGGAAAGGAATCATTAAATATTAAGCAAATGGGATAACAGGCACACGAAGGGATCGCCTTGAATTAAAATTTTAATATTTAGGTTGCGTGTCTGAAATGAATTATCATTGCCTTATTGCCATGGTCTTGTCAGTAATTGCTGAAAGCTCCACGTTTTTGAAGCCTTTCTGGTGCAGTTTCGACCATCTGCTATCCAGGCCACCATAATAAAGGATTTATAAACATTAATATGTAGTTTGTACCCCTACCCATGTGCGTGGCTTTAATTAAAAAGCTGGAGGTGATTGGCCTGCATCTTTAATGCATATTCATCATTAGTTATTGTGTGTAGGTTGGGGGTGGGTGGGGGTGGTTGTGAGCCACCTCAGCCCCGAACATCCTTAATCCTGGACCTAGGAAGGGTTAATCCCAGCTGAATTGTTCAGTAGCAGGAAGTCCTCAGACATGCCCATGTTCAGCTCAGCTTGTTTTGGTTATTTCTCCATGCTTTACATTTCCCAAGATATTTCCATGAAAAAGGCCCAGTCTGGCATATAGTGACATTACAGGAGGACCCACAGAGCATGCTGATGTTCCGGGGGAGCGGGGTGACACGTCTGCGGCTGCATCACCGCGGGCGGATAGCGGCATTCCCGCCGGCCCACATGGCGCGGGATTCCCCCTGCTAATCTCCCACTAAGGCTGGCCAGTCCTGCCCCACAGCCCTTGGCAGACTCCCCGCCCCCCGTTGAGCCGGCTGCCCGGTTAATCAGGCTCAGTCTTATGAAGCGTATCGCAAACGGCACGACGGCCCCTTTCTTCCGCAAACACGTTAATAATTAATTAACGTCGAGTCCAGACGGTCGCACGCGAGGGCTTCCCAGTTCTCCTGCTCTGTCCCCGAGAGCTATATTCTCAGGAGACGAGAGACCCGATGCCTTTTTCCTCATATCGTCTCAGGAAATCTAGACCAGAGCGGCTTGATTTACATGTCGTTGAGAATATGCAAATAGGGAGGGAATGGGGCGACTGCCCCCGCCCAGCCTGCAGGACGCGGCAGACGCACTGGGTGGGTGTCTGGTAGCGCCGCACAGAATCGCGTCGGCGACGCTGTGCTAACATGTATGCTTTTCTTCCTTTCCCATTACATGGACTGTGATCCCCCTGCATCTCCTCTAGGTTATTGGCATTGCGTGGTAGAAAATTTCTGAGATTTTATCCTCTGCGACTAATATATTACATTCATTCTTTTATCTGTGGTTTCCTTACCTGCGGCCATTTTACTAAGGTTTTTAGTCTAAGTTCCTTTTTTTTTTTCCCCCAATTGAAAACTTATCTGAAGCATCTTATTACATTGTTTTAATTGTTTGTAGCATTTTATAGTTCCTTATGACATTTATGACGTACCAGTTTGGCTCTTCTATTTTTAAAACCCATTTACTCTGATCATGGATATAGCCCTACTTGCTCGCATGGTGGGGTGGTGCAGTGCTCACCACTGGTGCCTGACACCTCTGGGACCTGGGATCGAGTCTTCGCCGTAGCTCTATGTTTGTGGGGTTTGCATGTTCACCCCATGCCATCATGGGGAAAAACATGTGGCGTCATTCAGAAAGCATGCAGAGGATGATTGGAGTTAGCACATTACCCATAGATGTGTATGTGTGAGTGTGCCCTGTGATAGGTTGGCACCTGATCCTTGGTTGCTCCCTGCCTGCTCTAGACTCCCCTGCGACCCTGAACAGGACAAGGGGTTACAGAAAATGGATGGATGGGTGCTGCCATGGTGTTATGAATCAATATAACCACTCTTATCTGTTCATTCATTCCTAGCTAGCCCGAAGCCTGTAGCTCTCAACGGGAAGCCAGTGTATCGGAAATCCTGCAAACACATTAATACATAGCGCGTGCAAACGTCAGACAAACACATCACAAACACATTATGGGCAATATAAAGCATGTGCAAGCGTCAGACAAACACATCACAAACACACTATGGGCAATGTAAAGCATGTGCAAGCTTCAGATGAACACATCACAAACACACTATGGGCAATGTAAAGCATGTGCAAGCTTCAGACAAACGCATCACAAACACACTATGGG
>JABFDZ020000039.1:10394866-10405282 GCA_019775955.2 Pollimyrus isidori
TGTCTGCTGCCAGGCCAAATCCGTGTTGACACTCTGCAGTATTCAGTATGCTTCCTTTCTCTTGTCCTTTCACAGTGAGTCATAATTGTGCGCCAGCTGACGTCATCGCTCCTGCCATCAGGCATCAGCCGTGGCCTGTGAGCGAAAACGACCGCAGCCATCATGGAGCCCCCCGTCGAAGCTGGGTATGGCTGGAACGCGTCCCACAGCCTCTCCGCCTCCCCTCCTGCCATGTCCATCGAGAAGCTCTTCCCGGCTCTGCTGGAGTGCTTCGGCATCGTCCTGTGCGGATACGTGGCCGGGCGCGCTGACATCATCACCTCCACGCAGGCCAAGGGGCTAGGCAATTTCGTGTCCAAGTTCGCCCTGCCTGCACTGCTGTACAAGAACATGGTGCTGCTGGACTTCGGCAACGTCATCTGGTCCTTCCTGTGGAGCATCCTCATCGCCAAAGTGTCGGTGTTCGTCGTCGTGTGCGCGCTCACCCTAGTCGTCGCCGGGCCCGAGAATCGCTTTGGCAAGGCCGGCCTTTTCTCCATCTTTGCCACGCAGAGCAATGACTTTGCGCTGGGCTACCCCATCGGTGAGTGTCCGACAGGGCCGCCTCCTGGTACTTCCTGTGGAAAGTCTGCTAGAAGAAGTGATGCAAGACTAATGTAGCCGCATCTGTTTGTGGCTGAAGGGGCAGTTTTTCAAAAATGCAGGTTGTTTCCCAGTAAGGCAAATGACTGTCTGTTCTTTTCCTTTCATTCGTCATTAAACAATGAGTTTCATTTAGTATGAATCAACCTGAATAGTCATTCCCACTAACAGATTAAATTATTGTCATGCAGATAAATCTTCATGTCATGTATTTTGGCTTTTGTCTATATGTTTATATTATGATTGAGTAATTTCTCCATTATGGACCTACACATTTAATATCTCCCATAGACATAACTTTTCGCACAGTAATTTGATACAATGGTACCTCGGTGCTCGAAGTTAATCCGTTCCATGCTCCGGATCAAATCCTAAAAAGTTTGAGTTCAGTTCAAATTTTTCCCATATGAAGTAATGGAAAGCTAATGAATTGGTTCCCGGCCCCCCCAAAATTACACCTATATATATATATATCTCACACTCGCGCACACACACATATAATTTTTGCATTTAAACACAAAATGAACAGGATAAAACAAGGAGAGCACGTTTTTCTTAATGGCTTCCAAAACGATAAAGATTTTATCCCAACATTACCCCTGTCCTGCCCTGATCGTCCACTCCTTCCATGTGCCACGCCCCCTTGTTAACCTTGTGTGGGATACCCATGTGATCAGCTGCTTCTGGTTGTTGTCATTAGTCATTATTTTGTATTAAGTCCACGTTTCAGTTTGTTTCCCCAATCCGGTCATTGGGTGCATTCAGCTTATTTACAGCGCAGGCTTATAGCAACACATTCCAATCCTGACGCAATGCAGGTTAGATGCATTGCAACCTCATACCGGGCTGCACAAACTGGAACCGCCTCCGTGATGACACACCTTTGCCCTTATTAGCTGAAGAGTTTAGTGACACACATGACATTTGTATCCCAGGCAGTTCCATTGCGTAATCTTCTATTTCTCCCGAATATCACAGAGAACAATGAGAGAGCGATTTCAGTTAATTTACCTGGTAAAATTAAGTTTAAATAAATGACATAAATGCTATGTAAGTTAGTGGTTTATTTATTATTAGTTACTGTAATGTTGCGCTACTTTATTTGGTTAATCGTCCAGTCTATGAAGAAGGCATTCAAGTAAGAATTGCATTGTAGTATGTCTCATTTCTTGGCGCGTTTATATTAGGTCAGCGTTCACAGTTCAACTTCTGATATTCAGATTGAGTTCTACTGTAGGTCAAACCGGTTTGTTCAACTTTCAAGAAATTTGTGTCCTAGTGAGTTCAAGAACCAAGGTACCATTTGTATTTAATATATTTAGATTATAAGATATTGATGCATTTCATTTTGATTATGTGGTATGACGGGAAACAACAGATAATGAAAAATTCCACATTGAGTGAAACGGCGCTTGCAGTAAGTATCACTGAGCGCTTAAGGGAATGTTTCTGCAGGTCTGGCCACATATGCTGTTACTTCATTTCCTGTTAAATCTTATATAGCCTTATGCTTACTTACTCAAGAATCCTTGTAAATAAAGTGCATAGGTGAAATGTGCTGTCTTTGGTTTGTGGCTGCCATGCTTTGGAAACCGCTTTGTTTGACGATAGCCTGAAGCAGCTGGTCTTTGACAATATGTGCATTTACATAGTAGATGGTGGTAACGTTTTTCTTTCGATTAATGCTCAGTGCTCGTCTTGTGTCTCGCTCAGTGGAGGCCTTGTACAAGAACACACACCCAGAATATCTGCAGTACATTTACCTGGTGGCGCCGATCTCCCTCATGATCCTCAACCCTATTGGGTTCGCGTTCTGCGAGGTGCAGAAGTGGCGGAGCGGTCAGGAGCAGCAGCATCAGCACAAGCTCCGCATCGTCGCCGTGGTGATCCTTCAGGTCCTGAAGAACCCCATCGTCTTCATGGTGATCATCGGCCTGGCCTCTCACTTCCTGCTGGGTCAGAAGATCCCTACCGTCATGCAGGAGTTCGTCGACGGCCTGGCTAACTCCTTCGGTGGTGCGGCTCTGTTCTACCTCGGCCTCTCTATGGTGGGCCAGCTCGGGAAGTTCACTCGGTCCACTGTGGTGGCGCTGATACTCCTCATCACGGCCAAGCTGTGAGTATGCAGGCTTAAGAATGTAGTGGGACTGTACAGTATCAGTGTACAGTAGGAGTGCTAACTTTTGTGCTGATGCTCTCGCTTTAAAGTGCTCCTGTACTACTGTACAAATATTAGTATCATTTCATTGTATACTATTGTATACTTTCATTGTATACTATTGTATACTTTCATTGTATACTAATATATATAATATGCGCACACACCTTTTTTATTAGATTCTTCTAAATATGGTCTTTGGTTGTAATGCATGCTGGCATGACTAATTACAGCAGTTATTATTTTTAATGTCTATATTGGCATAGCGACTCAGTGGGTAGCTTCTAATTCCTAATCGTTATGTCAGCTTGAACTTTGTTTTCCTCCGTCCTAGTTAATCACGCACACCTCATCATCAAACCCCTACAGAGAGCCATTGTTCTTCCATAAGACGACACCGGTTTTGCGTGTTTTTTTCCCCCCATGCGTTTAATTTTCCGTTGCCAATGAGCTCTTCTGTTTCGTTCCTCTTGGTTTGTTAATCCCATATCCACTTTTCATTCTCAAATGAAGTATCTTTTTTTGTTTTCTTTTTCCCGTCTATTGTATTATGCGATTTGCCATGCTACTCAAACAGGTTCTTACATTAACTTATCGTTCACGTCACATTGCCCAAGGCTCTGGTCAGGATAAGTGATGGATGGATGGGTGGATGCATGCTTCTCAGTGCAGTTTGGCATGCTAGTGTATAAACTATTTTTCTGCCCTGATTTTCTCAAATAGAAAACTTCTAATTGGCCCATTCATTGAGAGCACTGCAGTCTGCAGGTTTGGACATGAATGGAATCTCGTCACCAACAAGCCATTAGGCAAGAAGGTCTTGCTTGTGCTCATTTCTGGGTACCTGACTGTCTGGTTAAGCAACTGTTATGTTAAATAAACAAATGTCACCAACTAAATGTTCTGGCCGTAGAGAACTCAGGAAAACATGGCTTTACTTCTCCATAAGGCATTAATTGAGATGACTATCGTAACTCGTTTTTGGAAGAGTCACCTTCTAGATTGCAGTGCATGTAACTGGCAGACATCAGTGCCCTACAGTAGTCATGTTTCAGGTTTTTAGTGTTATGTCTTCCAGGGAACACGGTGAAGTTCTTGTGCACCAGTGCAGGGAAGGGAGTATAAACAGCAGCGCGGTATAGAAGCAATAGCAGTGCGACAAGATAAGACGTTACAAGACATAAGCTAGTGTGATATGGGGAGCGAAAACAATAAATGTACAGAAAATGCCATAAATAGGTAGGGCTTTGGGGGAGGATGTACAAAAAGCCATCGAGGTAGACGATACTGCTGAAGTATGGAGAAAGTAGAATATTGCCAGTAGTGTGCAATACAATACAACCCAGCAGGGACTGATGCAGGTCACTGGTATTTAGCAGCTTGCTGGCTTGGGGATAGTAGCCGTTACTCACACGGTTGGTGATCAGTGCACTGGAAACGCTTTGCGGTGGGCAGGAGTGTGAAGAAGCTGTAAGCTGGGTGGGTGGTGTCCCTGATGTTGACCCCTTTCTGGCAGCGGGAGAGGGAGAGAGGTAGAGGGAGAGAGTTTTTGCAGCTGATGGAAAATCTGTTCAAATGGTTTTTGAGGCTGTTTGGAAAGTCTTCTGACAGCAGATTGAGGTCCGGAACTGTTGTGCTACCCATCGGTTTCCTACCAAAGACTCTTTGCCCAGCCTGAGACTTTATTTCCCGGTTTTATTGGTCTGGCGTATTGTGACTTTTGAAGTGATGCTTTATTCCCCCGTCAGGCTGGTGATGCCGCTGATCTGCCGGGACATGGTGGAGCTGTTGGACACGGACAACGACAGTTCCCACAACCACTCCAGTCTCTCCAACTATGCATTCCTTTATGGCGTTTTCCCCACCGCCCCAAGTGTGGCCATCTACGCTGCCCAGTACAATATGGAACTTGAAGTTGTGAGTCATGCAAAGTGGGCGAAAGCTAATGGCACAGGGCTTTCTGACTTCCCTTTGCCTCTGTGGTGTAGATGATGTTCTTCCTTCTCCTTTGTAGGTGACCTCAGGAATGGTGATCAGCACCTTTCTCTCGGCCCCTATTATGTACGTCTCTGCTTGGTTACTTACGATACCGTGGATGGACCCAAAGCCTTTGGTGTCTGCTCTGCAGAACGTGAGCTTCAACATCAGCATCATCAGTTTAGTGGCTCTGGTGAGGGGGTCTCCATCAATACTGTTGATCTCTCTCATGATTTTTTTTTTTCTTTTGTCGTGTGTCCCTCTGTCATTCCGTTCAGCAACTGATGGTTCCCCCTGTTTTTGTCACAGGTTTGGACCATCGCTGTTATGCTCCTCAGTAAGAAGTTCAAGAGATTCCCACACATATTCACCATGAACCTTTTCTTGGCACAGGTAATACCCCGACCTTCATTTTCCTATCAGTATCTCTTCCATGGACGTCTTACACATTCGCTATATTCTCTTTTGAACTCGTAACTTCTAAAAGCCAAAATGACACCCTTTTCTGCTTTCCCAGTTTTTAGTTTGTATCGGCATGATCTTGTGGAACTTCATTGTGAAGCAAGACAATTTCATTGGCCAGGTTCTCACCTTCACTCTCTTGTATGGATCGCTCTACAGCACTTACATATGGGCAGGTACGGTTCTTGGTTGGCACTTTTAAATGGACGGCACCAGGTTGGACATATGAATAAAGCTCATTGCAATAAGAGTTTGAGCATTGATAGCTGACTTGACGTGTGTCGATTCCAGCACTTATAGCTTTGGCTCTCTTTCTAATGAAGAAGGACAACGAGCTGAAGGTTCCCGTGTGGATTTTTCCAATTGTGGGCTGGGGGTAAGTGTTCTGTGCTTCCTCTATCTTCTGCTGGTCTTTGTAGGAGGTGGTGTTTGGTAAGCGTTATGAATATTTCCAGAGTCCCGGCCCTGATTGTGGGAGTCCTCCTTATTGCTGGGGAGCGAATGCCTGACACCATCGACTCTGCCTTCTTCTACGGAAGATCTCAGGTGACAGTTGTCATTATATGATTTAAGCTGCTTTAGCTTTTCTTGTGCAACTGTAATACTATAAGTATGTGTTTTAGAATTGTAGATGGTTTGAGGTACAGTCATCTTGTTGAGTGTCGGACTCGAGTTCCATTTGTTTTGCTCTGTGAAGTGATCTTGGTTTGAGCCAGATTATTACTGCCCGGACATGATTACTGCTAATTACATGCTTAGCTAGGAGTTGGCCAGCATTTACAGTCAGAATTCCGGGTTCCAGCGTGTCATCCTGTCCCATCCCTGTTACTCTGCTAGATCATCAGTACTGCTGTGGTTCAGTTCTGCGGTATCCTGCTGGGGGGCGGCTCTCTCATGGGCCTCAGCCGGGGCCCCCAGGATCCAAATTACCACGTCCTGGAGCAGGACTGCAGCTCCGGTACCGTGGATGAGGCAGCAGCAGATCACTGTCCAGAGAATCAGGCCCGACCAGAAGCAGGACCCACAGAGGGCAGCATCACCCGAGGTACATCATTGGGTTTATTGCCTTGAAGACTGGTTAGAACACCAATGGTCTACATTTCCAAGTGATGTTGCACTGTTTATTTCTGGGTTTTGTCCTATTTCATACTTATTGTCTGCTTGTCTTTTTAAGATGCGTTCTTAAGGCTAAAAAGCTGTTAAACTTCAAATGGTTGTGGGAGCATTTGCTCCCACTGCAGGGATTGAATATAAATACCAAAGGGAGAACAACAGGGCGTCTCTGATTGGCCGTCTCTTGGTATGCATCCCTGAATGCTGCTGCTCCCTCCCATACTAATCATGTATTTCAAGAGGCCGGCACTGAGGCGTCTTACAGGGACTCGTCCCAAACAATATGGACTCCCTTCAGTTTGCATAGACAACAGGTTCTACAGGGGACCCTATATCACATGCACTCCACACCTCCCTAGAGGACGGGGGGGGGGGGCTCTTATGCAAGGCTACTATGCATATTGCAAAGTAGTGCTGTAACCTCATTCAGACTAGCCACAGGGTAGCGTGCGCGGCCCCCTTCAGTACTCTCTTCACCCATGACTGTGGCCAGACGCAGCTGTAACGCCATCGTTTGCAAACAACGCTCCATTTTAGGGCTTGAGAGAATTTCCTTGAAGGCCAAGTCCCTGGTGGGGTGCCAGGAAAACAGGGGGGGGGGAGGAACGATGTGGACTCCCTACAGATCCCAGCGGACTGGGCTGAGAAATGCTGCGCTCTGGGGTTGTTGGGGTCTCGACATAGCAGCGGCTCGACACACAGCCTCTGAGAGCATTACTGACACACACCCATCATTCTGCACTGCCACTCCGCTCCCCCCCCCTGTGGTCTGGCAGATGGTACAGGCCATAAGCACTTGGACCACAGAACTGCACAAATAGGGTTTGCTGTGAAGGCAAACTGCAAACCAGATCCTACTAAAGCTGACACACCGACACCTTAATCCCATGATCCTTCTTCCAGTGTTTTGTACGTATGTGTTACGTGTGTGTTTGTCTATGCTGGTTGATTTTTATTTGCGTTGTATTTGGCACTATGGTCTACACACAAGTAAAAATGCATTGTACTACGTCGACACATGTCGACAGAAAACTTTGAACTTTTGAAAAATGTGTTCCAAATGTGTTCAAAGCTGATAAGATGGCCCCAATGGGCCCTAATTGTCTTGTGGGAATGTCCCAGTAAATTTTCCGTTGGCCTCTTGCCGCCATGTGGCTTATCGTGCAACGTCTTGCCCTCTGCGCTTATGTAACACGTGTCTTTTGTGTTCTGTCAGAGTGCCACATGTGTGAGTGTGTTCAGCCACAGCCAGTGCCTGACATGACAGTCAGCTCCAACAAGACTGACGCGCCATCTGTACAGCCAGGTACTCTTTGCTCGTCCGTCTCTGTTGCTTGGCTTCATCTAGAGCATGGCTTATCTGTTTGTACAGTTGCGTGGTTCCCTGGGTGAGCCCTGCATCGGGGGCTTATGAACCGGTTCGCCCCCGGCCGCCCTCCCTGTTTCGACGCAAACCGCGATCGCCAGAGTGTGTACTCAGCTGTGCCTCGGCGTGACCTGGCTTTTGCAGCTGAATTCCATTTAATGCCCGTTCCAAACATGCTTGTTTACCTCCTAGCACATCTGTTGTTTTTTTTTTTTTTCAAGCTATTGCCAATTTTTTTTCCTTCTCATGGCTGTCACTCTTCCCTATAACGTTTTGTAGATTTCCTTTCATTTCTGGGTGCACCAGGGTGTCCTGGCTGTTCTCTGTCCCTAACTAGTAGTTTTTAGCCCCGAGTAAAACGGCTTCTCTTTTGGTATGAACTGTACGATTCAGACTTTGCAAGAACCTTTTATTTGTGACTTTAAGCACGTTGTTAAATAGTCATTGATATGTTAATGGTGCCAAATCACTTTCACAGCTCAAAGTTCTTTATGCAGACAAGGGTTCATTTGTTTAAATTGTCATTGTAGCTTTGGTATTGTACGTTTTTATACCAAATGTGAGATATTAAGTACATCTTATAAATAAATTGTCTGGGTGGGGTGGCACATACTCTTTTTTTTTTTTGTACCTACAGTATATATAAAAAGTGCACAAACCCCTGTTTAAAATGGTTATTTTGAGACGTAGACCACTGTCATTCCCACCTTCAATGTGAACTATAACTATATTTTATCCCCAAATTTGTTTGTTTTTCCATTGAGTTGTGCAGTTTATAGGTCACATTAAAGGTGAGAGAGGTTTTGAAGTGTTTTATCGTGGTCTCTCTTACATCACACAAACCTGGCATTTTAACGGGGGTGTGTACACGTTTTATATTCACTGTATAATTACTTGCGGTTGGCATGCTTATATGATCAGGATATAAGCAATAGGATTACATTTGTGGATCATCTAGGACTGCAGGTGTGTGTCTTTTGTCTTGTTTCATGTTTTTCAGTTCCTCGGTTACAAATGGCTTCACTTATCTTACAAGCTGGTTTCCAGTTTCAGCCTTTCTGAATTGAACCCCTGCTTGTAATGTAATATAATATTACTTCAGTGAAAACTGTCCTCCTTGCACCTCTCTTATGTCAGGGCAGGCCATTAATAAATATCCTAATCAGTGCCTCTGCATATTAATAAATATGAATCTGAAGGAAATTTCATGCAAAAGGAAAGTAATGCTATTGTGTGTGTGTGTGTGTGTGTGTGTGTGTGTGTGTGTTTGGGGGGGGGAGGGATTGTTCCCACAGTGGAGTAAAACCTGAAATTTCCCTACTTTTAGGGACATCTTTTGAGGTCCCCATTTGGATAACCTCAGTTTTTTAAATATCTGTGAATGCAATCAAAAAAGTAAAGATGCCAAAAGCCTTGTATTTGGGTCGGTTACTTGTGGTTAAGGTTAGGGATGGGTAGAGGTTAAGGGTGTCGTGATTGGGATTAGGGTTTTTCCCATATAAATGAATGAACGGCCCCCATTTAGATAGGTAGACCAATATGTGTGTTTGTGTGTGTGTGTGTGTGTGTGCGTGCGTTTTATTTATTTTTACAAAAAACTGTACAATGCCTCTGTCTGTCTAATACTGCCACTTTTTCAGTACACAGAATTTTTTTTGGGTTGCAGTTACATACTTGAAATGTTTTTTTTACATGCTTGTCTGCCATTTTTGCCTGCAATGATGGCCTCAGAAAGGCGTACTCTGAATGCATTCCATGGTGACGGGCGCGTGCCCCCCCAGATCCCTGTGACGCCGTGCAGTGCGAGCCTGCCACCTGCCTGCTGGCTCAGGAGGAGCTCCGCCTCCAGCAGCAGCGCGACCCCCAGGCCGCCCGTCACGTGCTCCTCTGCCTGCTGCTGGTGGTCAGCCTGCTGGCGGTGAGTCACGTCCGGCCCTCCCCTCTTCTGGGGCGCCCACTTCCCCTCCAACCGTCAGACCGGCTGGCCCCTCGCCCGGCCGTTCGAAGGTCACTTTTCCTTCCTGTGACTCGCCCGTTCCCTTGGAGACCTCCAAAGACGCCGTCGGTCGCTCCCAGTTCACCCTGTGAAGCCATATACTGGGAATGGGCTCAAGTAACAATTTCTGCAGTCACATGATATGACGTGATGCCGTTCCTTTTACGTAGACGGAGATTTACCGCTATTTGTAGGACAACTGGAGTTTCTATTTGGGTTGTGCTGCGTGTCAGTGCTGCGTGTCAGTGCTGAGTCAGCCTTGCCGTAGCTTCCCTTCCCCTTTCATCTTTCAGAACCTCTCCAGCTGCCTGTGGTGGCTGTTTAACCGCGTTCCTGGTCGGCTGTATCTCGAGCTGCAGTTCTTCTGCGCTGTCGCCAATTACGGGCAGGTAAACGGGCACCTTTAGTGTCGCTCTATCTTGGGTTCTTCATGCGTATCCGGGTCTTTTTAAAGTTTACCGAAATACTCATCGATTTTCTTTTCTTTTAAGGGCTTCATTTCATTTGGTATTTTTGGGCTGGACAAGCATTTAATCATCCTACCATTCAAGAGGAGGTAAAGGCCTAATCTCATCTGTGGGTCATTTATCATGAAAAGCATAAAATATTTAAGTGGCGGGCGGTTGAGAGTATGATTGTGGGGCTGAGTAAGAGTGTAGATGCAGCTGCTGAGTATAGTGGCACCGCTGCTCTTTAGCGCTG
>JABFDZ020000039.1:10409412-10426063 GCA_019775955.2 Pollimyrus isidori
CGAGTTCTTTCCGAAAATAACTCGCTGGCCGACAGTGGATGGAGGCAGAGCCACCAGCGTGTCGCAAGATGAAGGAAACATCCTAAACAAACAGAAGCCATTCTCTATAATACTATATTTAATAAAATTCATGTTTAACATTACATGCCCTACACATAAATAACAGGCTACAAGAGTTTAATTAAAAATAACGTCTTTAACTTCCTGTGCGTGAATTACAACCATAGGCACCCCCTTTGTTACTGAACCAAACTGGCAGAAATTTATCAAGACACGGTAATGCAGTATATAATAAACATTTACAACGAATATCAAGGGCGGATTATTAACTGCACAGTAACGTGTACTCAGATTAGGTATCGTGCGCTTTTAACATACAATCAGCACTATTTGTCTATACCTGTCAAGCAAATGTGATAAAATTACTTTTTCACAGTTTATTTTTTCACTTTCTCCTTAATTCTCATGACTTACTTGACTCGGAAGAACAAGCGGCGTCATCACGGAAGTCACGTGTTGTGTCACGGCTTATCGTCGTCGTCATTTAATAGGTTACGTTTAGTGACACTTTCTCAGTTAAACCTTTTCGTTGTATTATAACATGATTTCAGATAAAGTACTTATTTTGTTGATTCGGGAGATAATATCAGCCCATTGCTAAGTGAACCCGCCCCCCAAATCTAGGCATCGGTGCCCAGTTATTTCCATGTGGACATATATTTATGAATCATTTATTTAGTTATTTGTTTGTTTATTTTTTTACATGGAGGAAAGGTAAGCTTACTAAAAATATATACGATTGACACATTTTAAAGAAATTGTTACTCTGTGTAATCGAAAATTCAAATAAAAATAGCAAATGAATTCTAGGTCAGTGTCATAAGAAACAAAACCTGATGATATTTATCTGGACGTTTTCTTAATATAGAATTTTGCATAGAAATACAGGCTACAACCATAAATTAAATCCTATTACAAACAGAGAGAATGTTGGGTAGCATCAGAAAATCTTACATGATGCTTTTGCGTTCTGAGAAGCTGTTACATCCAGCCCAATAAGAAATATTTGTGTAACTTTTCTGTTCCGAGATGAGGCTTTCTCCTGCACTCAGGAAGTTGTACGTTGGCTGCGCATAGCGCATTCAAGTGTTATCCAAAGCTAAGTCTGATATGCTGGCGTGCCGCTGGCTCTCTCTACCGGATGGGAGATGAACGCCGTGTGTGTTGCTGTGTGTTCTCATAAAGTGCCACATCTTCGGGCGACGTACCGGCTTACTTCCAGCACCGGCAGTCTTCCGCCTTCCCTGCTCTCCTCCGCGCACGTTTTTCCTCACAGGGGAAAAATAAAACGTATGTCGAGTTCCAGTTTGATTGCTGCAAAGTGGCCAATTATCCAAACAGACACACTGCGATGCCTCTGTCAAGGCAAGTTTAGTCAAGTGGGTGACTTAATGAGTTCAGTTTCTAAGGTCACACATCCAGAAATACACCTGCCCGGAGCCTCTGTGCCTTTTCTTACATTTGAATTCAACTCTTAATGCTTTTTGTGTTTGCTGCCTTTAGTTCATGTTTAACTTTACTTTCTTCTGTAAGCGAGACACATGATTGAGAAACACGCTACACTATTATACTCAATTAATCTATTCAGCTGCCTATGCTTTACTGACATTGTAATGAAATAAGACTAACAATGAGGTTTATTTGGTGCAAATATAATGGGATTGTGTACCTGTATTTCTGTTGTCTGTCTGAATATGACATCATTCTCTTATTAATTGTGATGCATTCATTCCTTCATTCTCTTCATTTTGAGTATGACAGCAAACTAGAAACTCATACAAATGGATTTCTTTAAATTAGCCAAACATCTAATTAGTTTTTCTTCTGGATATGCTTAACATTCAATATTTTATGTGTCTCGTGAACAGTTGTATTGGTGAAATGAGTGAAATGAGAATCTGTTTTTTTTTTCTGTATTGGATTGAGAGTATCTATAAATAAAATAAAAATGTAGGTTGGGGGGAGGGGGGTGTATGATAAACTCAAAGATAAAAAGATGAAGGAAAATCCTATTCAAAGACAGTGCGCACAATCGCATTGTGCATAAACACTTAGGCAGCATGCAAATGGTGCAGTTAGCGGCATAAATAAAATAATTAACTGACGTCTGAAAAAAATATTCGTCTAAATTGAGAAGCCTGGTGACCTAGAATCTCCTCTCGAGCCTCTCGGTTTGGTCACAGTGTCACAGGAATGAAAAGCATTTGATAGCACAAGAAAAATGGAGGACAGGAGAAAGTATGAGATCCTTGTGGGGGGGGTGATCTTAGAGGAGAGGATGGATTGAGAGGATGCGTGGAACAGACATGTTTGAGAAGGAGCCCCAGAAGATCAGCAGCCGTGCTGAGGTACATCGGCGCGAATGAAAAGCTTACATTTTAAAGGTTTATAGGTTACATTTTAAGTACGTAATTAAAACGATTAACTAATTTTGAATTGGAAAGTAATTCTTTAATAATTATCATTGCATGGTATTATTGAAATATAAATTTATTTATATGTTTACCTGTTATGCTTTAAACTGATAATGTAAGTTTACAGTTTCTTTATTGCAATATTATACGTGTAGTTTTTTTTTTTCCCAGAAGAGGGCGACACTGCCCTGTCTCTTAGGAGAACTCCACATTTTCATGTTAGAGCTGCAAGACATGTTATTTTAATGTCACTGATATGGTGATCCAAGATATATAAAAAGAATTTTCAAGATCAAAAGAAGCCCAGGCTGTAAAATATCATCTGCTGTTACATTTAACTTCGATTCTTTAGTATTCTCACAGTTTCGGTTATCGTCAAATATTAATCCATGTAACATACATGGAAAAAAGGTAGAACTCCGTAGGTGATATCATGAAGAACTGTGTGATTTAACATCACCCGCATAAAGGGATTTTAAATTTAATATCATTTGCGGAAACGGATTTGAAAATGGAAAGCTAGTCTTATATCTGTGCAACAGTGTGTCTGTATTATTGCAATTTTCAACTAATTTTTAAATGTCGGTAACTTGATGTTTGAGGTAAAACTTCAAATGTATGGCATAATCATTTAAGTACTTCTAAGAATTTATAAGCTCGTTGGCTCTACCGAATAATATGTATGTTGATGTTAACGCACAACCATTTAAATATATTGTCAAGCGAAATGTGCCGATGAAGAATTGTGTTTGGTGCAGCCAAAATCATTTTAAATGAACTAAAATGTTTCTTTAGTATAATGTAATTTCCAAATGAACTGTTACATCTCAAATTTCTTTAATGTCTCAGATTGTGGAATGATCGTTCAATATTGATCATATCATTTGATCAGATCTCATAAATTTACATGTAGTCAACGTGTTCGTAATTTTTGTCTGGAAGGGACTAATCTTTTCGATATCAGAAAAACTTTCACAGACTGTAAGGTTAATTTTCTTGGACCTTGTCTCAGATAAAAAATTATGTTTCTTTTAGCACATTTTGCAAAGAGATTCATTGCGAACTCATGCACATATAAATACGTATAAGGTTTTAAAATGGTCCAACAATTCGAAATAAAGCAAAATTATATACGTTTAAAAATAAAATAATAATATAGCCAATTGTCTTTTTTTGCATCATTGTCTAAACAAGCGATCGCGTCTAAATATTTAGAAAATATTTCCTTAATTTTCTTGTTAGGGATGTGCAGTCGAACATTTTAAATAAATGTTGTCTTTTACTCATTTGTGAGATTTTTAGTTCTCTAGATTTCGGTTAGGAGTCATTGAGTTTGTATACAATTAGCATGTAATACTTGCGTGCATAATTACAGTAATTACAACACGAAGGTAACCCTGTTTAATTTAAAAGTTTAACGTGGAGATATGCTTGGTTTTGTACGAAAAGGTGTGTTATTTTTACCTGAAATTTTCCCACGTATTCAAATGATACACCTCGAGATTGCGAATTCAATAAATGACTTGAATGTATTCTTAATACCAAAGGCAAAACATGGCTGTAAGATGTTAGAAACATTATTATACTATAGTTTAATTTCGTAATCAGGTAATTATAATGAATAATATATATATATCCATGACAGCTAAATGTAAACTTTTTTTTCAATATTTGCCTTAACCTAAGGGTGGCGCTGATGTGCTGACAATTAATTTTCTCGGGGAATGCGACATCAAAGTGTCAAGTGTATACAATAATAACGAAGAAAAACGTTGTTACACTTTTAACACAGTGTTGATGTGTATGTCTGTAAAATGGTGAATAGGTATGACGTAATGTCCAGTGAATTTTTTCGTAAAAGTACTAAATTCTGGCAAAGAAATGTAACTAACCAATTGCGACATGACTGACATTATCTGACCCAATGTGGCCGGGTCGGGCTTCGCCTATTTGATGTCGTAGCACTTTGGCGTGAAAGCCGTAATGAGTTTTATCCAGGGCGCAGCAAGGGGGCATACCAGGCAACCCAGACCAAAGGTGGTGACGGACAACTGCGTCGACCCCAGGCGCTTCTCTGCTATAAAGATTTGACCGTATTTATATCGTGTCGCTATCGCACCTCCGTCCTTTACCCTTATATAATAATATAACGATCGATTTAATGAATGATATCCATTAATCCGTTATTTGTAGCTGCTAGTCCGATGTAGGGTAGATTTACACTACTTTGATTGAGTTTCTTGTGTTTTATTTAATTCCAAAAACAACGCTAGTTTACATTAGGCTTAATGTTATTTTAGTAAAAACGAAAATAGCCATATTAATTTTATATAAGTGGTTTTATCCTTTTTTCAAATTCAGTGAAATGTACGTTTAAATTTGAGGTGTCACACATATTTGAGTTGGAATAAACATTTATTGAGTTATTTATATATTGGCATAAGAAAATCATTCCAAATTTATACTAGTGACTTGAAAATTATTATTATTATTATTATTATTATTATTATTATTGTTATTGTTGTTATTATTGTTGTTGTTGCTGATACAAATATTTAAGTATACAGCTGAGATTTCATCGGACACAAGGAAAATAATTTTTGTGTAAAAAAAAAAAAAAATCAGTCAGTTTGAAATGGGCTTTTCAAAATGAGGATATCTGAATGAGAGTCCTGTCTCTAATGTTCCCTGGCCCAGCCTCACAGCCTAATTATTCTTTTGGTTTTCCTTTAGCATCGGACGCCAGACTAGTTATACACAAAGAAGTCAGAGAGCATCCTTGAACCGTGTCAATGCGGGGCCACTGATATTAAAATAATGCCCAGGCACCGTTTGACCGCGCGGTGACAGAATCGTTTTGAAGTCGTCATTTGCATATAGCTTTTTATCCCATTTCCAAAGGTAAGAAACAGTCGCATTTCCCATAACATCAGATAGAGTGTTGTGCTTTTTTAATTTAATTTTGCTTCATTCATGGATCGCATCACTCCATTTGGCATGCAAATTTAAGCAGTTAATTTAGACCATTTAAATAGATATTCAGTGGAGATTTGTCATCAAAACCATAGGACTTCTCCCTTCGGAAAACCACAGACAAAGTTGGCAGAACAAATGATGTCTCGCAGATTAATTAGATATTTGATAAGACACGAATCTCTAATCGGGAATACAAGACTCGGGGGGACTTGTTATGCGCCCCAAGTCATAATTAATAACGTTTAACGTTATTTTCATTTGGCCAAGAAAATCAAGTTCCGGGGTATTAATTATTGATTTATTCCACAGAGGAAAACGTTCGTCAGTTCGCGATTTGCTTTTATTAGCAATATGTGATTGAATCAGAATAGACTCCTGATAATTTGCATTACTATTTAGCTATTCTAGAAGTAGTAAACATACTGCCACTACAACCAAGAAATCGGGATCCATGCTATTGTTGCTATAATAACAAGGTTTTTATTTTCAATCAACGAATAACCCTTTTACCGCATTAAACTTAATAAAATACAAAAGTAATAGAACACGAAGTACTTTCTCATAAAAGAACAAACGCTTTGGATTTGATGCAGATCGTTTTAATTATAAGAAAATGAGAGGCGTATACTTGCGATTTCTTATACAAGAAAACGTTTATATTATATTTAAACGAATGAATTTCAATTACTCGAGAGAAAAGAAACGATTAAGCTCATGTTTAAATAGCTGTTTACATACATATTGATATTAACAAAGTGCATCGAAAGTAAACTTCCTGAATTTCAGGAAACGAACCACGGACAAAACGATCATGAACATATACAGGGAAAAAAATAACATGTTCCTCGTTATTTCGTATGTACACAATGAATGTCAACGATACACATCATCCCGCCAAGCTCACCCGTTCGGCTCAGCAGCATTGTGTACATTTATCCATACAAAAAATATTCATATAAGGTCTTCAACCGTCTGGCTTGAATTATATAATAGGCAAAAACGTCGTAATTAAATTATTTGAGCCTCATAAATTGCCTGCGATTAAAGACATTTTATTAGTTTTGTGGCGTGATTTGAATTATAAAAGGTATTGCGCTCAGCAGATGAAATCTGGCAAAGACAACATCGTGCAGCCAACAGCGTTGCACACACCCCAGACCCGTTTTTCTCTTTTAAATAAAGTGTTACTTTTAAGTTGATTTAATCATTTATAAAGTCATCTTCGAGGTCGTTCGAATATATTTTATGGCTCATACATATTTATGACTCGTTAAGCGGAGATGAGTCTTTTACAGTGATTCTGCTGGAGTTTACCCCCTCCAAAATAAGTTCTGGTGACTCGGACCTCGGTGTTTCCAGGTTACTGGTGTCCGTGTCACTGTCGCTTCCTTTTTTGCCTCCTCCTCCAGCGGTGTGGGTTTTAATGTGCTTGCTCAAATGATCGCTTCTCATGAACCGCTTGTTGCACACTGGACAAGCAAACCTTTTTTCTCCGGTGTGCGTGCGAAGGTGCCTCTGAAGTTCGTCGGATCTCGTAAATCTTTTGCCACAAAAGAGCCAGTTACAGACAAACGGTCGTTCCCCGGTGTGCCATCGAAGGTGGGCTTTTAGGTGAGACGTTTTGCCATATACCTTTCCGCAACCGGGGATATGGCAGCTATGGAGTCCTTTCCTCCGCAGGCTCGCTCCGGCAGGCCCTAGGCGTTCAGCTTCTTGACAGTTCGGGCAATCGCACGTCGCCCGGCCAGAGTACCTCCTGGATGACCTCGATGAGCTCCCTAACCCCGAGCTACCACTTGAGATCATGGAATTAGTGGTGGATGAGTCCGTGTACGCGGGAATCACGGTCTTAAAACCATCCTGTGTCAACAGGTGCTGACTAGTGGACAGAAGGTGAGACGCAGAGGGACTTATCCCAGTTGAGCTGAAAGCAGAATGGGTCAGAGAGGAGAAATCAGGATTAAAGCTGCCCAGCTGGGGAATAGCTTGGGGTGTTCCCGAGTGTAAGGAGGTCTGTAAGGTACTGGCTGGGTTCTGAACTTCGAGCCAAGAGCTCGGATTTGTGTGAACGTCCCACCATGAAGATGCCCCGTTTGTAACCTCGCTTGAGATGGTAGAATGGAAGCCAGATTTGTACCAGGATTCATACGGGTGCCCCATTCCGACCCTCGGGTACAGGCTTTCTGCTGAAGTATGAACTTTGGAAATGAAGGCTGACTGTCCGGTTTCTTGTGACGATACGCTAGCGGAATTGGAGAACAGACTGCTGTAGTCGGAGGTAAATGCAGAGGTGGTCGGGGAGGTGGAGGCTAAGCAGAAAGCGCTGTTTCCCGTACCGGTCGTCGACGTTAGTCCCGTAGATACTCGAGTTGTCGCCACGGCGAATCCCGGCAGGCTGGACCCCAAGTTGCAGCTCGAAGAAGATCTTTTCCAGGGATGAAATCCGCCCTTCGCAAAAGCATTTGAATCAGGTAGCGTTGTAAGCGGGCTGGTATTGCCAATTTTGTTGCAGGTTGCAGCCAGCATGGCTAAAGGTGTAGTTCCAAATCTTGGTTCTTCCTAACAATACGAAATATTAAAGTTGAAAGTATTAGTACAGCGTACTCAGTCCTTCGAAGCTACGTAAACTCTATATACACAAAGCCCGATGTTCACTGAATATGGCTATTTAACGAGCCCCCATAATACAAAAATAATTCATTCTTGGTCGTGTACTTGTCCTCATTTAAAGCAGGGGACTACAGTGATCACATAGAACATACCGGCATAAACTTTAAACCAACCACATAAAAAAACAATTTAAGTGCAGAAGTGTACGCAAAAAAGGACAACATAATACAAATAATACAACCGCATTGTAAAAGACGACTGTGTAAACAAGGTATTGACCAATGTTTAGATCTGCTGCATGTAGCTAACAAGACGTAAAATGCATCTAGGCTATCATTTCTCTTTCGTTTTACACGAGAATGTGAAATATTTCGTTTACTCACCCCGAGTATCGACGTAGCCATAACCAGGGCTGCTCTTTACCGAATTCACTAGTCTTCCTATTCAGTGATTATTAGGTATTTCTTAAACACAATTCGCCTTTCTGCAATTACAGGACTGACAGCACTCCGCGCCTGGCGTCCCAAACTCTATCTAGTTGTAGAGAGCGCCTTCTTTGAAGTACAGCTGGCCAGAGCTCTCAGCCAATCTAAACACTGGAAGCTTCGCACGGAGAGGAGGTCAGCCAATAAGAAGTCTGGAGACAGCAGCGCAGCTATCGCTAAGCGTCTATCGATAGCTCTTACAAGGTTGCTTCTTTTAATCAAGTATCCTTATATTTTTTGTACGTTTATATATACACACGTTTGCCCACCAAGCGTACACGTCTTCTTTATAGTTATCAATGAATTTTTGGTATGTTATGCGTCTCTAGAAGGGTAAGCGTTAAAGAATGGGTATAAAAAAAAGGGATCGGCAATTGTCGTCCGTTATTACGCAATCTATATTTTTTGATTAAACCTATATGTGTGTATTGTTGCAGACTTTTTATAGTTTCCCCTCACAACGACTAATTGTAATGGAGAATAGTGTGTGTGCGCGTGTGTTTGTGTGTGTGTGTGTGTGTGTGTGTGTGTGTGTGTGTATATATATATATATATATATATATATATATATAAAAAAAAAATTGCATGTTTCTGCTGTTATTGTAATGTGCTGCCATGTCACACAAAGTCCTGCCAAATAGGTTTCATTGTTATCGAATCGGTATTTTAACGTTTTATGCAATGATGACGTGGAAATGTCACTCTCATTTTAAATCACTTAAAAAGATTTCTTAAGAAAAGATAATTCGGCTATCCTTGCCTTTATCTTTGTCTGGGCTTAACTGCGAGTTTCGGTAATGCTTCTGTAAACAGTACGCGCCTGCGGTCGGCTCTTATCTTTGGATAACATCATGAAGAACGACGCAGGCTGGTATTTCACACATGAAACAAACGGAAGCGCACGCCATGAGCTAAATATTAGTCGGAATGACTTTGTTGCGACTGGATAAGTGGGCAGAAGAGGTTCTGGTACAAGAGAACAAAGGACGGGTAATTTCTACGGCCATGGCAGCATCTCAACAGGTGAATTCTATGTGCTTTGCGTTAACTTGGGTGCAGGTGACGTGTGTGCGTGTCTGTGTATTTAAAGATATAAAATACTTGAGAGAATACTGACCAAGTCCCAAGGATACACATTAAGACAGAATGAGATCAGCGATCTTACTGATGGGTACACTCTTTCACAGTATGACATTATTTCACCGACTATGCTAACGTATCTGCGTATTAAGAATGCGTCCCTAAATAGGAGAGGAATGCTGTGTGAGCGATCTGGGCGGTCACATGACAAACAAGTATCATGACGGGTGATTGTAATTTATGTGAATGTACAAAACTACACGTGCTAAATTGTTAAATCTCAATCAATGGTTTATCAGCGTACTCTCCATCCAAACCGTTTCGTAAAAAATCAATGCATTATGACAATGTTACGCAGGTTGATGAAACATTTAGGGTAATTGCGTAATGTGACAATGGCCCGCTTTAGACTGAATCATGGTCCCTTTAAAAGTTCAAGCAATTTTCCAGGGAATGGCTTTCGCCGAAAGCTGTACATTAGTTTTCAATACGACCAAATAATGTTCTATTATGAAGCTTGAATGGCGCCAGTCAGTCCAAGTGCCATTTGTGAATATCCCCACCTACAGAGAGGTGAATATAAAACAATTTCTTCAAATCCCAGGCACGGAGCTCGGAAAATTGCTTCATTTCTGCAATCATGGCAATTTGACTTGAGTGCAATTAGCACTATTAAATGTCGATTATGCATAAACAAATTTGATTGAAATGCAAAAGTGCATAGGACCTTATGAAAAGTGAATGTGGGCGGTTGCAAAGGCTTATGTATGAGTATAAATCTATGATTCATTTCTGCAGGATTTTCTATACGCTTCTAATTTTTTTGATCTTGAACTTACCTGATATTATGTTGCAGATATCCTTATGTTTAAGATGGATATAGGCATGTTACGGATCCAGTTTTATTTGGAAAAAAACTGTTCTTGTCATTTTCTGAAAATGGATTATGAAGTACTTAAAGTAAAAGGAGATGTTTAACTTAGATCTACTGTGCATAAAGGGATTTTCCTCTTTTAATGACTGGAATAATGATGTTCACATTATTTCATGCCCGATTCGTCAAATACAAGACTTTTGAAGTAGAACTTATCCCCTATAAATCACACACATGCTACGGCGACAAATATAAAAGACAAGACAAAATGTATCCATTTTATATGTATAATTATATGTTGCATGGCCTATGACTAGATGAAAAATAGTACACAGTGGTTGTCTGGTTATCGAACGTTACAATGTAATTTTCTACCTTTAAACAAGAATTCTCTTTAGCAATTTCAAAGCTCGAGACTGTAGTTTTTAACAAGAGATATAGAATTTGCACTGTTATGAAAATCACACGCAATTCGCTTATTTATTTTTGACTACTTATGGATTCCAAATAGTACATTCGTCATAGGGGATTTAAAACCGTACACGAGCAGTCTTTTTTCTTCTGGTAATTAGGAGCCTATTACAAGCCATTAGATTGATCAATGTACCTTAAACAATGTGAATGATTTATTTGGTCTGAACAAAACCCTTTGCATCAATTGTGATGAGGCTGAGTGACGGTACATCCATCACGGCGTTAAACAACAAAAGATAAATGATTAATACAGGTCCGCTCATTATAATACTTGTTACAAAGGGATTCTGACCTGTTTCATTTCTACATTATTACAGTCTCGTTTTCACCACGTTAAATGACACGGAGTGCAGGAGAAACCGCACCGTGAAATCCTATTCAGGTTACCGAAATAATTATTTGTCATTATATTATAAGGAAAAATATTATCTTTAAGCCGCAAAACATCTAATCTGAGTGTAAATTGTCTGAGAGTGATTATCTATTTATTTGTAATAGTCAATTTGATGTAATGTTAATACAAAAAGAGCAATTAAATTGAAGACGGTATCTGAATTAATCCCTAGTGACAATGCAAACAGATGGTTTAATGAAATCCAGATGTTTCCGTAATCTCTACTTCCATTACCTGATGACAAGTATAACAATGAAAAAGGATATTTAACCACACAACAAAATATGGTATATAATATACACACGTCAATAAAGAAGAAAACAATTTTATTAAAACGTGGGCCTATCCAAAATCTACCAGTTTCTTCGTGGTTTGGTTTAATTTAATTTAATGTAATTTAATAATGTGCAGCAATATTTATTCCATGCAGCAAGACTACGGAATAAGCTGCAAGTCTATCACGTCTGGTTAGCTGTACATGTTCATAGCAGATTATGTCGGGTTCGAATCACAGAAAACTGTTTATTTGCATATTCAAATATTTTCTCAAGCCTGCTTTGCCATAAATTAGGAGTATTCAGCTGGGCGTCCTACCGTGCTTTCTCGCGTCTTCTGTGTTGATTGTCGAACACCGGCCGCATTATACATGATGTCAGTAAGCTTCTGCGTCTCTTGATTAAGACGGCTTTCAACAAAATACGGGGTTAGCTCATTCACAAGGTATATGCACACACATGTATTTAGCTGACTGGTGGAATGCGCGCTTCCATCTCATAAAAAAGAATTGCGCTCACACAGAAATTAACTCGTTCGCCAGTCAAAGAGATCTATGTGTATAGGTTATCAAAATACCCCTTAAGTTACACGAATAAGCCTAAAACCACGAAAATGACCCAAAACGTTAAAAGAAGGCAGAACTGCAGATCTTTTTTTTATCTTGTGTGGGTGGCAGTACATTTACCATTTTAATAACAGGTGAATTCTATTTCAGTTGCTGTCAAAATGTCTGTAGGTGCGTGGAGCCTTGTTAAACAGCATGAATATGGTTTTAAAACGACGGTGACTCTTTCTCTATAAAAATACGACGCAAATGCGCCATGTAATTAATATAGAAGAAAATATAGTTCAATGCAGTTGCAAAGTATGTCATATATTAATTGCATTGTTTTTCACATTTCCCGTGAATAAAAGCACATTCTGACACAATAATATCAGCACAACGTGAAACAGTATAATACTATATAGGCTGGCATACAAAACATTAAAACGGCTGGTAGCCTATCATATTTCCATTAATGTTAAATCTTATATTTTGCACTAAAACTAATGGTGCTCCTTAATTAAGCTCTATCTCAAATGTAAACGGACTACCGCGTACAACGTCTAAATTTGTAGGGGTTTTATGACTTATTGTAGAAGCCTGCCAAGGCAACATTTTCATCAGTGGTGAAAACGTTTAATTTACTTATTAAGATATAAGGGAAGGGGTACTGTTCTTTTAATATGTAGTACTGCCTTACCCATCGTCTGTGTGTCAAAGCCTACGAAAAATATAATGGTGTCTTTAATGGAAATGAGAACGCAAAGAAGAAGGCCTTCAAACCAGATAGTACTTAAACCCCTTGAGTTTTGTATTTCCCGTTTGAATCGGGCTGTCCTCAAAGAAATGTAGGCCCACGCTTTGACAGGTTGTCTTCATGCAGTAAAAACACATGGGTATCGGTCATGTCACACCAGTGACAACTTTTCCCTTCATCTAACTAAAAAGATCTCTGAAATCAAGAATGAGCGCATTACGTTAACACAAAATATATAATCTGCCGGTTCCGTTTCATGTGTTGAAATGTACGATTCATCATTTGCCTCACTGTAAATTACAAAAGTGGGCAAGTTGAAATAATAATATATTTGAATATATGCGACATGGTATTGGAGGTAATTTTATTTATAGCATATTTCACAATGCGTAAATAATACCGACAGCAACGTATAATAATAATAATAATAATAATAATAATAATAATAATAATAATAATAATAATACGTTCAGTTTCTTTGCATAAGGATCACATTTTTATTTGATCTGATCTTGACTAGTTGGTCAGGATGTACATGACTCAATCATATGGGAGTGCTGTCATCTAACGTGTTCATAAATGCTCCACGGCTCAGAGGCGAGGTGTTCTGCAGCTTGAAACGCGAATAGCCTCCCACTTTTCCCTAAATTGAGTAAGACCATGTGATTCTCGATACGCTCTGCTGGGTTGTGTAGTTACGCTTAGTTTCTCGTGATGAATTGTGATTTTGAGGTCATTTAAACGCCACTAATACAAGGCTATGGTGTGCGTAACTTAGATATTTCATGTTAATATATTTTGGATATAAGTTGTGTCATTACCAGTATAAAAGAATCGCAGGAGAATATTAACGGAAACAAGATATCGCGTATCTTTGCACCCACAAGTTAAGTCTTTTGATGATTTAAAGTAGACTACATTAAATGTGTGTGAAATATTTCCTAGGTTTGTTGAAGTAAGTTTGTCTTAGATGCTCATTTTCTAACGTGTCATGTATATAATGTTTTGGATCAGTGAGGATGTCACTAAAACGCTACATCTCATTGTGAGCATTGGTATTGCTTACTGTTGTTCAGATATTTTCACAAAAAATAGATTTTTAGAGAACAGCACATCATGTATGTCAGAAGCCAAAGATGAGTTTGTTCATAATGCTTAGGCCTAAAACTTAACTACAAAGGTTATCTGGGCCTATATTAAAACTATGAGTTTTTTATGGAGCATTTATTATAAATACTGTGGTAATTTAATGTACCATCAAATGCGTACTTTTTCTTTCATTTAATTATTAAGATCTAGCAGATGCACCAGAAATATACCTACATAAATTAAGTATCCCAAATTGTATTAGCACCTGAATCAACGATGCAGGATGTGCAACGTCTCTGGCATTTAGAGCCTATTTTGCTATCATGTTTAATCTACAGAGTAGCTTGCATAACCAGACTAACAACCACAGGTACGTCTCCAGTTTACCGTAATTACAGTGAAACACAAGATCTTGCTACTTAATATATATGCATTTTTCTCATGTTATATAGGAAACAGTGTAAATGTAGACTAAAGCTAAGCTCCCTGCAGGAGTGGCGTTGTATCTACAAAGCCTCCCCCATGCACATGGGTGCCTATGCGTGTGGCATCGGGGCGACAGCTTCGCGAAAACGGCAGTCAGGCCTCTTACAATCTCCTCTTTTCTAGCACTACGTTTTATCCATAGGTATTTTCTGCGACCTGGCAAAAGGTAGGCCAAATTAACTAGTGACATAAGGTAGACGTTTTAATGTGTGACAGCGGCGCATTGATTGAAATGTTTGCTGTAGACTTGCTTCTTAAATCAATTACATTTTACATTTTGAATGTATTGGTCTTCGTCGCATTTAAATGTTTATATTACGGTTTTCGGTAACGTGTACATGTCAAAATAACAATTCGAAGACCTTAACAGGGTCTCAGATATTACAGGTATGTGTTTCATGCGCAAGTAGAGGTAATCATTTTAAGCGCCATTTTAAATAATTATATGAGATATGGATGATCCTTCCGACCACATATGAGCTGCGGCATTAATTAGATGAAGACAGAATTAGCACCTGCATTTAATTGCATGGTGTACTTAACAACAAATAGCCACGTGGCTCTTTGCAGAGCTCCTACGAAGGAAGACGGCCTATGTGAGCGGGGCTGCGCAGTCACAGCGTCATGTCTGCTTTTGATTAATGCACAGGCTCGGCTGAGTTCCCAGCCGGATAAACAGAGAGATCGCGATCCCCAGTGTGAAATCAAAGGACCCTCCTTTCGGCAAAGGCTGACATGCACAGTGCATCCCCTCTCCGTTCTATTTCACAGGGCAGGGACGGAAAGCTTTCGCGTTATGTGCCTGTAATAGTCTAGCTGCTTGACACCTGTGAACAGGATTCTCTCTGGGATGTAACCAAGACTGCCAGAACTTCCCTTCTGGACTTTAGGTAGCCCGGAGCTCCTCTGTCCTGCTAAGGGGATGTCTGGTGCGTGCCATAGATAGTGCGGCATCAACTTGTCACATGACCCGAGTTCCTCAAATTTGGTTACGTCACCTCATTAGTTACTAATGAAAGATTTCCCTGGAGCTGTTTAGAAACCCCGCCCACGTTCAGGATTGGGGTATTACTATAATTTATGAAAATTTATGGAAAAATGGTTTAGTAAACAACCTGTTCAGATTTTCAGATATTACAGTATTAATAAGGAATTGTAGGTAGATCATGGTGTATTTATGTTATGCATAAATAATTCTATTCTACTGTAACATTTTTCATAACTTTGCAGCTGATACTTATGTATTATACTTAAATATTATATTATTATAATTATGAAATTGCTTAATGGACATAACATCGCCAGGGCTGGGGGTTCGAGTCGCGCCCTATCTGTATGTGCGGCATTTTCACGTTTCCCTGCATTGAGCCTGTTTCCTCTTACAGTCCAAGGACATGCAGTTAAGTTTATTACTGTACCCTGTATGTGAAAGAGAAGGATTGGCGCCATGTCCAGAGCGCTGCAACTGGGAAAAGGCTTTATGATTTATTAATATATATATATATATATATATACATATATCTTGTTTTTCTAATTTGAGCAACAAATGACATTTAAGTAAATAAAACAGAATGGAAAAGAAAAACAGCCACTGTTGGTCTTTGGAGCCAGTTTCATTTGCATAATATGTGTTAAATTGCACTAATTGTTTAATCCATCGGTGTTAAACCTTTTATATTCCTGTAACCTGCCTTACTGTTTGTAAGTGCAGGTCTTCCAGCTGGCAGATAAGGCAGTCTACTCACAGGCTGAGGGACCATCGACCCAGACGAGAATGGAGTGTTGATGGGGGGCATGACCCCCCCAGTTACAGACGCTGCACACTGTACCAGAGACACAGCTGTTTGTAACACTGTACAAACAACAGTGTTTAAACCTGTCTGTGAAGACAATATACGCACTAGGTCATTAAATGGAAGTGCAGGACTGTGTTCACTTCTGCGTGAAACCAAAGATGGAATTTGTGAGAATATATGTGCAATCTGCATCTGCTGGCCGGTCATTTTGACCTAGTTTGCTGTAGTTTCTGTGAGTCACAGCAGAACGGGCTTTGGCGAGTCACAGCAGAACGGGCTTTGGCGAGTCACAGCAGAACGGGCTTTGGCGAGTCACAGCAGAACGGGCTTTGGCGA
>JABFDZ020000039.1:10456102-10478000 GCA_019775955.2 Pollimyrus isidori
CCCCCCCCCCCCCCCCCCCCCCCCCCCCCCCCCCCCCCCCCCCCCCCCCCCCCCCCCCCCCCCCCACCCCCCGCCCCACCCCCCCCCCCCCCCCCCCCCCCCCCCCCCCCCCCCCGGCCCCCCTTATGGATAGCCATCCTGTCTGGCTTCTCTGATCTATTGCCTCTCATCCAGCCAGTATATTGTGCTTTAAAATGTAGTTTTTAAAAAGTCAGTTGGCTGCTGGGGTATTATTGGCGGCGATTATATCGCCAGTGGAGTTCTGATGGCTCTGAGGCTGTTATGTATACGGCGGTGATGCTGCACGACGCACTTTCTCTGTCGGCTGTCAGGAGGCCTGCGCTGATAGTGCGGCCAAGGACTGAATCGGGGCCACGTCGTGACATCGCCCCGCGCGGAAGCATAAGCCGCTTTCGAGCAGGAAGCTGAGGTTACAAATAATGACGGGAGATCTGAATGGGCTTTGTGAAGCCTCTTTTTTGGGATTGTTCCAGAACCCCCCCCGCCAACTTGGGTGTTGGCCTAATCTCATAATTGCTCTCATCACCCTGCGCTGTTGTTCTGCAAGAAAAGGCCCCTTTACACTCTGTCAGGTGGCTCTTCCTACCTGCTGGCCATTGTCTCCAAGTGTTAGGAAAACATTCGGGGGTGGGGGGTATCAAGTGACTGCATGATGCGTGCGTTGGCGAGGGTGAATGGGACATGGGAAGAGCTCTTTCAGTTCACAGATTAATGGAGCTGAGACACATCTGGCTAATCTGTCTGCTGAAATGTCGCGCACAAAACCACAGTCGAGATGAACTCTGCTGGATCCAGCCGCTACTTTGGCTGCAAGCTGACTATAATGTCTCTGCACTGATACCATTTTTTAAAAATTAAATGATGATGCATTTGCCATTCGCACATGTATGAGTACATTAGAACGCTTCTTTCCACATATCCCATCCCATTGGAGTTAAAGGAAAATTGGTAGGTATATATATATATATAGATTATATTTTTTATTATATTTCTTATTAATGTTCTATGAATACATTATAAATGCATCATAACATCAGCTACATGGTACTTTTTGCATGTTATGATGCATTTATAATGTATTCATAGAACATTAATAAGCAGTCTGTAAGTGTACCTTAATATGAAGGTGCACTTAATGTTCTGTATGAGTGTATCATTTATGCATTATGAAGGTGTACGTAATGTGAGTCATTACCAATATCTGTTATTAATGTATATTGCAGCTGGCATTTCCATTGTAAGTGTTATGAGTGCATTGTTTTAAGGCACATTGAGGTATACTTACATGCTGCTTATGAATGCCTTATAAGTTGATTATGGGGACTCACTAATGTAAAGTGTTGCTGAATATATTAAAAACAAAAGATACTGAAATCACATTTATGATGATTTTACTATTCTGCCGAGCAAGGGATTGGAACCAGTGACCTTCCGATCACAGGCACAGAGGCCACACCCCCCGTGTGTCTGCATGTCAGGAGGGGCCGTGAATCCTCCCATAGTGACCTGCTGTGACAGACACCAAGCTCACAGGTGCTTGCCCTCACTTCCGGGACAGGGCGAGTGCACCAGAGTGGGCCTGGAACCCAAAGGCTTCCCCGCCGGCACTGAGCAGTGGTGGTGCGGTGTGAGAGCCGTCGGTTCATTAGCGTCCGCTGTTCGCTCACTTTATTATCTGCTGTTTCCTCGCACCGGCTTAATTGCTTGTGCTGATGGAATAATAAATGGCAGAGTAATTACCATTATAAAGAGGGGATCCTTCACGTTACAGAATGGTGCAGTCAAAGGATTTTATTCTAAATTAAGTTTTTAACTGTCATCTGTCATCTCTGGGATAATTATAACTTGGGCATTTTAGGTACATTGTTCTCACAATCTGTAAACCCAGACAGAAAAGTTGTGACTGCAGATTTCTTGAGTACATCAAAAAAAAAAAAGAGAGTGGATTTAAAACAAAAAAAACGTGGGTTTTTGGAGCGTTCAAGTGTTGCGATAAATTGAGAATATACTTTGGGGAGGAGAGGGTACTGTCTTTATCATAGGGGACTGGATGTGATCTGTGGGTTTGGTACTGTTCACATGGACCTTTTTACCTGCTTCCACTGACTGGTACTGTCAGGGCTTCTTTCTAAGGCCAGTAGGGCGGCGCTGTTGCAGAGGCCTGCCATGGATGAAGAGATGGAACCATGATCCTACATGCTAACCCGCACAACATCGCATTTGCCTCACCTGCTGGGAGCATTCCTGAAACAGGGACCGCCGAGGACCCCGGCCCCCGGCCCCCCAGGTACGTCGCCCATGCTCCGTTCCAGCCCAGCGGCCCCCGATTGCCATTGCTCGCTTGCAGCGTTGTCATGGTGGCGTGTCAAGCAGTCGGGATAACTTCAATTATTTGTGAGCTGCTGAACAGTGAAAGTGAAGGCTGCATTGATTGAGGACGGCCACAATTGATTCTGCCCATTACATACTCTGAGTGTTTTTCCCGTCCTGCAGAGATCAGCCGGCTTCCTCCTGCGGGCCGAGATAAGGTGCCTCCGCATTGTGCCTGCCTAATCTGTGTGACCGCGTTTGTCTGTACTGAAATTGATGTGGCTTTTCATTCGCCTGTTGGCTGGCCCTGCCGATAACTCCTTCCCCTTGTGTCTTAGCTAGCTCAGCACTGGGCGCGTGTCGCCCCTGGCGCGGAAGCACAGGAATTACAGTGCTACAGATGTTCAGTGTGTGTGTAAACAGCAAACTGTAGGAATGCACTTGAGGGGATTAGCAGGATTAAACACATTAATAATAGGATTCCCTCTGTTTTTTTTATACTGGGTTAAGCTTGAGGTAGCCACCCCCGTTTCCAAGTGATTTAATGAAAATTGATATGAGCAAAGGCTGATAAGAAAAAAGAAAATATCTTCTGTGAAAATAATTGATTATAGTCAGTTTGTAAAAGAAAAGCCCAGAATACAATGGAACATGGTTCTGAGCCGTGAGGGATGCCCACCATGATTTTGCGTATTTCTGAGTGAAACACAAACACGATCAGACTAAGAGCAGAGAAAAAACTTCCATATAGCTGATCCCAAACCACTTTTTCAGCATTGCTTTGAGAAACTGTGCTTTTTTTAAAATTCATCCCCATGTCACATAATTAATTACAGGTAGCCTTGAAACTGTGTGAGGGGTACTTAGTCAGGCAAGCATCAGTGAGTAGCTACATTAAGCCAATACATCTTACGTTGTGAAAACTGCATCCTGTGATGTCACGACGCTTAGCCCCAAAGCATGCCTTGTTAGGCAGCGTGGAGGTGACCACTATCTATCACCGGGCTCTGACTGGCTGGCATGTGTAGCGAGTGCAAAGGATGTAGCTCCCTGCTACATGCCCCATGGAACAACAAAAAAAAAAAAATTGCACTGCGCTCTCGAACATATTTTTCTCCTCCTAGACAAACCTTGATCCTGATTTATGGTAGTTAAGCTTACAAGCTCTCCGTCAATGAAATTACACTGCAATCATAATGTATTGGAGTCATTAAATGCACATCATTCTTTTGGCATGAAATATGCTGACCCCAACCCTATTATACACTTAATTAGAACTGCTCTACTTCCGGAACACAGCGTTGGGACAGATCTGGTAAAAAGAGGTGAAAACTAAATACAATAGGTGTGTAAATATGCATAAATATTTTCTCAGTTTGGACAGCATGAGAAAAAAATTCCTTACACATCTCAGATATACCTTTTCCTCGCTAGTACAAAATATATTAAATATGATCTAATATGATCTTGTGTAAATAGAAGAAAATTAAATGTATTCTATTACAGCATAAAATAATGAATTACTGCATTTGAATAGCATCTATTTCAGTGGCACACACCATTCACTCACTCACACACCATTCACTCACTCACACACCATTCACTCACACACACACCATTCACTCACACTCACACACCATTCACTCACACTCACACACCATTCACTCACACACACACCATTCACTCACACTCACACACCATTCACTCACACACACACATTCACTCACACACACACACACCATTCACTCACACACACACCATTCACTCACTCACACACCATTCACTCACTCACACACCATTCACTCACTCACACACCATTCACTCACACACACACCATTCACTCACACTCACACACCATTCACTCACACTCACACACCATTCACTCACACACACACCATTCACTCACACTCACACACCATTCACTCACACACACACATTCACTCACACACACACACACCATTCACTCACACACACACCATTCACTCACTCACACACCATTCACTCACTCACACACCATTCACTCACTCACACACCATTCACTCACACATGCACAATTTGCAAACTCCAATTAAGCACAAGATGACTGAGGGGGGGAACCAGAGAACCTGGAGAAAACCCCACAATGACACAGGAAAACAAGCAAACTCCACACATATGGAGTCATGGCAGTGATTCAAACCGTGGTCCCACAGGTATGAGACAACAATGCTAACCACTGTGAGTGTGCCCTGCGATGGGTTGGTGGCCCACCCTGCCTTGTGCCCATAGGCTCATGACTCTGTATAGGAGGCAAGTGGTTATAGAAAATAGATGTGTTAATGCTATATAAAAATACATATCTTTCACTATAAGGCCTGACATAGTTGTATATAGAGTTTGACTTGTATTCACATGTATCAAATGTCAACAGCATCCTGATGGTTTAGAACTGTAATGAATATTCTAAATGAAATATGTAATTCAATGAAACGGTCCTTGCTGTGTAGCTGGTTCCTTTTGTGTAATAGCACAGTTAGATGGCGGCACTCATTTGGAAATTTTCTAAAAATGTTAGACCGAATCCCTAAGACACAGACCTCTGGCACTTTGTGGAGCAGCCCAGTCTGCACCTGGCAGCGTGGGGTGGTGCTTAACTCCAGCACAGGTCATTGGCTTGTATCATTTGTTTCAAATATGTGTGTGACACAGGAAATTCAGACTGAAGTTCTATCTTACTGCACATCCCAACGAAGATCTACAAATCCCCGCTATGGAGCTGGGCTCTGCTGCCTGGACATCGCCCTTCGTACCACAGTCCGCAGCCAGGGCCGCTCAGCTGGAAACCAGGAGCACTTGGGCAGAGGAGCGGCCCTTGCTGCTGGAAGCTGATATGGCTGTGAGGGCTTATCGGGGCTCGGTGCTGGCTTGCTGTCTCGCTGGCCGCACGCCCGGCTCCGCTCAGCCCCTCCGCCGCTATCAGGCGTGCCGAGAGCCACCCTGAGGTCACTCGCCCCCCACCCCCGCCCCGTGCACCCTCTGGGCCGACGTCCAGACTGGGAGCCGGCGGGAGAATCCTCGTGTGCTTCAGAATGCCCAGAGTGTCAGAACTGTGATTGTGATTTTAATGAGGGAGGGAACCAGGAAGCTGTCGAGGACAGAGAGATGCAGGCCTTAGAGCAGAGATATAGGAGTTTCCTGGTGTCATGATGGAATTCCCTGGTGTCTTAGTGGAATTCCCTGGTGTCTTAGTGGAATTCCCTGGTGTCATAGTGTAATTCCCTGGTGTCATAGTGGAATTCCCTGGTGTCATAGTGGAATTCCCTGGTGTCTTAGTGGAATTCCCTGGTGTCTTAGTGGAATTCCCTGGAGTAGGGGAGGAATTCCCTGAAGCAATGGAGGATTCCCCTGGAATCTATGGAACTGTGTCATCAAAGGCTCAGCTGTCCCCCTTAATAAACCTCACTTCCACACAACAGCCTATATCTGTTCCACTCCCAACTGAACCAAGCGGTGGTGTTTACTTACCACAGCATAACCACACATTTCTGGGGGGCCCTCTATGGGTCACAAACAGTCACTGCACTAGGGGGGCCTTGAGGCCCAAAGTGACTTTTCAGGTGTCCCCCGAAGCAGCTAACCCAGCCCAGTCCATACCACAGCGGTGTGCAGCAGGCTCCTGGTACCCTATGCCAGACAGAGCTTAGTCACCGAAGCACGGTGACACTTCAGTCCCCTCTCTTAGGCACCACACCTTCATCTCCGAGGTGCAAAGTTCCTATATTTAGTTGTGTTCAGAAGATTTACCGCTATACATCTCCCCAGTGCGCTCACCGTGACAGTGATGAAAAATGAGGATTAAATAAAGTGTGTGATTCTCAGCGTAGGGAGAGCGGCTTGGGTGAGATGTGCGTTAATGCGGCGGCTTTTAATATCTGAGAGCGGCGCTCACGCTGGATGAAGCTGATTCTTTTCCTGGAACTGATCTCCACGGTTACTGAGGAATCATTGTTGGACAAATGTGGCCTTCTGAGGTAACATAACGGCAGCTCGATAATTTCCACGGAGGTGCTGGAGGGAGATGACACCGTGTTGCTTTATTTGGTAGCAATGACGTGGCTGGTGTTTGTCTCTTAGTGCAGCACAGGGACGGTCAGTAGAATTAGCAGCTCAGAAGTCAGCATCGCCTCCGACGAAATGGGCAGATGCCGGCACCCAGTGCTGGGGAGGGCGTTACTGCGCAGGGGTAGCGTCGCCGAGTTACACCCCAAGCACCGTGAGCCATAGACGCTAGTCTACGTGGAGCTTGCAAGGTGAGGTGGGGATCTTCTATCAGTGGTATAGAACTTCACAAAGAGCTGGGAAACTTCAGAATGTGGAACATCAAAAATCAGCTCGACACCAAAGTAACTGGCAAATAGAGGCCTCTATGAAGAAATGGATATTAGTGTTACTGAAAGGTAGCGCTTAGTCTGAGCTGCCGTTCAGTTATATATAACCTATAAACATATACATATAAAATAGAACCTTTTGATGTTATACACTATGTGAAATTTATTTAATATATAAAAGACTGTTTAGATTTGAAATAAATCATGCATATGATAAAAAAAATATATATTATCAAGAGAACAAGGACAGCCAGTCCAGAAATCCCCCCTGGTGACCCTGTACTGGATAAGCAGATGGAGGATGGATAGATGGATGGATAGATGGATGGATGGATGGATGAACAAAAACATCGTCTTTCATCTGAACTAAATGTCATATTTTATATACATATTTTCATGTTTTTTTCCCCCATATTCATATAATATCAACATTTCAAAAATCAATATGGTTTTACCATCTGCTTTTAGTCATATTTAATATTTTACAATATTTCATCATCTAACAGCATCTTTAAAATAACATCTCCCAGCCGGGGAGGAAAAAAAAGACATATTTTCAGAGATCTTTTGTTGTGGTGGCTGAAAGCACTTACGAAAAACGCAGAGGCGAGAGGGTCTGACTCCCCCGCACCCCCCACCCCGACCTTGGGGGAGGGAGGGGGCATCTGACTCTCAGCCGGCGGCCCCGAGCTCCTTGGAGTCCAGGCCATGCATGTCTCGGGCCGCAGTCTGCAGCCATGTGTCCTGATGACCACACACCCCTCTGCAGCATCCCACACGTGTGGCGGTGGAGCGTCAACGTCGTGGATGGCGGCGGCGGCGGAGACAGGCTGCGGGGGCCGCGGGGCCGCGGGGAAGCTGCATTATTAGTAATCATATCTGAGCAGGCTTAGCTTGCTCCTCCAGATGGCTGCTTTCAAGTGCAAATGAACCGGTTAGACGTGTCTGGTTTAATACATACTCAGGAATCACAAATAGCCATTGATCTCCCCTACGCTGCCCCCCGCCTCTCCTGCAGACACTGTTTCTGGTGGCATTGAGTCTGGATCAAATGGCCTCCTGAGCATTTAAAAAGGAACATTGATTCTTTTAATTAATTGTACACTACAGGATGGTGATGCAGCAGTCTAGCAACATTAGCACTTAAAGTCAATTATTTACAGTTTGACAGGAGTGGCTGTGGATCGGACTGGGAGGGGATGTGTGGAGACAGACTATAGGAACTCCACTTCTCAAAATATGATCCTACCACTGTGAAACTGTGTCGCTTCCGTTTACTGAATGACATTGGTGTGTAAAAAACAACCTCAATTTTAATATCACGTGTGAAATGTGTCATAACTTATTCCCTGTGTGTTTATGTTGTTTTTTTACACTGTTAATTATTAAAAATTCAGTCTTCTCTCTGTTTTGCAGGATTTGGAGAGATGTGGGCTCCAGGGCCGGAAGCATGTTCTGAAAGGTGAAGAGGTTTTAATTTTATTTCATGATAATTTTTCAGTTCTGAGTGCCATAATAATAATACTTTATTAATCCTTTTGTGGGGAAATTCTCATTTGTCCATCCCATCTTGCTCTCCATAACACACAGACACATGTGTAGCTGAGATCGAGTCTGGGGTTTAGGGCTTGGCTCAAGGGCTCTCAGGCACAAGGCCAGGCTTGAACCGACAACCTTCTGATCACAGGCAGAGAGGCTTAGCCCACTGAGATATACACCATTCCCTAAAAAAGAAACAGGATGGCATGTCCCCCCCCCCAGAGCATCCACTCTCCAATGGAAAAACAGGCCTTTGTTTCAGAACCATTTCAGGAAGCGGGCCAGACCACCGTAATATCATCTCTGTTTGTTTTCATTTGGAAAAAATAACGCCCCCCCACCCAGACAAAAGCACAGGTCCCATAAACACTGCTATTTAAGATTAGAGACCCACCACCCACACTGTATGAATTGGAGGAGATTTTCTGAAGAAGTGTATTACTCTCCAGATACTTCATTAATCTTCATCACAGACAGCAGGCCTGATGTGGCTGACAGCAGGGACAAAGCGGCCTGCTCCGCTCCCACATCTACAGATAATGCATGTTTTACAGTAGCCCAGATGTCTACACTCAATAAAACATGTGACAGAACGAGCCGGACTGTGTTTGGGGATGTCTGTATTGACTGGTGGCTTGGCGTGCTTGGGGCGATACCAGGACCTGCCGGGGACTGATTACAGAATTAAAAGAGGAGGGTGACAGAAGGGCCAGCCGTGTGGGAACGCTGGGAATTGTGCTTTTGGAGAGACTCCTTTATTGGCCAGAGAAAGGCTGGTCACTGATAATTTCATACAGGACGGTGGAGGGGGAGCCGTTTATTATTAAGGTGAAGCGAATCTCGGGTGGATGATTCCTGCTGTCTGGGTGATGACAACAAAAGCAGGTCTGAAGGCTCGGCCCCGTCGGCTCGGCCCGAAAGGTCTTTCGGATGTTTTCATTTTTGGTTTACGTCGATGTGTCTTCTCCCTGAACAACGCCTGACGTCTGAGGAAAAAACGCGCGATATTTTCCAGCCAGTAGGCCTCGAGACGTGAACGCCATTTTGTGCGAAAGTTGTATTTTCATTAAAAGCTGGATGTTTGTAAATCCATTTCCAGCTGTCAGAGAACATGAGGGGGGGAAACCTGCAGCCAAGTCAGACGTTCCGCCCCCCACTTCTCAATTCAAACATTATAAACGTGTTTTTGTGCAGCTTTCAAAAATCAGCGCTGAAATTCAGCCATAATGTTCCCTTTCCTCCTCCGCGGTTTTCCCCGTAACCTCATGTTCGGGATTTTCGCTGATAGAATTGTCTGGCCGCTGCCGCTCTGGAATGCACGATTGCTCTCGCCGCAGGAGCGCGCTCAGATCGAATCAAGCCTCTACGGAGAATATTTCTCTTGCAAACACCCCTCACTCCGCAGAAAATGAGGCGGCGCACCGGCGGCGGCTTGGAGATTGGATAAAAATGGCCACTCGGCGAGAACCCTGAGATACGCGATGGATCTGAAGAGCGCGCTGCTCCGAAACGATTCACATTCGCGTGCTGCAAGTTTTCTGCTCTCTGAGATACGCTGTGCCGATATGAAAAGCAGATTGCCGTGCAATCATTTGTAAGGGTAAGCTGTCCCGACATGCAGCGGGATCAATACTAACATGTTAACAGGTAATCGGGACAAAAATACTGGACCTGCTGCTGTCGGGTCGCTCTGGGGTCTTGAATTAAATAACAGTCATTGTTTCCCATATATCTAATTGCCATTACTGTTATGCTTTCTGCAGTCCATAGCACTACATAATCTCCAGCTGGAATGAGGGTTAGACTCTCCCTGGGTAACACTGACGTCATTGAAAGTTTGACACTAGCTCTTTAATTATTTTATCACCATAACATTGCTGTCTGACCTACATATCAACAACCATGCATACACGGGACAAAATTGAATATTTCTTGTTCAAGGGCACAGTGCCCCCCCCCTGCTAAAATGCAGACCTTCAACACAGCAGATATATGTCTACCTTCAAGACATACATACACACAATTTTATGAATATGTAATTCTCTGCATCATTTCTGTATATGATATATACATTGTATTATCTGCCAGTCTCAGCCACCGATTTGCATGGGGTGGGGAGTAACTCCAAGGTGGGTGCTGTGCTGGCATCTCAGCAGGACATCTCACTAGCGCCCCCTGTTGACACAAGGCCTGCCATTTTTTGAACAGCTTCTGCTGTCTATATATTTTAATTTTGTAACTGGTGCCAAATGGCCTTTGGCTGATGAGAGGATGGTGGGGGGGTCAGCATTGTACGCCCGGCACTGGCTGGAATGCTCAGGAAGGCATTGGGAATGGGGCAGGATCTTCTAAGCAGCGACAGTATGGATTAAAAGGAAAAATTGTGGAATAATTGGAAAACAAAGGGAGCATTTCATCACGCTTGGGTTTGGCAATGGTAACATGGTGGGGGGGGGGGGGTGCCGAACTGTTCATGGATTCACATGGTGTGTGACCCCAGTCACCCCAGTTTGAGAACACGCCATGGGATGTAAACACTGCACAGTTTTATATGCAGTGGAATGGCTGTACTGGCCGCCAGTGTGAGATGCATGTCCTCGCTCACCACACTGATGCCACACTAGGGACTCGTTCCAGAGCTCTTAATCAATTACAGTTTACAAGCCAAAAACTCCCTGGATAGTTTTTTTCAGTTGTGTGAAACCAATTTTGTACCAGAATTTGTAAAGAATTACCTGCAGCACCAAGCACATAAGTCAAAAATTGCAGCATTTATGTTCAAGTACCATTGTTTTTCTTTTCCTGTGTCAAAAAAGAACAAGACAGACAGAAAGCGACACGTTATATATCATCTTCATAAATATATCCACAATGGCCCTGTTTCAAAGAGGATCAACAGTTTAAAACTGTTCAGAGACATGACACTGAGATCAATATATTGTCACAACCCAGTCAAGACAAATGAATCACAGACAGATTGGATGTAAAACCAGCATGCCCAGTATGTGGCCCAGAAAAAGGCCACAAAACTTTTCTAAAACTCTAAATGCAGTCAAAAACTTCAAATAAGAAACTTCAAATACAAACATTTATCCTCCTCTTAAGGAAATGGGGCTTTGAATTTCTTACAGTCTCAGTAAATACACACACCACACAGTGATAAACTGAATAATATGTGGATGCAACCTCAAAGTTAAAAAAACATGTCTTTAATCATTAATCTTTAACCATACTGAGTAAAAGCATTTATGGCCCTTAACCAAGAGGCTAACTTGCTTGAGAAAAATGAATATCATGTCATCACTTATGCAAAGTAAAATACATTTTTTATTTTTTTTTAATTGTATTTACACAGTAAACGAACATAATAAATCATATTTTAATCATGGTTAAAATATGTCTTGGCTTTTCTGTAACCACACTGACTAATATTGGCACAGATATCCAGTAATGCTCATTTTAATAACATCCGAGAATGAATTGAATCAATCACTAAGTGTTAACACTATACTTGTTTTATAAGATGAGATAACTGAAAATCCAAGCAGTTTCATTGGCAGGTGGTCTTTCTAGGTATCATTTCAAGTATGTATCATAACTCTGTTGGTACCATTCTTCCCAGAAGCAAACCAGCGTGACAACACACCAAGCCTGAGAGTTCCAGTCCAAATTCAACCAGACGTAACTGATAAATGAAAGGAGTCTAACGAACTGCAGAATTTTGCCCGGTTATTCTAAAGAAGTTATGAATATTTTTTTCGCAAAGCACCACTATTACAGATACATTCTAAAATATATATTTATGACATGTACAGGTCAGAAACTAAGTATCTCAGAACAGCGACACCGCTATGATCTGTGCAACAGACCTGGCAGCACATTATACCTGAAATGCCTTCAGCGGACTGGGATCGATCCCTCCTTTTCGTGAAGGTGAAAGATACCAAATTGGTAACGCGTCGATTTTAAGCAGTCTGCGTCCGCTTTAACAGATTATGCGTAGTGCTGTGATTTACTGCTCCCACCTTGGGGCTGAATCAACCGGCAATAGAAGATGTCAGTTGTGATTAATTTCTGTAAAAACAGCTTAAGTGAGAGGAGTATCTGTTGACAGACAAGGGCATTGTGTTACAGCTTTCATCTGAAGGTTGCGAAACTTGAAACGGAAGATAAAGAGGATTTTACCCTGGTTGATGCTGTGCTTGATTCCCAAAGAGTTTATCGTGGGCAAAGGGGAAAACGGATATCTAGCGACATAATTTATTTATCAGATTGAACCGCAAGAGGGGGTATCGCTGCGGCATATTAATCGATCAGTTTTTAATAACCACTTAATCTGTTCTAGGCTCTTGGGGACAAAGGCTGAGTGGATCCTGGGTGGGCCGCGGAGGGGAAGTCCCGGGGAGGGGATATGGAGCGCTAAATGAAACGCTTAGGATGTATCTTCGATGACATATGTATAAATAAGAGTAAAAAAATTCCCAGAGTTATTCTGCAATTATCAAAATATAGATATGAAGTCGCGAAAGGCAGCTTTTTATCTCCCAGAGATAAACATAGGCGCTGGGTACCTACCGCCTTCCGGTTATATAGTTCACAACTGATCACTGATTTGTTTGACAGTAATGCAAAGTCATTCTTAATTTCAATTTAATATACAGTAATTTCGGATTAAATTTAATTTAAGAACAAAATAATTGTTCTCCTTGTTTGACTGATTTGACATACAGCTTCGAATCTCACTTGAAGTAACCCTCGCGTTAGCTTTATTACCAAACCACATACATGCAAATATGTGGAGATGTTAATAGACTACAGCTATATTTGCTGCATTCCTTGCAGGTGTACCATTTCATTCATGTGTTTCAATGGTTATATAACGAACGTCTTTCAGTTTTTTAATAACATTTCAGAGATTTTGAAAATTGAAAAACTGGTCTTTCTGATTATTAATTGTGCATTACGCCCGCTATTTTCAGACCTTAAAAGCTTATCTTTGAAATCAAGCAAAATAAACAGTCGATACACCGAGCCTTTACACGGTTTCAACTCGTTTCTGTCAAGTAATCTGAACACCAAAAAATTGTTAAAAAAATACTTAGATACGAAATCTTGTTATATTGATGGCCATAAAAAGATGGACAAGGCCTACTAGACTTTTTTTGTCCCACAAAGCTTGGAGTTCATTCTTTTTAGGTCTGTGTAGTTTGTCTTTGAAAGAAAAACTAAAGACAATTACAATGTACTGCAACAAATATTTAGCTAATGCTCTTTGCAGTAATAAAGACAAAATAAATAAGATATAAAGTGTGTTTGTGCTGTCATTTAATTTTTTTTTCCATAGGCACAGCCTGTTAATGGATACCGAGATTCCGCACAGGAAACCTCCCAGCATGCACTGCGATTGTGACCCAACAGTCCTACAGCGAAGAGGCTGGAAAACAAGTCAGTAAAAGGAAATTAAAACAGGAATAACTGGAATGACAGTGTGAGGTTAACTGGCCAAGAAGTAATCCAAATTACCTGTAGTACAAAATGAATAGTTAATTTATTTCTGCCGCAAACCTAACAGTGTTTTCAGGAACGCATCCATTCATTAACCAAAACCACCTATGAAATCCGTCAGTGTGATATGACCGACCTGGTTGTGATTTTCAGATTTGTTGTCCTTGGACCAAATAATTTCAGTCGAATTCAAATTTTACCCAAACAGTACAATAAAATGCCTTACGATATACCATAAACAAAGCAATAACATTATATTAGTGTTAGCTCAATTTTCACAATACAGACTATCAACTTATTTTGGTCAGTAGCATTTCATGGAGATTTGCTTGCGTTCAAACGGTCAAAAGAACTATAAACACGACACAATGGCTGACCTCTAAATGAGAGTATCTAGCTCCAGGACTGTGAATTTATGGATATATATACCTGTAAAGATAATAAGAGCATTAGCACGATGCTTTTTCAGTTCTCTTAAAAAGCCATGTGGTCAAAGTGAATGACCAAAGATACTGTAGTAAAAAGAAACTGTAAAAAAAATGCCACAGACTTTTTCAGTGTTTAGTCCAAAGTCATAGTAATTTTCCCAAATCGCTCACAGGATGGTGATTAATATATTAACTGAGGGAGACACTCTGTGATCTAAAGTCAACAGAAATGTACTTTTCACACATGAACTACAGCATGGTTAAAGTCTATGTTCAGACTTGCATTGATCATTCGCCAGGCACCTCCCTGTGGCTCCATCTATCACGGCCCACAAGGTGTCTCCACTGTGGCTGAGCAGAACTCTCAAAATGTTAATCCAGCTCCTTCTGAATCATCTTGCACCACCAGTAGTTTTTGTCTGTCCCCAGAAATATAGTCACTGCTGTGTTCAGTAATGGACTGGTGATGCATTATACTTAAAAACCCTTTAAGTACTACTAAAAACATATCGATATTCCTAATCTCTTCATTGAAAAATCATGTGAATTTTGCCACTTTCTGCTGAAAAATGTAAACCTATTATACCTCTATTGCTTCCTCTTTCACTGGTGCAGCTCGGGTCATTAAATAGATACCTTTCACTGCACCCTACACCAACGGGGCAATGTGACATTTTGCCCATTGTCATCAGACTTCTAAGGTTTATGCACAGTTTGTACGTGCAAACGGTGACTTCATCACATGACACACAGCCCAACCGTGCTGTTTCCTAACATGGAGCGTCTTCAATGAAATCCCACAAATTCCTCATGCTCATCGTCTTAATGCTCCTATTGATCCCTTGCCGGGACGGCTTGATACACAGAATTTTTCACTTTACGGAGATGGGGCTCATCACTACCTATAAATACAATCCTTTAGCCAGAGTTTCTACCCTGCTTTTAAGATGGTCATAACTGTTGTAGACCCAGGGCGTAAACTAGCAAATAAGACACCTGTACTCAAGGCATGCTCTGATGGACATTTTGCTTAAAATGGAAGTTTTATCACGAGCATGGTATTTAAACACATATCCTACACACATTTCTTTTTCTTAATCAAAATATTTTCCGCAGACACAGACCAGTCCAGCCATGGACAGGTGGACAATTCCTGCTCACATCTCCTAATCAGTTAACTTCGATTCCCTCCCCTTTGTGCAAATAGTTCAATTTGCTTTGCTGCAGATACTCTGTCACCTCCTGCAGCCTGAAGATATGAAGCTAGGTGAATTTCCTTTAGTGACTGTGCGCCCTGTGCATCTTGATATTCTAGGTTCACCGTGACCCTGTACTGAATAAGCAGTATGGAAAATGAATGCAATTAGGCCTCCAGTCTGCTCATTGTAGGACTATTTTTTGATTTTGGATTACACATTTGCCACAGTCTCCGCAGTTTTAAGATTTCAGATTGCACCATTTTTTCCCCCAACCTGAAGGAGAACCACTGATAAGTTGCCACCCAGTTTGCAAGTGCAAGTGAGACAAGGCTGTGTGGATTTTTGAAGTTATCTTTCCACAGGGCTGTGTTTACCTGGCACTTGGACTGACAGCAGAGTGATTGGAAATATCCACCATTTGCCAGCACGAACCCCTGAGTGCCTGGAAAGTGCTTTTGTAGTCTGGCTGTAATGGCCCAACTTTGAATTGCTGGCTGTGGGGAAATAGCCCCGCTCCTTGCCCACTCAGAGGGGAACTGACATAGCACAAATGGCGCTCAGCTGCAATCTGGTGAATCCTTTACGTGCCAGGTGTCATAAATGAGAAGTGCTCCACCACACAAGACTGTGTTCCTAAGTGAATGAAGAACATTAAAGAGTTCACTTCAAAACGTATTTTCAAAGAAATTGAGGGAGTTCTTGTAGCTTAGACAATTGGACTCAATACAGATTTAAGATCGTTCTATTTCTTATCCTTATTGTTCTATTGTATACTTAATTTTACCATCGTTGAGTTTGTAGTTTCTTAGAATTTTAGGTAATTAAACATTTGGTTTAAACAATCTAAGAATATTCGCGTGTGGCATTTAATCAAGCGAATCTAACAGGGTATTCGAAATACGCGAACACTCCTGCTGTGTAAAACAGGCGGCGACATTTAGGAATTGCGTTGAATTGGATGATCGTCGCCTGAACAGACCTAGACAATTCAATTAGTAAATCTGATTCGTAGGCATCTCGAAAACTACACATGATTTGTTCCTGAGGTAAATAACCCGTCCCCGTATTGATGAACCGATGGAAATCTCATAAATGATGCTAAAACACGACACACCTGTATAGTGTTGCCACTGGGGATTGGCGGCACATTTTACCGTCTCACTAGATCAATTTGCACGAATCTCTACAGAAGACATTTTGTCCACGAGAACCAAAAAAACCCCATCACTATAACAATAAACAAACATCCCCCGGCCTGCTCATATTTCACTGATAATAAACTAAATAAATGTATACTTTCAAATCCGTTCAAAACGTAAACGTGGCCTATCTTTGGCCCAACTAAAACCGACGAATTAACCGCAAACATTATTATTTTTATAGTCGAAGTGGGAAAACGAAAAACAGCATTAGCCAAAAATCCGGCTACATCGATATAATGGCAGTAGTGCTAATGGCCGGATCCTCCAACCATTGTTACTTCCTGGCATTTCACGACAGTTCCAACATACTTTCCCAGCTACTTTGTATCTCCGCGAGTGAATAACAAACAGGAAACGTCTCGACAAAGGGGAATGAGTGACTCAGCGTCCAACCAGTGGCGAACCGGCAAATCAAACTAAGTAGCCAATCAGATAAAGGGAGAACGGCGGGACTTCCGGTGCATGACGCAAATTTTTACAGTCAAGCCTGGAAGCCCCACCTTTTGTGTTTCCCGCACCGTCAATCAAAATAGAAAAAATCGACTCGAATCACCGATCGCAGCCCGCCTTTGATTAAAATAATCATGTTTGGCGTTTAAATAAACCGAAACTCTCCCGATTTAAATATTTCACGCTATGACTGGTACGTAAAATTTAGCCTGATTCAAGCATACCGTCACCGGTGAGTTTGTGCAACCCGCAGCTAGCAATGTCTTCACCTAATCTTTTTCAGCTCAGCCAGCAGTTAGCTGCCTGCGCTGTAAAACACTAAAGTAAAACCTTCTCATTTTCGTCGAAATCCTGTAGAAGCGCCGCTAACGGGAGGCGATCTGGGCGTTAAGCGACTCGCGATTTAGCCGGGCGTCTGTTTAGTCGCGTTTTGCTGAGCGGAAACTGGAGATAAACGATCTGTTTCTGCCCCGTTTCCCTGTCGCTGTGCCTTTCTGTAGCCCCTGAACAGCCAGTGAAACAAGAGGAAATGGCTGCCTTAGACGTGGACAGCAGTCAGAGCGACTATATGCAGCACAGCAGCGGCGGAGGAGACCAGGTATTTTTTTTTTACATTTCTTTCCCCTTAAGCCATCCCTTCCCTCGGTTGCTCTTCTCCGCCGGGTTTGTAAGTGCATGGTGTTTTTTAATGAAGTTCACACGTTTAAAATTTTGATGTTTCACCAAAAAAAGAGGGAAAAAAGTCGTACTTCCTGTGTAGCTCCGGACTAACGGCCACCCACTTTCTTCTTTTTAAACCCGCCCATTGTGGGTAGGACACTCAGCCGTCACCGCTCGCTCTGCTGGCAGCTACCTGTAGCAAGATCGGGTCACTTTTGCCAGAGGAGGATAACGGTGCTGCCGCTGGCGTGGTAAGTCACCACCTACGGTAGCGACCGCGGCTTTGCGCCATGTGCCAATGCAGCGCGGCGGTGACGGCAGAGCGGGCCCCCCTTCCCCGGTGTCCATATCGGCCTCCCAGCCTGACGAGATCAGACTTTTATTTTTCAACATCACACCGACCGATGTTGGGGTATAGTTCACGGTTGGTCGCAGAGGGAGGAGAGGTGGGGGCGGTTCCTTAGACCCAAAGACGTCCGGATGCTTCAGTTAAAAGTAATTTTTATTTGTATAGTGACTCAAGCGCTGACTCTATACAGCTTTCGAAAAGAATTGGCACCGTGTGAACTGATAAATACCCATATGGCCCCCTTCCTGGCGTGGCCCCGCACCATCGTTTCTCAAACTCGTTGCCTAACGTAACCCCCTCCCCGCCGGGCAGCAAAATCTTCAAAAGTGGAGCCAGTCGTTCACAGTGCATAAACTGACAGGCCTGGTTTAAAACCTACACTTTATTTCTCTGGTTTAAAACGTTTTAGTGCTGGCAAGGTGATTTACAGTCTTGGCATAATTGTAGTCTACAGGTTAGTCACAATCCAGTGGATGGTGGCCATGTTGTAATCTGGCCTTAATTATGTCTCTTTGCTTCAACCAAGACAAAGACGTTTATTTTTACTTGAGATGTGATGTAGCTGAGTCTATGAATGATATTGATAAATTTATTTGCTTTTTTCTTTAGACCACAGACCTCACATCTATACAGTTAACAGGGACATCAGAGAGATGGGAGGTATTGGCTCCAAGCGCACCCATAAAAGAGGAGCCAAGCATAGTGCATATTCCCAACACAGGGATAGTGACGTCAAACGGACAGTATGTTTTTCCTCTCCAGAATATGCATAGCCAACCGATTTTTGTGACGTCGGGACCTGACACGTCCGCCAACGCAGTGCCTAACATTCAGTACCAGGTGATACCGCAGATCCAGACTGCGGAGGGACAGCTGGGGTTCACAGCCTCTGCGGTGGAGGGTGCCTCCCTGGGACAGGATGCCACAGGGCAGATCCAGATCATGCACGGCGCCGGCCAGGGCATCGGCGCCGCCGGAACGTCCCCAGCCGACATCCTCACCAACAGCCAGAACCTCATATCTCATACCGGTCACGTCCAGCAGATCCAGGGAGTCTCGGTCGCCGGCTCTGCTTTTAACAGCCAGGGTCAGGTGGTGACCAACGTGCCCGTCGGTCTGCCGGGAAACATCACCTTCGTACCGATAAACAGCGTGGACCTGGACTCGCTGGGACTCGCCGGGGCTCAGACGATAGCGACCGGGGTGACGGCGGACGGGCAGCTCATCATGGCCGGTCAGCCGATGGACAGGTCCGAGGGCTCCGACAAAGCCGGGGAGCCTCTGCCCCAGGCGCTGGCCGTCGGCGACTCCAACACTAACCAAGACATCTATGTGCCAACGACGTCGTCGTCGTCGCGGCTGCCCGAGACCATCGACGGCACGGGGGTGCTGACCCAGGCCACCGCCGTCTCCTCTGCGGCCGGCGAGCCGGCGGACTACATGGCCCAGAACCAGGTGCAGAGCATCCAGGTGTCGTCGGCGCAGCCGGTGATCCAGCTGCAGCCGGTCGGCGCCGGCGAGGCCCAGGTGGTCCAGGGCCTTCCGCAGGCCCAGCTGTCCGGCCAGACGCTGCAGAACCTGCAGCTGATCAACCCCGGGACCTTCCTGATCCAGGCGCAGACCGTCACGCCCTCGGGGCAGATCCAGTGGCAGACTTTCCAGGTGCAGGGTGTGCAGAACCTGCAGAACCTCCAGCTGCCCAGCACCGGGACGCAACAGATCACACTGGCCCCCGTGCAGACACTCTCACTGGGCCAGGGGGGCGCGTTGAGCTCCAGTCCCGTGGGCATCAGCGCCGGGCAGATCCCTAACCTGCAGACGGTGACCGTGAACTCTGTGGGTCAGGCGGGCATCCAGTTCCAGCAGGTGGACGAGACGGGCAGCCCCAGAGGTATGGCACATCGCGTTTTCCTAACCAGGTCGGTTTGGTCAATGTCTGGCCTAAAAGTCACTGAAATCTCGGCCGTGCGACCTCAAGTTCTGTCGATCCAGCGAAGAAGCTGGAACTTTCAAAACTTCGGACTCGGCGGTAAACTTAACTGGCGTGAGCTTGCGGCAGATCCAAGATCGGAGAGCCTCCGGCGGATCGCGACTGTGCCTTTAAAACGAGCAAAGAGTTCTGCCGTGTTTCTCGAGGTGCCGTTGCTATGACGATCCTCGCACGCACCACACTCCCTGGAAGGGGAGATTAGGGCTGATCTGCGTGGACGTGCTGCGCGGAACAATCGAAGTCTTTGCCGCGCAGCCGGGTGCCCGCTGCCAGCGGCCCGGGGAGGGGGGGGGGGCGTCGCTTTATTTTAGGGTTAAAACAGGAGCTTTGATAGAGCAGATTGGCTCTCAGCTTAATCTGGAGTGCTGGGGTAGGGGAGTGATTGGCGCATGTCACTCACATTCTCACCTGAGCTCCCTGGCCATTATATCATTACGGCTCGCGCTGAAGAGCGCGGATCGTGTGCTGTGGTTGTTAGCGTTGCACTCGCCCGCTTTTCCGCAGTGCAGGGCTTTGCTGGACAGTCTTTGCAAACTTCAAGGCGAAGGCATCTTGATCTTAATTATAAGACGACACATACCTACATCCCTACTGATGTCTTGTGTCCAGTGGCTGCTGGCATATGCTACAGTACCCCCCCATGGTCCAGTTTTGGATATGTTGCTTATGGTTGTGCGATGGGATAGATGAATAGGAGAGTTTTCAATCAGGTTGTCGTTGCTCCACTCTAGGTGATGTTGAGCCCAAAGCCGGAACGAACCACTTTGTGACACGGGGGGGTCGTTCGGTTTCTTGTAAACTCAGTGAGGTGAATGGCTTCCCTTGCTCCCCCCCAGACATACAGATCAAAGAGGAGCCGGACTCGGAGGAGTGGCAGCTGGCCACGGACTCCACGCTGAACCCCAGCGACCTGTCGCACCTGCGCGTCCGGCTGGTGGACGAGGACACGGAGCAGCCTGGGCTGGAAGGCAAGCGGCTGCGCAGGGTGGCCTGCACCTGCCCCAACTGTAAGGAGGCGGGCGGGAGGTAAGCCCCGCCCCCGGTTCACTCTGGCCCTCGCCGATTGGCTGGGAGCAGGCCGTCACCTTCCCGGGAGCGCGCGTGGATTGTAACCCCTCTACTGTCACTTGATAAGTGTCAGATGAATGATAGAGTGGCGCGTGAGGTGAATGGCGTCCTAGGGTACGTGCATGCAGGGAAATGCAGGATTCCAGGAATTCTTTTGCAACCCATACAGGCAGTAATGTAACATCCTACAGGATTAGACGGCTCATGAATGCATATTTATTGCATTAATACAAAATAAATTGAAGAAATGGCTGGAGATATGGACAAATAAACTATAAATGCAAATACACAATAAAACCGGCGATACAGCGTTATCAGTATGAATAGTGAGTGTTCATGCCCTGTGGTGGTTTGGCTGTGTCATTTCCTGTCCCGTGCCCATATCTCCAGGGATAGTCTCCAGACCCCCAAGATCCGGTATAGGGTCAGCGATGGACGGGTGGGTGAAGGGGGATGTGGCGGAGTATAGTGCACGGTGGTGGGAGTCGCTCACCAGGACGTGCTGCCTTGGGACCGCGGGCCAGATGTGCACTGTAGTCACCCGCCTTCACAGCGGCGCCTGTGTGTGTGCATGTGGCAGGGGGTCAAACATGGGCAAGAAGAAGCAGCACGTCTGCCACATCCCTGGCTGCGGGAAGGTGTACGGCAAGACCTCCCACCTGCGGGCACATCTACGCTGGCACTCGGGCGAGCGGCCCTTTGTCTGCGGCTGGATGTTCTGTGGGAAGAGGTTCACGCGTAGCGACGAGCTTCAGCGGCACCGGAGGACGCACACTGGTACGTGGGGGGGGGTCTCACAGTGGGGGGAGG
>JABFDZ020000039.1:10496051-10529728 GCA_019775955.2 Pollimyrus isidori
CCTATTTTGGCTAAAAGGGTCCCTGTTCTATTACCGTGTCTCTCCAAATTGTGTTGCGCCCCCCCCCCCCCCCCCCCTCCGTTGCCGTGGACAACTGCCACCAGACCACAACTGCATGACAGCGAAGCTGGTCGCGCGCGGGGTAATTGTCTTGAAGCAATTAGCCCTCTAATGCGTTCTCATAAAGACAGAGAACGAGTGAGTCATTTCCTTGTTAAAAGGGCATCTTCTTTTACTTGTGTCAGCTGGCAGCGACATGTTTTGATTTTTTTTTTTGCATTTGAGGTGAAAAGAAAATGTTTTGCACTTCATACTGACAGCAGACTCTGTTCGACATCATGGACCGGGTTAACTTTTATCCGCACAGCACACGCATGGCTATTAATGCCTTGCATGCTGGTAGCTTAGCCAGGTGGGGCCCTGGATGGTACCACTGTTGCCTCACCCCACCAGGGTTGGGGGGTTGAGCAGCTTCTTCTTGCGTTGCACGATGTTTCTGACTTCCTGCTGCAGCTCAGTGACATGCAATTAGATGAAATGGTGCCTATAAATTGCCCATAGTGTGCCCAAACCGCATGGAAATTGCCCATAGTGTGCCAAAACCGCATGGAAATTGCCCATAGTGTGCCCAAACACCATGTAAATGGTCTATGCACCCTGATATCAACTAACATTCTCTCAAGGGTGTCTCCCATACCCTGTGTAAGTTGCTGGTAGCTGGATAGCTAGTTAGTCCTTAACCTCCAGAGAGGATTTTTCTCCCGTAATCACTGTGGCAGCCTTTGTTTCTTTCTTCTTGTGTCAGTCCCAGTGTTGCAAATAAATGGTTGGAAAGCTTATACAATTTTAAGCACTCGGTGGGACTTGAACCCATGACCTTTGTATAGCTAGCACAGCATTCTACCGGTTTTGTTATATTGCTACCCGAATATGGCTTTGTTCCCATGGCTGTGGTATTGACTGTTAGATCTTTCTGAGATGCCTGCGTTTGCTGTCACACTGTTTTAGTGCCGTGGCGGGCGGCTGTGTGGGGAAGCACACTGGACTGACTTGTCTTTCACACTGATATTCCTGCAACCTGGGTGGCTTCTAACGGCAGGTGCACCCAATTATCTTGTGTGGCAAACATAAGAGGATGAGACTGACATGCAAAGAGGGTCAGAAATTGCGACTGTAATGTAAGGAGGTCCACGGTAAGCCCCAACAGGCGTAGATAGTTATGAATTCAGCTGCGAGGTGAGTCCCTGTTCATGCAGGGCTCTGCATGCTGCCTCATTCGCCCTGTGGTTCTCATGTTCTCATTCTTGCCTTTATTTTGAGCTTCTTGGCTGTCAGCCTTTGGTCTTCAGAAAGTGTCCCTGCCTGTGTTTGGTTTTTATGTGAAAACACCAAGGAATACACTCACTGGTGTGGGTTCAGATCCCATGAGGTAGGTTTGGCTTTGTGTCCCAGCTTGCTGATTTAGCGTGAGTTAAAATCCCCAATCATTGACGTGGGTTCAGATTCCACTGGAATAAGCATAGATTTGAATCTCCAGTTTCTGCTGCAAATTCTCAGCTGTTTTCGCAGCTGAATCCCCAATCAATGGTGTGGACGTGGGTTTAAATCCCCTCTCACTGTTGTACGTGTTAGTTCATCAATCTGCCAAGTTACTGCCACATGCAGTGCGTGAACTGCCATATGTTTCCTTAATGTGCCGTGTGGACGGCTGTGGTCGCGTGCTTCAAACCCAAATCTGAATATCATCCTATGTTCTGAGGCTCCGTTCTCGCAGGAGACGCTCAGCACGGCACACGGACGCCCCTCCTGCAGCCCCACACCACGTCTGAACGTCACCGACGGTCTCGGCACGCGTGTAGACCTGTGGACTCCTGGAACATATTGGGTTTAACAAGCCAGATGGGTAATGGCTGCCATCTGATGGGGGGGGGGGTGCGTCTCCGCATTTTAACGCCTCCAGTTACGGTTTGTTTTCTTAGCATTTTATGTCTCCACCCCGTCGCTGCTTACCGGCCTCGGGTGGGTCCCGATCCTGTCCGAGATCACCACTACCGCAACAGGCTTACTGGGCTGCGGTTAGTGAATCCCCCCCCCCGTGGGAGTGGAGAGCGCGGCGGTCTGTAGACAGTCACGAGAGGGCTTCGCCTGTCAGGGTGGGGCGGCTGTTCCACTCCGCCGCCGTCCCGCTCGACGGTGCCTTCAATGGGCCCCATATGGCATTGCCTGCACAAGCACCGAGAACACATGGGTAATTTCCCCCTGCTTACAGGCTGGGGGGGGGGGGGGGTGTGTTTATTTCTAGCTACGCTGGGGAACAGATGTATGTGGCACAATGGCTCGCCGCATGGATACAATGCGACGCCTTGCAGCCAGCACTCCTGTAGGGATGCCCTTCATTACATGTAACTACGCGCAATTTGTTTCTTGTTTTACACTGTAATTATTGCCGTCTCTTTCGGATCCTCTGCATCTAGGATTAGAGATGCATCTACAAGATGTCTAAGCTCTATTTAAATATGGAGGCGGCATAAGGGCCAGGCGCTGCCCCCCCACCCTTCATGAGGCCAATGCACACGCTTACCGTTGGTATTTACCGCTACGCCTTTCCAGACATGGGACACAGGATGGTGATTTTATGGATGTTACGGACACAGTGTGTGACGTTCATTTTAATGCTTTTGACAGTGATTTTACAGATATTACACAAGACAGACAATTTACCACATCATTCAAGGTGTCAACTGCTTCTTTTCAGACATTCTCCCCACATCCATGTGGGGGCCTATGTGAATTGCTCTGGAATGGGACATGATGTAGAGTGAGCTTCCTGTTTGCAGTGACAATGGTCTCTATATGTCATAATCAGTTCCCCACGGTTTCACAGACCGAACAGGTTGCTTCCATTACCGCGATCTGGCTTTGGTGCTGTTAAGCGCCGAAGGTGCAGTGAAGGGGTTAACCAGTCCCGGTCTCCTCCTTTCCAGGCTGGCTGGCTTTGTCGCACTGTGCATTATGGCAGTAATTGAGACTTTTCAATCGGGCTTTTGTTTCTTTTTTAGGTATATAACAAGCTGAATTGATACTCGACACGCTCAATCAGAAGGAGCTAATCTGACTATATTGTTTGAAAAGTGTGTTTTTTTACAGCATTTGGCGAGGGAGATGTAATCTGAAAACAATTACACCAATTCCTGAAAACAGTATGGTGCAGGTAAGTAGCGCTTATGGCATTTGTCAGGCCTGATTTCCCAGAATTACGTTTCCATTCTGCGGCCTCCCGCCTGAGTTTAACTCCTTACTTTGCAAGCGAGGGTTCTTGTTAGTCAAAGTTCTATCACTTCTGTCTGATTTCTTCACGAAGTTTTCCGGCTGAAAAGAGAGAACGTTTAGCCAATCTTTCCCACGTTCTAGCTCCCCGCTGGCGGCGTGGACTTCAGTGGAAGACTCAGATTATTGCATTGCTACACATGAGGGGGTCAAGGGTCAGAAAAATGAAACATTCAGCGGCCTGTGAGGGGGTTGATGCCGCCGGGGAGGGAGCCTGAGTGATTTAAGCTTTCTCTGTTCTCGCATTTAAGCGACCGTGTCCTCTGAGGTCTCTGTGGGATTTGCTGCCCGGCCTGGAGAATGTGTCAAGGCGCTTAATATGTGTTTCATTCCGACCTGGAGCTGCTGTGGCTTCGCACGACCACAGGTGTGCCTACGGTCGCTGGCCGGCCATGAGCGTTTAGCGCGACGACATAAAAGACGACCGAGATGTGCTTCAGACCAGCTGTGGCTTAAACCTCTGCTCAGAGTCCAGCCGCTATGGAGTTAATCTGTTTGATGTCCTTAACCCTCCTTATCAACAGCTCTGGCTTGCCGGGCAGACAGCATGGTTTCATTTTAACTGTTCAGACAGTGGACTACCGGTCAGACCTGCAAATGGCCTTTGCATGCAAGAACAAATGAAGTTCGGCTTTGAGCTGCCGGGCTACAGGCTGAGTATCGCTCTTTTAAACCTCTGCGGGGCTTTTACGTTTTATCAGCCCCTGGTATTTGTTCTCGGTGACGGATTAACAGCCGTCCCTCCGCCACTCGGATCCTTTTCCGAGGACGGGGGCTCGAATTCCATATAACCACCCCCAAATCAACCGCATTCCTATAACGGGCCCGAGGAGGAGAAGATAAAAATTTATGGTATCTCGCAATTTAATGGTTGAAAAGATGCAATTTGAAAGATCATAAATTGCAGAGGAGCAGACGCTTCATTGCCCTTGATTCAGGGCTGGCTGTCAGCAGTTGATTTGCGGATGTCTGCAAAGTGTGATTAACGAGGCGAGCAGCACACACTGGCGGCACCATCGCGCTGCTCCTAATGCGCTTCATTAGAATAAATAAAATTAATTGACTGCAACTCTGTGAAAACTCCGTAATGGTTAAAAATCAGGGAATGTCATCACTTAGCTAGGATTTAGCTCCCCTCTGTCACCTGCTTCCTCACGCCATCCCCCCCCCCCCCACCAAAGCATGCTGGGACCCCGTGAGTCACTACAGGCCTCAGGTGGCAGAAGCCCCTGTGGAGAGGGAGTGAAACTTCTACAAGTCGCGTGAAATTCATAAGTCAGGGGTCCTGGTGCAGATGGCGGGCAGGCGGGCGGGCGGGGTATCTAGGGTGAAATCAGTTTGCAAAGTACCAATGCAGAAAATTACATTTCTAGCTGATAAATGGTTTACAGAAGGATTTGTGTGGAGATTCGCTCTTCTGTTGTCTTTCCAGGTTGCTGTCCATTCTGCGGCTTAACCGAAAATAACGATGTAAAGACACAAAGTATCTTAGAGGTGAGACACAGTGGCACCTGGAAAGGATTTATTTGTCCACCCAGTACAGTTTATTTATATGCAGATGTATATATGCAGCATTTACATATTGTATGTCTCGTGTTATAAGTTAATATAACCCAAACTGTGACTAACTGCTGCATTATCAGGCTTAGTCATTAATGCAAAGGCTATAAAGGCACTGAAACAGTGTAGGTCATGCATTGAAGAGTCTTTGGCAAAGAAAAGGAGGAGCTTTTCTAAAGGCATCATTAGGGTCTTTTCCTGTCCAAAGGTGAGCTCTGTATACAGTACAAAATGGCAGGGCTCACTGGTAATTTGGTTAAGAAGATACTATGACACAGGGGGCAGCAAATTTATGTATTTTAAGACTGAGCCATTTAGCAGCCTTCAGTTGTCACCTTTGCTTTTCCCAAATGGTTTGCCCTTTGCAGAGAGCCCGTCTTTGACCCTGGTCATGGAAGAACCCAGAGAGGGGTGCTGGAGGCAGCCAATGGCGGGGGAGTCTCTGGATGGCATAAGTGTCTCCTTGGCCTGATGTGACACTTGCCATTTGTGACACCCTCAGAGCCCCTCTTATCCCCGTCAGCAGCCTGAGCCACGTCTGACCTCTGAATGGAGACATATAATGTTACAGCAGCATGCTACCTAGCGCCTAGTACAGCGCACTGGTACAGCCTGGTGCTAGCAATGCAAAGGTTGTGGGGTTGAATCCTAGGTTGCTTTGGATAGACGTATCAGATGAATGTAAAGTGCAAGGCTACACGGGAAGGTCCTTGTAAGCACAGACTCCCAGGATGAATGTGTATGAACTGCTTTGAAATTGACTCAAAATTACTAGATGCAATATACCTTAAAAATATAAAATTAGTGTGACTCAATAATGAATATTTCTACTAAATGTCAGTTACCTGCCTTAATGATCTGAGTTTTTCCTCAGAAACAAAGTATTTGTGGTAAGTCCCATTCAACAAAATAAAATTTTAGCTTTTTTTTTACCTTGTTTCAGTCGCTAAAACTATTTTTGAGCTCAGAATTTGGTCAAAGTTTGGATTTCAAAGCAAAAGACAGTTAAACTGGAATACTACAGTTAATCCACTGGAGCCTCACAGATGACCATAGATGGTCACATGGTTACATCTGTATATGTACTTTTAAAATTGTGCTGGTTGAAACATGCAATACAAAATGCGATATGTTTTTCTTTAATTTTTTAATTGCATTATGCGCCCGCCCAGGGTTGGTTCCCGCCTACGCCCGTTCGTTCCCAGGATAGACTCCGGGCCTCCCACAACCCCAGTGTGGAATAAGCGGTGTCGATAATGGATGGATGGATGGAATTGCCTTATGAATACAATATCCAAGTATACACTGTGCACATTGTCAGTACTCATCTCTATTATCTTATTCAGTCTTTGAAGAACAAACGCATGAATAATAAGGTCCCAGTTGATTCCATGTCATGATTTATATTGCAGCTTAACACCATCGCTGTTGCCTTCATTACACATAAAAGCAGCTCCGCCGCAGTGAGAGAAGTGCTGATTGTTTTATGCGTGGGAAATACTGCCTGACAGTTTGATCATCGGCGTCCAGGACCGAGCCGCCCCATCGTGGCGTGGGTCTCACGATGGTCCGTTTGTTTCTGTCTCTGCACCTCACTGAAGGCGTCGTTAAGACAATGAAGCACCTCTGCTGGGGTGTCAGGTGGGCATCAGGGCATCAAATAAGAGGTGGATGTTAGACAAGTAGGAAGGAGGTACTGGTACTGGTTGATGGTACTGACAGGGATGTCAGAAGGGTATGGGTATGGGTATAGGTAGGGCTAGGGGTATAGGTAGGGGTATGGGTATTGGTAGGGCTAGGGGTATAGGTAGGGCTAGGGGTATAGGTAGGGGTATAGGTAGAGGTATGGGTATGGATAATGGTATGGATATGGGTATAGATAGGGGTATGGGTATAGGTAGGGGTATGGGTATAGGTAGTGGTATGGGTATAGGTAGTGGTATGGGTAAAGGTAGGGGTACTCTGACAGATTCAGGGGGCCCAGCATGTAATGGGAGCCTTTCGATATGTCAAATTGGGTAGGGGGCCCAAGGTGAAATTTTAACAGGAGGCCCGGAATTTGTAGTTGCGGCCATGGGCACAGACACATGTGAAGTAAGTGAAGTAGACGTCTGAGGGGCGGGGCCATCGTCAGTGGGTGTGAAGCGGCATTGCGATTGGCCACTGAGGAAAGCGACCCTGATGCACACACTTCAGGGGAGAAGCGCGGTCTCCTCAAACGATTATTTATGGTGCCCTTTGCTGCAAGGTCAAGTGCCAGGCTGAAAGGGCCTTAAACAGCTTCTCGTTGGTGCATCCACAGCAATCTGCTAGTCTGCATAACCAAGCAATGGGAAAGGCTTCGGGGGGGGGGGCGGAGTGAGGGGGGGGCACTTTGTACAGCCCTTCCAAGACGTGCTCTCCCGTGCTGATGAGGTTCCCGAAACCGCTGAAGCTTGTTTCACTGACAGGAGCATCACTGAACCGACTCCAGTCCCACTCCATCCCTGTCATTACCAGCTCCCTCCACCAGGGGCCATGCGTCCTAATACAGGATCATCGTTGGGATATTTCATAATCATTGATTACACTGATACACAGCAGTGGGAGGGTGAGGTAGTCAGGGGTGGGAGGAGTATGTGTGTGTGTGTGTGTGTGTGTGTGTGTGGGGGGGGATACTGTTAATGCCACCGTGCACAAAAACCTTAACAGACGCTCTCTTTGTCACATTGGCATTGGGCCGGATTCCTACGCAGACAGAGTCACTGCTCCCATCCCAAGGATACTCAGCCATCGGTGGGCAGTCAGAAGACCCTCGAGTCATCTTCGTTTTTTTGGAAACCTCCAGAAATAGTTCACTATTATATCCTTGAGTTATTGTGAGTAGGAGATTGTGTTTAAGGGCTTTTCACTCCTTAAAAGCCTGATCCAATGTTTAAATGTGTATGAGATATAACAGGTGCCTACTGTTACTCGATCTGAATTTCCAGGCCAGTTTTTAAAATCCTTTTACCAGAGGTGGAGGTCCAGAGAGTATAAATCCAGACCAAGATTTTCTTCCAACCAATTAGCTGAGTATAAAGAGTTACAATCACAGAGTACTGAACTGGTTGGTTCTAAACAAAATATTTTTCTGGATTGGTACTCTCTGGACCTGAAATCTCCACCTCTGGTTTTTACATACAGAATGAAAACTCTCTACCCACCCACGGGAAGAGTCGGTGTATAGAATGACATAGCCAAGGCCCCTGTGTGCTCTGCTGTGCTCAGCGGCTAACAGATTCATATTGACCTAATAGAGAAGAACATAGTTTTTTTTTTCCACTTCAGAGTGATTCCCTCCACTTTCAATTGTGTCCGCAGAGATTTCACTCAAATGTTTGATGTCAAGCAGAATTCCCAACAGATCCAGACCCAAGCAGGGGGGACAGGTTTGCAGGGGACCCCCCATTCAGCGCAAGCTTTGGGGGGGTGGGGGGCATTCGGTGAGGAAGAGGTGGGACCTAAACAATTTCTGGAGAGACCTCCTTGTCCGCCATGCTCGAGCCATGCACACACGACAGCTGCAGGCCGCCCCCCCCCCCCCCGTGTCAGGCTAATCGGGCTAATTCCTACACAGCAGATGGCTATTCAGGGACACGTCCTGTAGGACCAGGAGAAATGATGCTCATTATCCCTGGACACAAAGGAAATCAATAATCATTTTCAGGAGCCAACAGAAAAACACTGTGCTTATGGAAAGTTCTTTCGGTGTATTTACATTTGTGATTAATTATAAGATTGAATTATTACAAATTGTTGGCAATGCTTCTGTCTTCATTATAGGTTTTGTGAATGTTAATAGCTATTTTAGTTATTTCTAAGTGGAAAAATTAAAACATTTACACTACATGCCAAATAGTGGAAGGGTCTGTGTGTTCTGCTGTTGCTTATATAATTAATTGTTGCTGGGAAAAATATCTGTGAGATTAATTAATAATTCCCTCACGTTCTTGCATGTTTTCTCGCTCTGCATATTTTTCCCCACAGATAATAATGCAATTAACCACAACATTAAAAAAAAAAACTCAAGTGGCTTTAATTAGAGAATTAAGTTTTTCTCTGGAGTGTAACAAAGTACAACAAACTCCATTATTGGAAAATAAACTGCTTTTCGTTCCTCTCTAAACAGTATAGCTCCATTAAATGTTGTTATTGACAGGTCCATCAGATTATTCAAAGGAAGTTCCTTATATTTTCTTAAGTGTTCCCAGTATTATTACTTGCTGTCATGTTGATGCTAACCGTACAGATGACAGCCAGAAGGTCCTCAGTCTTCCCGATGGCGTATTCATTGCTGTGATGATTAAATCTCTCTACCTATCTACCTTGTTTCTGGCAATATTCTTCCTTTACCTTCAGCTTTCCATGAAAAATTATCCAGTGCATTGGGTCTACTCATAATGTGTCCAAAATTACTTCAAGTTTTTACGTTTTCAAAGAATATTTCGGTGGTTCCAGTTCAACTGTGTATGAATCTGTTGGGGTCTTGTTCTGTCATTTTCTGTAAGGCTTTGCATCAAAATATTATATAATGCTTTATAAGTGGGTGGTACAAACATGAATCCTATGGTCCAGCCTTTGACTGATTAATGGATTAATGGATTTCAACAAGCCAAGCAACAAGCTGTGTGAAAATTGTGCACTACACACGATTAATGCCAGTGGAGAAGCTCTCTCCTCTCTGGAGCCAAGTTCAGCCTGTTAAAGGGGACAGTTAAGCCCCCGGAACCTTCCACAGAGAGACTACCGACTTGTAGCGGTGACCAATACGGTTACCCACAAGCGGTTACAACAAAAATGAATCATTTGCGGCAAAGAAAATAACTCGCATGTGGTTTGCATCCTCAGACAAATCTGTGCTGGCCTCCTGAAACTGTCACGACTGAGAAGACCGACGGATGTTACGAAGGAGGGAAGAACAGCCAGGTGGACCCAAGAGTGTCTTGGGGACTTCCATGTGGGTACGAAAGTGCCACTTCTGTTGCATGGACGTCAGTCTGTCATTGTCACATTTATAGAAACACAACACCATCGTGCTTTGAGGACTTAATGGAAGTTCCTGTTCCCCCGAGTTCTCTCTTCTGTTTATTAACATGTTAACGCTATCCGGGACACACCTTTTAGGACATCCGGCACTTATGTGCATTTATTGTACTTTTTTCAGTGAATTTGGTGTTCCCTAGTGAAAGAGCCATGCTGTGTAACAGTGGATTGATATCGAGACCCACACAGGAGGAGCCCAGAGGGTCATGGGGCTCTTTTTTTCTGGGGGGGGTTGCCTATCAATAGAGCACTGGGAAACATAAGAATAAATGGTTAATGACTGTGCTTAATGAGCTTAGTTATCTTGATTTTATGGTGGAAAAAAATGATGGAACAGAAGGGTGGATGTCGGGGGAAAAAATCATTTTAATAGAAACTAAATTCTGTGGGGTTTTAAGGCATCTGGGACAAGCAGGGAGACAGTAAAATGATTTGCAAAGGGTAAGAAATTAATCCCTAATCTGTTTTCTTTGCAGGAAAAGACATATCACTCAACCATTTTCTTAAACAAAACCGTCATTTCGCATCTGTTCTTATATTCTGTATCTTGGGTGATTCTTGAGAAAAAATTGAGATATTTGTTTGTATATCGTGTCGTCGGGATCCATTAATGGGAAAATATCACTCTCAGTCAAAGCGTAATACCAATTAAACCACGTCCGTGGATTAATTCTCCCCTTTAATTGATGTAGCCCGAAGTCAAAACCTGGATATGCGAGGCGCGTACCTACATGATCAAAAGCGTGAAGCCCCGCCGCCCCTCCTCCCGGGAGACGCGCAAGGCGGCGGGCGCAGCGCGAACGGGGCGGAGCTGACCCAGAAGTCGGGGGGCAGGGGAGGAAGAAGGGCCGGGAGAACCTGGGCGGGTGGGTGCAAACACCTGGGGCGTCAGTGCTAGTGCTGTATCTGTGAAGTGTACGTCTGCCTCAATGCTTTTCTCCTTAGACAACGTCGTAACCGATAGGAACACGGGCTAATATTAGCATTTTCCACACGTATATGGAGAAAGTGCAACAATGCACAATCGTACATTTATATAAAGTGAACTGAAGCACAGATGATGTGTCAGGATTATAATGCAAATTACCCAAATTGCCACTGAAATTATTGCCGCATTTTCATACTATAGTACACGTATATACACCAAATTCTCATGCTTTTGGTATTCCCATCAACTCGGCAAGCATGTTGTCACCTTTTTTTTAAAAAAATAATCTGTTTATTATTCGTTGCATGAAATCAGGTCAGCTGGATCCGTTCATTAGCTCAGGTGTCACGGCTTTCGATCATAAATCGAGATCCTCGCCTTCTATGTTGCGCCGCAGCCACCTAGAAATGAACATCGCCGGGTCCTCCCCTTCGGAGGGGCTGATGAGATTAATGGCAGCCATTTCTGGTCTGGTTTATTGTTTCTAGTGCACTGCTCAGGTTTTTTTGTCATTTAACGCTAATATTAGCGGTCATTGCTAAAACGGTACTTACTTTATCTTGCCTAATCACCCCCAGTGACAGCCCCTGTCACTGGGGGTAGTTTGACGCGAGTACTCTCTGTGCATTATTTCCTGGTCTCCAGAGTACTAGGGCTTTCTGTATTTATCTCGGGGCCAGATATCTCCTTATGTGTACAAGTGCCAACAGGAGCTCCCATGAGATGTCCCAGTTAATTGAATACATTAAAGGGAAGCCAGCCCGGGGCTGTATTTATTTTCTGTGTTTCTGAGACTTGTTTAAACAAGACCTAAACTGACGTGGCTGGCTGTTCCCGAGCATGCGTATGAACCCCGCTCCCAGCTCCGGCCTCCCTGTCTAGTCTCAGACCACAGCACCATATGGAATCCAGAGGAAAGCTTAGAAAACAAAGATTATTCAATGTGTCTTTTTAAAGACAGCAAAATAATTTACATAAATACAATATTAATCCAAGACAAATACATTTCTATTTCACTATAACTGCGTGGTTAGAAATTTAATTTAAATGTATACATGAATTTACGACAACCAATATTTGCTAGTACAAGAACATGATCGCTTGACTGTCACAAACTCTACAAATAGGTTTTTTTTTTTTACTTTGCAGCCTTTAAAAGAAGATTTTCAAAAATAATTCATCTGTCTTGTGCGCAGTGAATATGCTATTCCGAAAATTGCAGCTCTTAATTAAATTCGATTCTCTCTTGTAGTGGTATCACTGGGATTTGGGATGTGTGGTGATGTTTCAGAGACATGCTGAGATGTCTTTGTTTTCTGAAGTGTGATACGGTTTGTTCCTCTACCTAGATATTATATCCATTAGGTTATTCACTGACATCATCACGTCTTCATTAGTTGAAGCATGAAATTACTCCTGTGGTCAGCAGCATCTCCACTCTAAATTGTCCATAGTGTGTGTTCTGTGACGGATTGGCACCTCATCCAGGATAAACCCCCCCATGTGCCCTGTGCTGCTTCGGATGGGTCTCACCCAGAGGTGGACAGTTCAGGTCCAAAAAGTTAAAATCCAGACCGGGATTTTGTTTCAAGCAACTAATTATAAGTATTCTGTGACAGTAACTCTTTGGCTGTGTCTGGATTCAGGGGCCGTGTCCTTCGAAAGACGCCGTCTATGAAGGAATACCTTCTGTAGGCTGCGTTCTTCGAAGGTTGAGCGAAAAGCGTTGTTAAATGGAGCGGTCTGGCCTACGGATAGGTTCCTATATGCGTCACCAGCCGTTCCCGCCTTTGCCCTTGAGTCACAAAGTGCCGCTCCTATCGCCGAGCTGAGACGCGCCCACTTTATGCCCGTGCAATGAATCTTGGGATATGCTGGACCGCCAAGGATCCATTGGGCGCATTCATTGTGAGTCGAAGGATGCATTCCTAGACTGTGTTTGAAGGAGCCTTCGAAATGGGACGGCCTTGTCACACCGCCGTGATGCTTCTGGTCTTTGAATGCAGCAAGTTAGAATGATGCCCGCCCGCGCATTCGGACACAGCCTATATAGACCACCGGTTAGTTGAAACAAAATCTTGGTCTGCATTTTTACTTTCTGGACCGGAACTATCCACCTCCGGTCCCACCCCCTCCCCCCCAGTGAGGCTGATTAGGATAAATAGTCGGAAGATAGATGGATAGATGCATCCATCCATCAATCATCTCATTCTCCTAAGGTCAGCAGAACACCTTCACAAAATCACTATTCATGAGAGTCTATCACATGATATGACAAGAAACTGGAAATTCCACGAGAGCAAATGTCACCATAAAGGACACAATCACAGTCATCGGAGGTAAATAGAAAAGAGGCCAAACACACCGTCACTAACTCAAAGCGTATTTAGTCAAAATATTAGGGTGGGGGCAGGTTCCACACTCAAATTCTAGCTTGAAGTTTACTGCTACACACACAGACCTTCAATTATAAATAATACTAATATGAACATACTCCCTGCGATGGGCTGGCCCTCCACCCAGGGTTGTTCCCTGCCTCGTGCCCATTGCTTCTGGGATAGGCTCCGGACCCCCCGCGACCCAGTAAGGATAAGCGATTTGGAAAATGGATGGATGGATGAACATACTCAGTTGTTAGATATTTGTGGGCTAACATCTTTCAAGTTTGTCTTTTATTTCTGTTTTCTTAGGTATCGCTCTTCCACCGGTGTCTAGCGGATGTGATTGTTTAATCGCCCTCTTTATATAAAAGTGGTCTCTCAAAGATTTCTCCGCTTCATTTTATCTGGATCTGTGGTGTCTGGGGATTTGACCACCATCTACTCTTGAAAGGGCCAGCTCTATTTTGAATGCGTAAAAAGGGTTTAATATGAAATTCCATATAATATGGATGCTAAAGTAAGTTTTAAGACGAACGTGGTGATTAAGAGGAAAAGTACCGGGCATTTATATACCAAGACTGCGAGCTAATTAACCAACGAGCATAAAGATTCATGCTTTAGACCAAAATTTTAATTTGCCACATAAATGTGCTGCTGTAGGCAGCATTTAATCACCTTCCTGACAGGAGTAACTACTTTCATTTAACCTTGTCTGAAGATCATGAATTCTAACATGTTTAATTGGATACATCATTTAACAGAATGAACAGAGCAAATTTCCTCAATTCAAAGGGTCTGATTGACAGAGACCAGTAGTGGGACCCGCCACAATTAAACCTGATCGGTATTCGCAGCTCTGTCCCCCATTGCCATAGAGATGTGCCTTCGTTTGATCACAAAGGAGCCCCATCAAACTTTGCTTTGCTTCAAAAACTTGTCTTTGCTCAACAAACAGATGATTCTCTGATCAGGAAATACACGCAGCTTCCCTGGACTCAGGAAACAACAACAATTATCTTACGTTCACGTTAACTTACCTAACATTTTTGGCCAAAGAAATGAGCATTTATATACCCTCCCGAGGATTTAAGCGTATAACCTTCGCAACGTTAGCGAGACACTCTACTTGTTGAGCTACCTTGTAACACCGTGTTTGTTGTTAATAGTGCCGGACTAATTAAAACGTTTCGAGTTGACAATGGTTTCTTTCGTTGGCTTTCAAAGTAATTACCTTGTCTTTCACCCTTTCGCAGATGTTTCCCGCGCAAATGTGGAAACTGTGTCAAGCAGCGTGCTGTAGAAAGTGTGGCTGGCACTTAATTGTTTTCGCGCCTAAACGCCGACTCCAGAGAATGAATTTAATCATCGTGCCAGACTTCTCCTCTATGTTGAAATCGAACCAGCTAAAGGAGGTTTGGTTAAGCAACCAAGCTCCAGGCTTTAATTTAATCTTTTGAATTACATTTTTTTTTCTGAAACAAAATTGAATATGTTATTTAAATGATCTTAGCTGTTGAGAGGCTCCTGATTTCTCAGGAAATTGCCGTTGGGACCAAACTTCCATTCAAAGTCCCTCTTTAAAGCAAGATGAGTTACTCCCAGGATTTATGATGTTGATAACATGCATATAAAAATATAAAATTATCTGCTGAACAATAGCAAGAAAAACTTAAGACCAACAAAACCACTTGAAAAAAAGCCCTACAAATCTTCACCGGGAATCATAAAGCGTTCTCCTACGTGAAGGACTGGGTATTTTTCTTTAGTTAGAACCTTCATTTCTATAGAAATCCTCTGAAATTGTTTGCCTGCATGAAGAATTAAAATGTATTTGGTTTTGTATGACCTTAAAGTACAAGGTGTAATCGGGGAAAAAATTTCAACAGTAATTTAAAAATAAAGAGACCCCCCTCCAAAAAATCCCAAAACTTTAAGGAACTTTGTCGTATAATTAGTTGCAAGGGTAGTAGACAATATATATATTTTTACATCATTATTTAATATTAGCCTTTCCAATGACATAATTGTCAGTGTTTCTTTCGGCATATAGTCATGTTTTCAGAACAGATTTTCTTTTTTTTTTTGTAAAATACTTTCCAGGGATGCTTGGATAAGAGACGCGGTGACACTGAAAGGCGAGATTTGTGTGTTTAAATGCCGTCAATCTGCCACGAGACGCCGTAGACACCCAGGGCTAGATATGTAAAAATAAACCCAGAACCTCACAGCTCTCGTGGGCCGTTTTCTCACACAATGACAAAGAGCAATTATTTTTAAATTAAAGCAAAATTTTAAGCAAGTCAACAGATGATTAAAAAGTCTTTTATAAAAGTAGTCAATAATATGAATTCGTAGCAACACTTTCATTTCCTTAATTCATCTTCAACAAGCTTTAATTAAGTGTTTTATGGTTGCTCTTTGTGTGCACTTCGTTCACTTTGAATCATTGTGTAGCCAATGGAATGTTAAAGTAACAACATGAAATTAAGATGTTCTCTACAGTCTCCAGACATTTCTATCTAATCTGAAGTTGATCACAAAGGCCCCTCTTAGAAACTCCTCTGTGCCCTTTTGAGGCTAAATGTCCGAGGATACCACACTCTTGTCAGCTTTCTTCAAACACCACGAGGACTGCAGAAAACTCCTGTTCCCTTATGATCGACAAAGGTCATTGAGAAGGTTTCCAACGTTATGAGGTCGGGCTACCACCGGTCTTTTCACTCTGATGCCCTAACCGTCACGGAGCCCACGACCTCCCAAGCCCGTTCCGCAGCATGACATAGAGATCTGGAATCGCATACTTGCACAGTGCACACTGAATTTCCTTAGCAGCCATTAATGTAATGCGTGCAGTATGTTTGCTCGAAAACGCTGTGCATGTTCTCAGAGAAGTGGCAGCCATCATCTTGCACCTGGACCCGAATATTTACCCATGATGTAGCTTGACCTCTGCGAAATCTGAACACTGTATAGAAAACTATCAACGATAAAAATACATATTCAAATTTGTACAAATATGGCATTTCCTCCGTCATCTTGACAACCACTGAAACTTTATGTCTGTGGTTGCAGCTCCCGCAGCCTAACTGTGCATTTAATTTACATAGTGCTTTACAGAACCAGTGGGGAGCCACTTTACCCCCCAACACCATGTAGCCCCCATCTGGATGATGCAATGGCAGCCATTCTGCACCAGTACACTTACCACGCAGTAACTAAGGTGGAGACGGTGCGGGAGAGAATTCACCTGTTAGATTTAGGGGATGATTAAGAGGCCAGACTTTAAAGAAGCACAGGGGGCACAATCAGGGCATCAGGGCGCCACACTCACTCTTCCACTGGATGCCCAGGGATCCTTTATGACCTCAGAGACTCAGGACCTCAGTTTTACGTCTCATCCGAAGGGCGGCACCATATTTACAGTCACTACACTGGGGCATCGGGATGCACACAGACCACAGGACAGATCAACACCTCTTCCAGAAGCAACCCACTTTCCTAGTTGGTCTCCCATCCAAATAGTAGCCAGGCCTAAACCAGCTTAGCTTCAAGTGGATTGCTTAGCCTGAACTGCAGGTGGGATAATGTAACACCCATTGGTTGCCCACTTCAGAATATCACAGAATGTATATCATCTGGACGCTGGTTGCATACCATCCCATGCATATTGAGGGTCTGGACTTACTGCTCACTTCATAAACTATATTTTGCCTACTATATACCAAACACGTGCGATTTCAGATTCAGGTATGGCTACGGATTGATGTCATTTTGTAAAACATTAAGCACTCAAAAAAGACAATGATCTTTAAAATATTGAGGTTTGTTTGCAGAAAAAAAAGATTTTTGGAACAGAAAAGCTTGTCTGAGGACATTAAATGTATTGCCACTGTACTTCTGTTTGACAAGTTGAAACTCCACATTTAAATGACAGTTTACCTAGCTAGCTGTTTAAGTGCAAAAAGGGTTTACCCAGGTAGTGTGTAAAACTTAGTGTTAGTTCACCTTTGCAAGCACTCATGTGTGGTATAACGAAGTACCTATCAATCTCTCCACTAGTGTCAGTCATACTGGGTTACCAGTGACCAGTGGCCAGTATAGAAGATCCCAAAGGCAAAAATTAATGAAGTAAAAATTAATGAAGCACAAAAGCAGCGCTGTCCCATGGCGTCGAGTGTCTCTGCTCTGCCCCATAATGAATGAGCTCTATAAAATCTATCCAATGTACCAGTTTCCCACTTTAAATCTTTTCAGATTTCATTTATGCATAAAACGCCTGTGCCACCCTCTACCCTTCACTCTGCAATCTCCGGCCGTATGGCCCCCACCCCCCAGAGAAAGGGTTTGTGCTTGCGAAGTAGGAAGGTACTTAGGTTCGTCCCTTTAAGGGTGTAGGTTTTTCCTCAAGGTTGCACACAGGTTCGAGTATAATCAATCAGAAGCTGCAGTGCTTTAAGTTGCCATGCCTGTGAAATCGCTTAAATTCAAACCACCTCAAAACGAATGTCGCTTCCTGAACTGCTGGGGTTTTTGATCAGGCCACAGGCTTTACATTTAAAGTATTCCCCAAACCATAAAGCAAGCAACCGTCATTTTAAAACTGCCTTTAAAAAAAAGCACGTTTGAGTTTGTCTTCCTCTACCGCTTTGTACTGATTACCATTGTCTTCCCCGGCGTGACGGCGAGTCCCTGGAATGCGACAGTGCCAATGCCGCTTCTCTGCAGAAACGTCCTGGAGGAAAAGCTAATAATTAACCTCACAGGGGGGGCACGAGCCTGAGCCTGCAGAATAGTTCAGCGACAGCGGATGTGGTCCCCATGTGCTTCCTTTCCATCCCCTGGCATGGATCGTTTGCAAGGCGAGGAGTCCCTGGGTAATACAGCCGTTACTCGTTCTCGGGGAATGTTGTGCAATTAATTAATTGTCTTAATGAACTGCTGGTGCGGTATGTAGGCAGCCGCTGTGGTTATGCAAATAAGCAGATGAAAGCACACAGCAGTACGATCATAGAAGTGGTTCCGGACTACACGGAGCACTGTCGCGTTTGGGGCTTACTCCTGTGACTAACCGGTTGAGATGTCATTACGGTATTTCAATTATTTATTAGCATATTTATATTTGTAATGAAGTAGACATTTTGCAGCAACCCCGTTTGATTTGAAAATAACACAGTTAAAAGGGCATCATTAAAATAGGCCTATACTTCTCTAAATGTACACTGTCATATTAGCAGGGGGGACAAGACAAAAACATACGTTCTGTTTTGGCAGGTGGACCGGGACACACTTACGGAACATTAACAGGATGTAGGTCTATCGTGTCCAAGTGAAATCGTTTTGAAAAATTAGAAATACTAGGTTTTGCTGCAAGCACAAACCTTCAATATATATCAGATGACATACCACGTGTTTGTGACTTATTTTTGATAATAAAGACATGCATTCGGAACGTGTATTGTTTTAATATGAATGCGGTAAACAGTATTTATACTAGCAAATAAACCTCAATAAATAGCATTTTCGCTTAGATTCTTGCCACTTTATTTCCCGGAGCACCGAAGTTCAAATTTCACCGCGTATTAATCTGATCGTTTTCACGTTTGAAGGACTGCGTGTCCAAGCTTATGCAGACGTCATTCTGCCATTTAAGCCTGTTATATAGAATTTGAAATGGTGTACAAAGTACATGCAAACAAATTGAATAAGAAATGTGTACACGCATGACTTACTCGCACGACGTTTAACCAATTCATCCAAATCCCATACAGAAAAACCGCAGAGCAAAAACTTACTGGAACTTGAATCTAGCGTCTCGACGACACGCAAGTATGTTGGGGCCATGGTAAACAAATTAATCTTTTAATTAAACTTCAATTATCACAACCAAATTTTGCGTTAGACCGTGAAACGGATATTCTGATGAGGCTGAACGACGGGGTGAGTTCGTGACATTGTAAGACGCAGTTGTTTCATTTCCTTAACTGAGATTTATTACCAAAGTAAACAAAGCGAACTCCAGTTAATGGCTGTTAACTGCTTTTTTTTCTTCCAGGATAAAATACATAGAAAATATAAGGTGAAAACCCGGGCTGTGTTGTATATTTTCAAATAAAGAGCGAGACAACACTACAGGTATAGAGTTGAAAGCTTCTCTTCAACCTAAAACTAGAACGTCCCTGGTAATCCGTACATAATCCCTTTATAGGTAGTACACCAATCTATTATATATCATATTTCAGTTTTGTGCCACTTCTGCCTAAACGGGAAAAGTAAGAGACCAATACCTAGGACATTTCCCTGTTTAGGGCTGCGTCAGGATGCAAAGAGAAGCATTGTTTCATCACAGTGTGAATATGTACCTTCTACCTTCACAGAACAACTTGATTAAGCATTAAAAGTTACTTTTTAAAGACGCTTGTGGTCTTCCGAGTCGTTTGCATTAGAACTCCCCCTTCTGGAACTGCGAAGCAAGTACCGTCTATGGGTTTTAACGAGATTGATTTTTCTTGTGTGCGTTTTTTCATTTTGCATATATTATTACTCTTAGTCCTTGGTTTAAAATCGGTGCACAATGACCATAACCTATTGTTAAAACCATTATCCATTAACCAAACTGCACTAGTTTCATTGTATGCATTCATAACTGATATACTTTAATAACATACATTGATATCCTAATATTAATGAATGCATGCATTAATATTACTCAATACAGCAGTTACAAAGCATGTCTTCACAAGGGTATCATTAAGTCTATTAACACATTTTGCAGGGGATCTTTACAGAAAATACCACATTTCTTAATGAAAACTGTGTCAGAATTTAAATTTCAATGTAATACCCACTGTGACTGCTACTCATTCTGCTTTTTCTGGGACTACACACGAGAACTATCAGGAAAACAAACCCAGGGTACCACGATTTACACTGGCAGAGCACAGATAGAGGCTTAATGCGTAATCATTCCCAGAATGCCACTGTAAAACCGAAGTTAATGCTGAATTGTAATTAAACTGATACTGATACCGAAAAGCACAGCCTCTTGGGACTGGCTGTGGGTGATGGATGAGTGGCTGGACAGCAAGGTTCACGGGAACCTCGTTTGTGAGTGGGACACGGCCGCAGAAGCAGGGCAGGCGGCGTCGCTGAGGAGCCCAGCCGTGCGTTTGCGGCGCCGGCCAAAGACGGACGCCCCGGAGCACTGATGGAAGAACTGGGCCCAGCTGTCCCAGCTCATCCACAGGTACTCCGGTGCTCCACAGCCTCGGCCCTCACATCTGGAGCCAAGTCCCCACACGGCAAGTCTCTGCCCCCTGCCCCGGGCACAGCCTCACAGGTACCCACCCGCAGCTTGCTACTAATTTACTGCTACAGTAGTTTTCATAATTAGCGCTGCGAGGCCTCATTAAATCCGCTCTAATGAATAAATATTGTATTTCATAGCTTGATTACCAGATCAGCTCAATGCTTGAGCGTCGTAAACAATTATTTCCCTAAATATTCATCATCCAAAAGTGGATGATCATTGGTATTTAATGCTGGTATTTTCAAGTGCATCTCTATTATGCTAATAGTTTTTCAAGCATTTGTTTTTGAAGGAGAACTGGGGCAAATGTATCCACACAAATAAATAAGATTTTACCTTTTGAGGTAACATTTCAAAAATGACATATTAAAAGGTTATTCATATAAAGATAAAATTTAACATTTTACTGGAATACAGGCTCTTTTTTACATCCTCACCTTTCAAATTCTTTGGCTTTTTTTTGCCAGATAGAAGGAAAAATATTGGATAATCAATTCTACACTCTCATTGACTTAACTCGCATATTGGCACATGCAGGCCAATAGTGCTGGCAAGACTGGCATCGGAGCCTGCCCACTTGACCTCTGACAAACACGCCAACGAACACCACTGAACGTCACAACTAAGATCATTTCCACAGGAAAGAAGAGAATAAAGGGGCAAAGGCATCGTTTAAAAAACAAGAACATGATTTACAGGTACGAGGCCCCCATTAGAGGTTGCTAATTGTTTCCACACCATTAGTGACAGTTATCCAATGAAGTATCCTAACAGGCACCATCGTAGGCCCCTCCGCTGTCATGGAACAGTTTTGATATGTGGTATACCCTCTACTCCACATAGCAGAGGGACTAAATCACACAATCACGCTCACCACACAGGTGCAGTCAATATCTTACTGTCCATATACCGACAACCTTCCGTAAGGTAAAAAACCATTTGTTACATTTTTTTGCATTCAACCATTTCAGATAAACTGAAATGTTAAATATTTAATTGCTGATCTTTTAAAAATGTAAAATTCATAGGGTAATTATGTGCATTATAAGACCACTAGAAAGTTTTGCATGAACGTTGCAACTGTTCTAAATATGGGAATTCCTAGAATCCGAGAAATCGAATCACAATTATAGAGAATTTCTGATATTCTGAAATGTCAGAAATACTCGTTTTGCAATAATGAAGATACAGCATTATATAGAACAGTCTAATCAAGCCTAAAAGCACATATGGTTGTACTCCTTGGTTACCCACATAAGAATGAGACCAAACTTTACTGTAAATGCTTTTATTTGTTTGCGTAAGAGTGCAGTACATGCACACACATCCCTCAAAGAACAATTTCAGAGAAGCCTGAACATCTAAACTCAAAGTGCCATCTACGTTTATAGATTTCCTGAACAAAGCATGTACAGACAATCAGTTAAGGCGCATGACAGGAAAGTTCACACCTTGGCAAACCCACCACCCCTCCACTGAAGCGCCCCCTGTAATGAAGCAGTAGTAATTCTTCAAAGCAATTTTTCATATCTTAAGAGTAAATGCAAAGCTCTTTTCTAAGAGTGCAATCTTAAAAATGGAAGTTATAACAACTTTAAGTGGTTAAATGACTGATTCATGAGTGGAACACTTAAAATGTTCGGCGCAAGACCCAAGACGAGAGAGACTTCAGCATCAAAATTTACAACTTAAGCATACTAGCTAAATTGCTAGAAAAAAGGAAATTGTGACCTATAATCAAGTAGGGAAATAACCGTTTTCTACGTAAACACACAAATATCCCATTTTCCCGATTACAAAATGCCACCACAGAAATCAGCACATCTGTGCAACGCAAAAACTACGCAACTTTCATATATAAGAAGTGGCACAAGTATTTCAGCCCTTTTCACAATTGATTTTTTTGGAACAGGGATACTGTATATACCACAGGGATACTGTATATACCACTTAGGAAATCAACTGCTTATTTTATACATTTAAAACAATGTAATTAAGGGAAGCATTTTCTCTAGGTCATTTAATGCCCTATTGAAAAACTAGGACTTGCATATCAACAGCATGCAAGACCACATGCGTTTAAAATATGAAAGCTGAATAGAAACCAAGCACCAGCTTAGACAAACGCCCGATGTAGAAAGAACACGGCAGGGCTCCAGGTCTTTACTGGTTCTCCTCCTCCAACTCCCTTTTCAGGCTGCAAATAAACAAGAATTGACATTACATTGAGATGCTGCAACGTTCCTATCCCTCACAGTAACGATACTGCCTGCACCACCCACCCACTTTCAATCGCAGAAGTTATCAGCCAGATGGTGGCACACAGACACCAGCCCAGTGCTCCACTACCAAACCGTTTCCTCAACTCAATATTCCACCACTTGTGCCACCACCGTTCTGCACTGTTACACAAATACTGCACATACGTCTGGGTCCATCTTTTAGTTATATATAGTGCATTTCCATATCTGCTGCTGTTTCTCTACGTTTACCCGTCCTGTACGGTGCACGCACTAGTCTTTTCTCCCCAAGCTCAGATTCCATCAGGGACACAAAGCCAAGGTCTACTTTCCCCAGATAGGTTTCTTTTAGTGGAGAATAAATCATGCATTCTAGATTTAACTGACAACCGAGTAGCCCTTGTGTGTGATGCTTAGCTGGACTGGACCGTTACCAAATGACGTTCCACGACTCGATACAAAATGACAACGGTCCTTCGAAAGGAAGGAGAGAACTGAAGCGCGGGTCACCTCCTCAGGTAGGCGTGGACGTTGTCATGGCCGTGGTACTTCGCCAGGTAGACCAGCACACCAGTGGCACAGCGACCCTCCCGGGCCCGGCAGAAGCTGCAGTTGCATATACCCCTGCAGGGGGGGCACAGCCAGTCCTGGAACAGAGGCCGGGTTCAGTTCGCTTCCCCTCGCGACGGCGCCACATCGTGTCAAGACATCGGCGAGACGGGCTCTCTCCACAGACTAAAGCGGGACAAAACTCTCCAGGGCGGACTCACCGGGTCCAGCAGGGCGTCCCGGACCTCCTCGCCGTAGCGGTTCCGTAGGCAGGGCCCGCAGAACTGACCTCGCACCCCGACACACTCAGGGTTGTGGCAGTTGGTCTTCGTGTCTGTGGTCTTTTGCCGGCACTGATGGCATGTGGTGCCCTGGGAAGGTCACGGGCGGTTTACAGGCGGGTAACAGGGCGTTTACAGGCGGGTAACAGGGCGTTTACAGGCGGGTAACAGGGCTGAAGGAGCAGCCAGCCGCGGGACTGGGACCCCGGTGGGGGGCGGGGGGGCACACTCACGGTGCAGCGGTTGTACACTTTGAGTCCGACGGTGTAGCAGATGTTGTCCAGCTCCTCCTGGGTGATGTCGCTCACCGCGCGAACTACATGGGGAATGGCCGGCACCCCTTGGTACCCCCGCCGTCGGGGCTCCCTCTGAAACACACACGCAGAGTCCCGATCACCCATGGCTGACAGGAACCTTGCGTTCCATGGAGGTAGGGACTCGGCCTGCTTAGGCGGCCATAGAACACGGTGGATCGACCAGCTCATCTGTGTGTGAGAACGGCGACGACTGACGGCTGCCGGTAGGGAGCAGACTTGACGCCTTGTGGCGAGACAGATCCCGGCTCGATGGCAGCCCCTCCCCCGAAAGAATTAAGGAGATTAAGGTATAAAGGGGAGGGCCCCCCTACTCACCAGCTCGTCGTCCTCCTCCTCCTCCTCCTCATAGAACCGGCTCCTGCGCACCAGACTGAAGCGGTCCTCCTGGTCCTCGGCGGCCGGGCTGGGCGGCCCGTCCACAGCGGAGCGGGAGCGGGTGTGGGGCCGCGAGAGGCGCTCGGGGTTCCTCCGGCAGGGCGCCTCCAGAGATCGGCGTGGCATGCGGCGGGGCTGCGGCACGACAGCATACCACACACACACTCAGTGCCCCCCGGTCCCTACTCCAACCCCGGGGGCGTTCCACCCGTCACCAGGCAGCGGCCACTCACCGAGTCCGCCGACTGCGAGGAAGACCTTCGGGGAAAGAGCCCTGGCACTTTATTCAGCTCCGCCATCAGCTTCGCCAGCTGGGGAGACAGAACCAGCACAAGAGTGAAGACCCAGCGCCCACCTTTGCCGCAGCCCATTCTCCCCCCTGGCGCTACACACCCACCATTGCCTTGTTCTCCTTTATGTTAAGTGCTCGCTTGTCCATGAAGTTCTCCCCCTCTTCCGAGTCGGACTCGGAACCTCTGTGCCGGGCCGCGGGCTTGGCCTCGGGCTTCGGGCCGCTCGCCTTCCTGGGGGGGAACTTCAGCGCCACCTTCAGGGTGTGAGAGCGTGTGGCGCGACGCCGAGGCCCAGAAGCCTCAGAACCAGGGTCCACTTTCTAAAAGCGAATGCGGAAACGAGGATTAAATTCACCCTGGGGGGGGGGGGGGCACCTTGTTGGGACTGGAAACTTGCAGGAGCCAAGATGCAAAGAAAAAAAAAAAAAGGACAATTCCAGGGACCCATCAAACCGAAAAGTCACTGTTATTAACAGACAAAGTGCATCTGCAAAATGTCTTCGGTGCATTTGGAGGCAATGTCTCACATTAATCAAGACAGCAGTTTTAGCTGACCTTTCAGTAATGGCATGCTATTACCTCAAGTTGCCATTTACAATAATCATTTTTAAAATTACTTGAAGTGTTATTCAGTACCGAGGATCTTTCTTGTTGCATTTAATCTTTCGCCCTCCTCTGCCTGTGACCCTAACATATTTCCTTTAATGACTGGGAATTTACATCTTAATTGCAAAAGAAATACACTGACATTTCAGACTAAAATACACAAAGGAAAATGAAATTCTCCTCTGCTATAGTTTAGGACGCAAAGGATATTAAAGTAATGTGTGGGTCATTTAAACACCTGGAGGTGCCTTTGTTCTGGCAGGCGCACTCACCATAGCCTCCATCCCCTTGTTGAACTCTCCGTCCTCAGACGCACTCTGTTCCGTGTCCTCCGCCGGGCCCCTGACCACCTGCGTCACCTTGGGCGGCTTCAGGGATTTCTTCTGTAAAGAGTTAAAACTCTGCATCTCTGCTGGCCCCTCCCATCAACAAAAGCCCACCCAATTAAGACTTTGTGGTAAAGTAACCCTTCAAGACATGCTATGAAACCATTACCGAGAACCTGTCATAGATGAGATTGGGCAGCCAATTGCCTGCGGACTACTTACGGTGTTGGCAAAGCCATCTGAACCAAAACTGTCACAGCTGTCGTCAGAAGAGGACGAGGAAGACGACTCCATCGGCACCAGGGCGACATTCCGATAGCTGCGCAGGCTCATCCTGGTATATGGTAACTGAGGGGTCAGACCACGCTGAACCAAAGCAAAGGGACAGTTAGACGACGACGTGAACTGCAGACAGAGTGTAACCCAACATGCATTAGAACTGTCAGACAGCAAGATTCACAATGCGGCAGCTTGACGGCGGATCTTGCAGACTGGAAACCAAACATCCTGTCTGGATACCAGCCGCACCTCATGCTCATGAATTTAATCTACTTTAAACTCCTTCAAGTGGCAGCTGTTTTACAGCGTGCGTGCAGAAAACTGGGGCAGTGTGAGCGATCGGGATTGATGGTGATTATCAGGGCAGAATGTTTGACCGTAGTGGTAGAGTGAGTCTCCCTTCACAATTAGGGCAAATGATTTTGGACATGCACGTTTAAATACACGGCGGAACGCGATCACGATGCAGGAAAAAAAATCAGCGGAACATTTCGCCGACTTCAGCTGGGTAGGGACTTTTACAACTTAACACCTTAGTTACCCGTACTTTATCAAAGACGCCCTGTGGACTATACCAAAGTCAGTTATTGAGTTAAGGGTACTGTTGCTCGTGATCACACACTTTGTGGGGAATTCCGAAAGTATAATGCTTCGCTTTGCCAAATACAAATTTATAATGAACAAGTTAATATACATTTCACAATAGGATCCAATTATTTGAAATACTTCACAAAGCATGTAATGCCGAGTTCCTCAAAATAGTTTGTGCAAATTCATAATAGTAATTAGATTACTTCACCTCATTGTTTGCATGCGCGAATACCGTTATTTCCGACAGCTACTTGCAAAACAGGCTAGCATTCCAGTGACCATTAAGTTATGGCAAAGTATAAGATACCATTGGTGAGCAATCACAAATATATACACACGAGTATATTTACATTACCTTCGTGCGAGATGGACGCATTTTTAAATGTTTGTAGTTCAGTATTTCTTTATTTCTTCTCTTTCTCGGAGTAGCGTGCTGCAAGTACTACAGCTTTGCACAAAGTAATTCCGCGGCAGTAGCAGCAGTAAATCGCGTGCACAGATTTCCCGCGCCGACAGTCCTTACAGATACATATACAAATACACTTAATTTTTCACAAAAGTTGTCAAATAAAAATTAAACGTTCCGTACATTATACTCAAAATAAGAATAGTAAGTTATATATGTATGCCTTTAAACCAGTTTTGCTGTATTTTAAATTTTTAAGCATCATTCTCGTATTATATACTTTATCATTTTATAGGCACTCCATCGTGGCGCCAAATTCTACTTTTTAGGGGCGTAGAGAAATTGCCACAATAGACTTTGGGTTCTAAGGTACTAGGGCGGAAATCAGTGAATTAATAATGACTGCTTAAGCTGTAACAGAAACTTATAAATTAATTTCACAATATATTACACACATACCATGGTGTTGTTTTTTGTAAATGCAATATAGACTTTACAACACAGTGAACCGCCCTTTGTTAAAAGCACTACACCAACACGATGTTAGTCAAGAAACATTAAGCTTTTCTGAGCTATAATTAGCTCGTAGGCTGAACAAGTGTAAATAATGACAGTGTGACTGCATGCAAGCTAAATGCGTCTCAACTGATAGAATTGGACCTTTTCTCCATGTTAAACGGGGAATGACAATGAGTACATATAGGGCGGTAAGAGGAATATATATGGCATCTTTTACAAAGAGTTTTGAAGAGGACCAAGAAGTCGTGGTCTTTGCTGATTTTTGTTTTCTTCAAAAACACAATTCCAGAACCCTGAATCAAAGAACAAATGAAACGATGGGATTACACCGTTAAATACCTCCAAAGTACCCCTAGAGGTAATTTCCCATGATTTCATATCCTGCGTGGCGTAAGCGGGGTGCTACAAACGTGATATCGTAGAAATAAACCTTTGTACGTTTCTTGCAACATGACGCTTCACAAAGTTACTAATACAGGCAGTCCCAGTTCAAAGTCGATGAGGCGCCCTAGGCGAGCGCCGACGCCAAGGCAGCCGCCTTGGCTTGTCGCCTATAGGAGTGGCCGGACCTGAATGCAAATAATTATTTTTCTCTCATGTGTTACCGGTTCGTCGGTCATTACGTTAATTTCCCGTTTTTTCACAGCCTCAGAACCAGCGTGTTATCAGCTGCACGGAACGATCAGACCGTCGCGTTTTATTCACGGCACTTCCTGCTCCACATTCTTCCCCAATTTTTCACGTCGGTAGGAGGGCTGAGTGCCGAGGTGGTGAGTCTTTCGCCAACAGAGGTCCTTATGTGTGATGCACTCGATGGAGCAGCCAGTGAGGAACGATCCCAGCCAATTACATCCACCTTTGGCAAAAGAATGCTTGTTTACAGCGCTGCTAGGGATGGAAGACAGTCCATTGTGATTTAAGCTGCTGAATAGACGAAAACCCCTTACTGTATGTGACTTTGAAACTCAAGATTGTAAGTTGTTCAGCCAACATCCAATCGTGGAGTTGGACATTTACTATTGCAATGCAGTAAAATACAACAGGACGCTTGTTTTGGGAGATTTACCAAAACACTTGGGTCACAATTTAACATTCTTAACCCCCCAGAATACTGAGGTTTCTGCAGTGGTCCAGGAATATTCTCTTAGTTTGACTGGCGAATATCCTCAGTAAAACACTCAGCTAAATAATTGCTGACTAGTGACTGTCCTTTGTCATTACGCATACATCACAGAGTTCACAGAGACAGGTTCATTTACATCACAGAGTTCACAGAGACAGGTTCATTTACATCACAGAGTTCACAGAGACAGGTTCATTTACATCACAGTTCACGGAGACAGGTTCATTTACATCACAGAGTTCACAGAGACGGGTTAATTTACATCACAGAGTTCACAGAGACGGGTTCATTTACATCACAGTTCACGGAGACAGGTTCATTTACATCACAGAGTTCACAGAGACGGGTTCATTTACATCACAGAGTTCACAGAGACGGGTTCATTTACATCACAGAGTTCACAGAGACGGGTTCATTACTCCGAAAGGTACAAGAAGTCAAAGTGGAAATGGCAACAAGATCTTTAAAATTAGAAATAGCTAAGGGGGTGGAGGGTTACAATTATCTGACGTGTCAGCCATCAATTTCCATCTGCCAAAAACTAATTAATTCAGTTTTGAATAGAGAGAAATCCAATAGCCTCAAGGAAAAGCCACAAAAATCCTCAATATATTGCAATACTGTGTTTTGTGTGTGTGTGTGTGTATATAAATATATAATAAAAGTACAATTGTGAATCATAATCCTAATATTTTCCATGTCTTACAGTGAGTTTTGCTATCATAACACACAAAATATTTCAAGTGTTTAATGATACTTACTGACAATAAATTCCAGCCTCTAGTAAAAATGACGACAGCAGTTGCTTTGCAGAGAACAAACTTCAGAATAACTCCAGATTCATGAACTTAATAAGAAATCTCTCCATCCCACATCTTGTCTACTAACAAAGGCCTTTTCATATATCTTTTTCCCAGCAATAGATCCAAAGGTCACCAACCTAACCACACTTGGTTCATGGTCCGGGTGAGTCTATTGTGTGCGGATCACAGTAGACGAGATCACAGGAGTGGCACTAAATACATTTCCTGTGAGGATTGAAGACGGGCTTCACCATCCCGCGGGGCTCACAAAGGGAGAGACGGGTGAGCCTTGGGCTCGGGGTGCACGCTAACGACTCCGCTTTGGCCCCCGACGGGCAGCGCCGGGGCCCGTGGTCCGCACCAGTCTAATCACTCTGGCAGAAACAATGTCTGATAATGATGCACAGGACCGGGCAATTTTAATGACAATTCATACATAATTCAGCACCTTTCGCTTGCCAGTGCGGCGATACCCTCATTAGCGGGGGCCCTCGGTGCCGTGTCAGATGGTGGCCACACAATCGCAAGCCTTCATTTTGTCTTTGAGGAGTGCAGCTGCTTCCATGACACGGCCAGCAGAAGGGGGTGCAAAAAAAAAATAAAAAAACAGCACGCCGGTTTGTTTTATTTAGTGAGAGAGAGAAAAAAAAACCTTACAGTTTGTAAAAACAAGGCTGACACGGAACCTGACACCAGGCAGGGGAAAATAATTAGCTCTCATTTTCTCAGGGCCTTGTTTCCTTCTTCCCGCTGTGTTTCTACCCACTAAAACCACCACATGTCAGTGGAAATGGGAGGCAATTAGCAGGCTCATTTCAGCCCTGCCGAACACACTGAAAAGAGACTATTTATGATGGGACAATGAACAGCTGAAAGATTAAATAACATTTGCCTTTTAAAAAGAAAATGACTTCTGCCTAAATGGGCCATTTTTGATTATATTCAAACAGCAAGTGGAGGAGCAGGCATTTTCTACCCTTTAAGACCCTAACAAAAGACCCGGAGCAAGTGGGAATGAATTTAAAGCGTTGCTTTAGATGAAAGGGCCTTTTTTCCCCCCCCCCATCTCTTTTTTTAAGAGCAATACATGCCTTGTTATGAAAGAAACACACTTAGCATGATAGTGGTCAATATGTGAGAAAGTGGCTGATACGGGATAATGATGAGTACTTTTACACAGTGAAATGAATATGGAAATTGGATATTTCCTCGATAAAACGTGCCGCCAACCTAGAGATTGTTAAAACGTCAAGATTTTAATTAGCAGTGACAATAGTATATTTTAGAATGAGGATATCAAACTAGATGTGTTCAAAATAATTAACCAAGAGGGGATAAATCACTCCGACCTGGGTGGATGGATAAATCTCACTTAAAAGAAGAAATAGATGGCGCAGCATTAACACAGAGGATTGTTTTTGCTCTATTTGATATATGACAGCAATTCCTTCAGCCGATTTAACCATAATTCTTATAGCTGTCCTCCTAAAGGCTTTGAATCACATTGCACTACCAGGAGGACAGCCTGACACGGCAGCGGCTGCAGATCTGACCCTTACCTTCTCCCACGTATCTCTCCGCTCAACCTGCAGGAGGCAGACCTTGAGAGTGTTTCTCGGGTGTTGCGTGAAAAGCAGCGGTGTATTCATCTCGTTTTGAGGACGGGCAATAAGCTTTCATAACAAGATAGCCATTCACATTAAAACTTAAATCACTTATGTGAAAATAATGATTATAATGAATTGATGCATGCACTGTTAAAAAATCTTTTTCTGAAGAATGGGCCATATATGATTGTGTCTGGTGTGTCACTCTGTTTTAAATTGGAAAAAGTTACAATGTTAGAAAAGAGCATTTTGCTCCTCCTTCTGGTGAAGGGACCAGAAGTTGTTGTTGTTGTTAATAATAATAATAATAATAATAATAATAAAAAATAATAGATACTTTATTAATCCTCATGGGGAAATTGTCTTTATGCCACGCTCAACTTGCGCTTTATGGAGTACGTTGTCCGCGAATATCTGCATGCTAAGTAATGATTCTGTTGTTTTAATGTTATTGGGTCAGTTTGACTTTCAACCTCATTTTTGTCGTGTTCTTTTTCTAAGAGTCTCATTTTGCTGTCACCAGGCGAGTCACAGACAGCTTCATGTCACGTGCACATACTTGGTTTATATGACGGGGGACACGCGTGCATGCAAATACGCTTAGGCACGTTTGAATTGACTGTCTTTCACATGTACGTGTTCCATGCAAGTGGGAAGTGAGTTGCTGGCAAGGTTTAGGGGCGTTAAAAGTTGGGCTCTTGGTTTTAAAGACATACTAATAACATACTAATAACATGAATGTAAAGGAACAAAATGCAAGACACCCCCCCCCCCCCCAAAAAAAAGACTAAGTTGAAGAATTACTGCAGGACCTTCTGAACGATGTTTTATCCATTACTGTTACATTAGCAATGGGCAACACTGGAAAAAGATATTACTGAAAGCATGTTTAATTACTGAGATTACAACCAGCGGTAATAAGGACACATTTATACATGATAAAGTGCATATATTTCTTTAAGAATGCTTATAAATCAAAATAGTGCCTCATTTATTTCCCCTTTTCCAAGATTTGTGCATTTCTACATTCCTGTTTATAGCTTTAAGGGTCAACGGTGAATACTTAAGAATCTCTTTGCTTGTGTTGTTTTGCACTACAAGGCAAAGTGACAAATACATAAACACTTAAAATATAAATACTAATGCACTAATTAGGACATGTCTTGGAAAATGGAAATAATTTTCTTTTTCTGCAATGATTTCTGAAATATTGCATTTTTGTATTTCAAACACCTAGTTTTTGAAAACGGCGAGCATGAATTTAAACTCGTTTCAGTCATGTGTTTGTCGGCTATTAATGTAATCATGCAGAAACTCCCCAGACAAAAATAATGATTTCACCATTGTAATGAAACGCATAGTAACTAGATAGATTCAATGACGCCTTTAAGAGACAAAGCCTTAAATTATCCGTTTTCATTTTGCAGCTGGTAATATCTGTTAATCTAGCATCCAGCTCTGCTTCAGAATAATTTCTATTAAAAGCTTTCAGCGCACTGAAAGAGTCTTTTTGCCAGTCTTATCCCTCTTCGGCCCAGCTGCTCGTCCCACTTAGAGGGTCGGAAGTAAACAACATCAAAACCCCCTCGTAGCTGCCAAGATCCTATTACGTACATCATTTAATTAAAGTGACAAAACATTGCGCTTCGTGGAGCCGTATTATATTTCGCAAATTGCTTGCATCGTTTATTAAATTCCGACGCATGCTGTTGACAAAGGGGATCAAATCGGCACTAAAGGAGGAAAGGCAAGTCAGCATAAATCGTGCACTAATTGAGATTCCATTCAAAGCGCATAAGCGCGTTTGGCTCCCTGGAGCGGCCACCCATTCACAAGATGCTGCCCCTAGTGGCCAAGTGCGCAATAGCCGCCTTATCATTTTGAACCCACTCCACCCTGGCTTTTTTAACCTCTACACTACAGTGCAGTTCATTAATACAGATAAATAGAGAGCAGCCATATTCGTGTTCCAGTAGTGTAACTTTTAACTTCACAAACGTAAGGTTTCAGAGACTGGCCTCCGTTTGCTAATCATAGACACGGCTAATGAAATTCAATAGAGTATCATTTTGTATCATGACACAGAAATATATTATTCTGTATTCCACTCTGAAAATCTGCATGGTTAATTAAAAACTTTCCTGAGAGATGTCATGCCGTCTTTTGGTTCCCCGTGGCGGTTTTCTGACCATGACCACTAGAGGGCAGACAAAACCAAATGAAAGCCGGCACAGAGCACGTCAAAAGTTTCTCAGAAATTATATTGGAAAAAAGTCGTGTACAGAAGAGAAAGAAGCAAAACAAAATTCACAATGCAAGGTCACAGTAAATATCCAAAACTTAGTACTCATACAACTAAAATTACAATAGCTTTAAACAATATGTAAGAAACTACAATCGTAAATATTAAATATTGATAATATACATATAGTTGAGTTTCACACTAGCATGGGTGCAGAAAACCACCTTGTACCATAATAACTAATAAATGTGTTCAGAGAGACCATTAAATAAGCAATAACAATAACAATAATTATAATCAGCAACCACCTCAAACTGAGTGAAACCCTCCTGTTTTCCAGGTACGGCTTTCCTAATCAGGTGTGAGCTCTGGCATATCTTCAGCTAATTCTTGCCTAAGGATAAGGACAGCAGGCCGAGTTTAAATACGGAGGGGACAGTCATGAGGCTCTCCTGTGTTCAAGCCTGCCTGGGCTTCTGGAAGTTTTTCAAACACTGATCAGATACAGGCACTCCAGCCATCTCAAAACATTGGATAGGCATACAAAACGAAAG
>JABFDZ020000039.1:10544129-10558382 GCA_019775955.2 Pollimyrus isidori
TGTCCACCTTACCTCTAAACAAACCGCCCCCCCCCCCCCCGTCCCTCCGTCTCCCCCCTGCTCCCCCTCCCTCCCCCGGCTCTCTGGGGGGGGGGGGGGGGGCGGCCCCCCCCCCCATCTGTGATTTATTTATTCATTCCTTCCTTATTTACTCCATACTTATGATAAGGAGTGATAGCAGGGGCTAATATGGTTGATGTTTTCATTTGGCACTAGCACTGTAGCCGCATAGAATAACATTAATCTTTGATGTGTTTACGTCAATTGAATGTTAATATATTCAGATATGATTGTGGACAGGGGTCAATGACCCTTTAATACTGCAAATGTTAATATTAAATTACAGACAGGTTTACTGCGCGTGCTGTTGCATGTTTAGGTCAATAACATTTCATGTTGTTTTGTTTACTGTTGGGCTTATAATGACATGCAAATAGCCGCGGAAAGAAGTGCCTGGCAAGTTAAATCTGTCTCTGGACTACAGCTAACAATAGCCTCCCCTGATAGCACATTGCTCGCGATATCGCATGTCGCAATCCCAGTTGTGTCTCAAACATCACAATTTTATATATAGTTTGGTTTGTCTTTAAGAACGTATACCTCGTCACGGGCCTTGTACAGCAAATGTTGCTATGTAATACTGGAAACAAGAGCCTCGTCACCTAAAGGGGGTCCCAGTATCTTCACACAACAATCAGCCACTGCTATTTTGCGCCATCTTTAACCCCATGTCGACCTTCTCATCAGAAGCACAGAGCACAAAAACATTTCAGCCAAATGTGAGTTTCTGGAAATGAAATGGTACTCAGTATTCCATCAAAAATGTGTCACCTCCCAGGTCAGGCCCTTCCACTCAGAACTAAAAGCACACAAACAGGCCAAGCTTGGTAAAGACAAACTGTTGCAATTTCACATTTGCATTGCAGTGAACAGGAGTTTCTATATTGAGAAGTATGTTAATAGATTCATCTGTTACGGAGTTCATTTATTAGATAATTCAGTTAAGTATTTTTCTAGAACAACCAGGTTAAACAAAGCATTTGTTGACAAATGGGAAATTAATACTAAATCTTCAGATAGTCCTATGATACGTTCTAGTTATTTTTGTAACTTTATTCAGAATTCAATTTTATATTCAGTGCTCAGCAGGAGAGCACCCCCTTTGAAATGAAAACTTTTAGCCATTTCTCAGTATAATCAACTTCTTTAGGATAAGAAAAATCATACATTTTATTCAAATAAGGTGACGCAAAAATGATTACACCCTGAAACAAATTCTAGTATATCTAATATTTTGTATGACCTCCTTGACTTAGGAACAGCAGCGACTCTTCTAGACATTGAATGAATGAATTGAGTTTGAATGAATGAATTGAGTTTGAATGAATGAATTGAGTTTGACACACACCCACGTCTATCTCTCTCCATTCTGGAAGGACGAACCCTTTCAGATCCCGCATGCTGGAAGGAGAATGACATGCTGCCCGGAAGTGTCCCTTCGGCTTGAGGTTTGGTGACATGCTCAGCCACTGAATCACTTCCACCCTGTTCTTCTTCGGTCATACAACAGTGGCCTTAGATGCGTGTTTTGGATCATCGTCCTGTCGTAAAAGTGCACGACCGCCAAGGGCACGGAGTGGTGGTCTCATCCTCTCTCTCATTATGTCACAGGACGTCTGTGAGTTCATGGTGCCATGGATGAAATGCAGCTCCCCGATACCTGCAGCACTCATGCAGCCCCACGCAGGGATACTGCCCCCACCATGCTTTGCCGTTGGCATCATGCGTTTTTCACTGTACTCCTCACCCATGCCACGTCATGCAGTCTGGGATCCATCAGAGGCAAATAAAAACGTATCTTTGTCTCGTCACGCCGAAGTTTGCAGTCCCAGCAGCCTTCTCCTTCGTTATCACGGGCCCTGGAAAGTTCCAGAAGGCTTTTATAGCCGTGTGCTTCAGCATTGGCTTCCTTGGTGGATGACAGCCATGCATGCTGCTCCTGCGCGGCGTGTGTCCTACGGCGTCACTGGAAACACTCACCCCAGTTTGACTTCATAATGATTTACCCAACCGTGGCCGAACTTGCACGCCCATGTCCATCGGCCTCTCTCGTCGCAGAACGATCTCGACAAGGTGCTAACTCCTGTGGACCGCCCGGACCTCTCCGCAGGCTTCCCGGATGTCTAACTATTTTGAATTTTTGGACAACTTTTGCAAAAGTGTTCAGACTTATTAGCAATGCCTTATTGATCTTCTTATAACCTTTTGTGTGCAAAGAAATTATTTTTCTCAGATGTTGTGACGTCTGTTTTCTATGTGGCATCATTTTGTCAGCATTGAGTGGAACTAGATTTTCTCCCTTAAATACCACTTTTAATTATCAATCATCCTGTGGCCACCATTTTGACAATTGATTTGCTTCATCTGTTGGTGGATTTTATCAGGTTTTTCTCCTAAAACATTCATTGAGGTATAATCATTTTGCATCACCTTATTTGCATAAAATGTATAATTTTTCTTATCCTAAAGAAGTAAAAAAGGTGGTCATACTCGTATGTTGGTACAAATAAATGTTTAATAAAAATGGTATGTAAAAAATACAGCTAATTGTCTTCATAATCACTGAGAAATTGTTAAAAGTTTTCATTTCAAAGGAGTTCACTCATTTAATCTGAGAACTGTGAGTAAATCATTCATAAAGGAGCATAATAAAGATGACGGTTATTTGAAATCAATCAGCCCCTCAATGCAGATGGACTGAACCAAGACGCTCACTTTCACCGTTATAAAAAATAACCCACATGCTTGCAATATAGAAAATACAATTTGTACAATTGACTGTCTTTTTCATAATTTGTTCTCTACAAGAAAACTAACAAATGTAACAACGAGCTATTACTGCCTTGTGAAGCCACAGTTCTCCCACCTGTTAATCTATCAAGATTTCCATTTTTCCCTTTAAGACAAGTTTCTATTTTGTTTTGCTATTTATTATGATTATGTTATAGTTATGTTTTAACTTAACATGTAGTAAATTTAGACGTACTTAAAAGGAAAATGCTAAAAACTTTATAAATATGGCATCCAGGCTCACACGTCAAAAAGATCCGGTCATTTTTAGTGTACTTCTACGTCACTCAATTGTTTCAGTCATCCACATTATCATGTTGAATTATATCATTTGTACGTCAGTTACACAAGTTCAATAATTTGACAGGAAAAGCAGAAAGAATATTACCAATGCTTCACTAAGGCAAATGAGGTAATCACGCCTTGTTTATTTCTTAAATTGTACAAAACTTAAGGGGGTAACCCGCACAAGTAACCCTACCATCACACTCTAAAACGCATGTCCGTGAAGCGTTTCAACATTCTGTTGTTATTTCTGCAAACCCATTAGCCTTAGCAATGTTATAAACTATAGCTGCTAGTATTTAATGAAAGAAAACATACATACTTTCAGTTTTCCCACGGCTCAGCTCCTGAAATGAGTATCTGCAACCCTTGCGCTCTCTGACGTTTTCTTCCCCTTTGCTTCAGTAGCTTCTTCCTTAACAGGACTGCAGGCGTCCACAGAGCGTTTTTGGGGGTGGGGGGTGACTTCAGCTGCTTCACACAAGAGCTCCACTCAACGGACGGCAACGGGACACCAGTATAATTTAACCGCTATGTATTACATGTTTAGCAAAACGCCTACCGGCCTAAAATATCAACGGCCCACCGTTTAATTTTTTTTTTTTTGTGAAATTGAGTATTAGGCAGTTCCACAAAGCGGCACTGTTTAAGCTAGCAAGAAAACGAATCATACATATTTTAGGGAGAATATCACCAATTTTCCCAACCCCCTACAGCATAAACAAGTAAACTAATCAGTGTCATTGGCAACATAATTCAATAATTACTTCATCAGACTAAAATTACAATTAAGCAATACAAGACGTTCGTTTTGTCATAAAATAAGCTATTACAATAAAAACTTTGAAGTTGGGACCGCTTTAATACTTTATGAGTAGGAACAAAAATGTAATTTAACTGAAAATAGTCAAATATTTGTATTCATTTGAAAGTCAATTCTAGGTCAACAACTATATATTAATTATCAAGAATCTCCCTAGACCACAGTGAATAAAGAGGAAGTATCATATGAAGTGATATTTTTTTGATCATTTAGTTAAATATTAGATTGAATTTAATCCCCTAAAATGACAAGATATGGCACGTTATATAGAAAAAGTACAAAACTTACAAATAAATATCCGTGCAGAGACACCTTATATGGTTTCATAACCTCATAACTGATCTTTCCTGCGTAACTGCATATCTCCATGTTGTCTTGATTTTGCTGTCCTGTGGTCCCTTATGGCACTAGACCAAAAACTCACTAGGCAAAAAAATCTTTGCTACCCCTGAACCCCACAGTGTTCCTTTCTGTCCAGGCACAGTATCCTTAAAAATGAACTAGGAGCAGGAAAGTGATGTGTATGACCCATACCTAGTTCAGAAAACAAATTCATTTTCTGTGGTATTGGCGGAGAAGCATACACATATTTACAGGAAAACATGCCTGAAAATTTCCTAAATTAAAGATAAATATTTATAATTAAAACTCAAGATGTTTTTTTTAAAAAAAACACATTTAATAAGTCTATATTTACAGAATACAGTGAAATACAGCGGCTGGCAACAACATAGAGCTTATAGAGAACCTCCGCTCTAATCAACTGCGGAGCATGCTGAGGTCAAGAGTAATAAAGTCAGACATTTCACATCATACATAAAATAACCGTCACAAAGAACAAAATACTTTTTATTTAATTTACAAAACTCTGTGAATTGTAAGACGACTAGTAGTACTGCATCACCAGTTATGAAAACCTGGGCTTTATTCTGCATCTAGAATACCGCTATACTGATATGCCCAACATAATATCACAGTTAAAAAAAATATTAGGTGCACTTTGAGAGCTATATAAATAAACTCTAGATGCCTGCTGATAAATACTATATTTGAATGGCCTGTAATCGATTTAGGATACAGTTCTTTTTTGTCATAAAATGGATGATGGGAAATGGTTTTATTTTGATTACATTGTACAGCTGTGAGCACAGCAAGGACACATCAGCACTTTGAGGGTGTGGTCTTCATAGGAGCTGCTAAAGAAGTAAAAGTGTAACATAAAAGAAAGACACATTGAGAAAGCGTTCGGGACAGGTACATTCAGGTATCTATGGTTGGTTGACATGCAATAGCACGGGGAAGACAGAAAAGAATTTGAATATAATGGAGAAAGGAAAAGAACGGTGAGGAAGTGATGTAAAGATGGAGATGGCGTCAACGCTGCCACACCCAGCCTGCTGTCAGTGATGCGGAGAGCTCTGATTGGGTGCTACAGATCCAGGTGCATTCTGATTGGGTGCTTCAGATCCAGGTACATTCAGTGCTTAGGCTGGCAAGGCTCAGGTCCTACGTGCCTCCAGTCTGTGGGACAGCTGGGATAAAGTCCTTTGGTTGTCGATGACAGTGAGTTGGCGCACGCAGCTCCGCACATCCTGGTGGTTTTTATTGGCCAGGGACACATCAGGCCCTGAGGCAGAAGAGGGCAGGCCCACATGTTTACAACCTGCTCTGATCTTAACGTTCCTCTGATTTGCTCCCTCAAACCAAATCACTGACATTCAGTAACTGATGTGCTTAACCCCCCAACTCCCCCCAAGTTCTCACAATGAGAAGCAGGATGAAAAATGAATGGTTCATAGGAAGTGGGACCAAGACATTTGACTGGATGATCCTGCCCCCTCCATTGCTTGGATCAACCTCTTCTACAATCTGATTGGTTATCTCGCACAACCAATCATTTTTCGTTCTGCCCACAGAACATTTTCTTTGTGTAAGTAAAACTCCTAAGAGCATACGGATCACTCCACACAGCTAGTAATAAGACAGAATGTCGCATTTACGGAGCTACACAGCCTAAAGGCTTCAAAATCACTGACTACTCAGAATCGGGAAAGGCAGAAACAGGAAGGAGGACAGTGACTTACTGAACGGCTGGCTTCGGCAGTATCTCACTATCCTCACCGTGTTAGCGATCATTCGCTGGACAGACAGCAACAAGGTGTATTTAGCACAAGCAGTTTCATGACCTCAGCAGCCATGTCAGAACAGCGATGTCAGAAGGGCTCACCATTTTCTCAAAATTGACTAAGCTGTCAACGAACGTCTTGTTGCCTTCATGACTAAAAGTCATATCTGTAAATATAATGAGATTTCATTTAATCTTTGTGTCAAAGAAAAAAGGCACAGTGTCGTTGAAATGGACAGAAATTGCCGATAACTTGAATCTCATGACTTTAAAAGAATGAGCATTTTTTTCTGCTTTACAGAATTCGCTTAAATTATCTCCTGCACAATGATGATTTCTGTCATTACAGTACAATAAAAAACTCAATTTATGCTGAACTCTATTTTTTATTTCATAAATACCCCAATATTTATTACAACAAAATCACATTGCAATATTTAAAAAATTTCCAACACCATGCTGTCACAGTATATTACATATATTTTTTTAATTTCTTGTTATGCTACCCTGATGTTGTTGGATCTGTTCTTCCGCCCAGATCACAATTAAAGCTTGTGCCACATTTGTCCATGCATCCATTATTATTAATGTTATTATTTTTCTGTGTCTGTGACATAATAGATCAAATGGAAAAAGTCCAGCACTAACAAGCTGAGAGGCGCCATAGCGCCACCTATTGTACTGGAGTCGGACACGCTTCGGTCAATAAATTGATTCTTCTCCCAAGCATACAGACTGGGACAAGGACAGTAGCCCGACTGAATGGCGTAGTTAAGCTATAACCACAGCTCGACTTAGCTGTGCATGTAGACGTACCGACGGAAAATGAACACAGCAGGTGTAACTGAAAATTTAGGAGTATTGGGACCAACACAGCTTGTTGAGGCACCAGCAGGTAAGACCCTTGGAGTAATAAAGCGTGTTGTGGGCCCGTCTCCATGTCACCTTACCCTTAATGAGGAGGGGCATGAAGGGGATGAGAGGGGTGTCCAGTTTGGCCACAGTCAGCCTATAGGCCCGATGGTTTCTGGAAGGGTCCTGTAGACACAGATCACCCAAAACATGCATATAACAGATACAAGAAATCTAATCCAGTTGCGGTTGTGGTGCCCTTTAAGAACACATTTCCTGTAGTGTTACCGTAACAGCCCTTGGACTGGCCTGCCATCCATCGACAGCACAGTTTGTAGACGTCACAGTTGGTAGCACGGTTGCCATGGAAACCCGTCACGGCCTGGGCCGTGGCTCCTCCTACTCACCATTAGACTTTCAAACTCCCCGTAGAACTTCTTGAACTTGCTAGGCAGTTTCTGCAACAGACGGCAAGGTGAGGACAAACCTGCGGCCCACCCTCCCCCCGCCGCCCACCTTAACGACGCAGGGTGTCCCACCTCCCATGTCTGGCTTAGCCTGCTGACCGCCGGGTTGCTCATCCCCATGACGATGGCGAAGAAGGAGTTCAGGTTCTTGTACTCCTTGCAACTGAAACCATGTAAACACAACCCAGAGGTGAGCATGGGGTGTGATGCGGAGACACCTCCATCAGCATCAGGACAGGCTGGGGCACTTTCCTCCAGCCCTTTCCAAACGTCCTTCTACCCCAAGATGTGCACGGATTTTTTTAAGGGGCAGGTGCTTTGGGGGGGGAGGGGGGCTGGCTGGCTGAACAGCACCCCTTTAAAATCAGGAGAGAGCCCATCGTAGTACCCTCACGCATAGAGTGGTGGCTCTCAACTCAGTTCTCGGACCCCCAGATAGCTCACATTTTTATTCCCTCATACACACCTGTACCAAGTACTCTGTGCTCTTCATAGTTTGGTTCAGGTGAACTAGGAGCTGGGAGGGAGCGAAAATGTGGACTATCTGGGGGTCCTTGAGGAGCAGGTTGAGCAATACTGAAGTAGAGGGTCGTTAATGCAGGCAGAATCAGCACCCGATGGTATCTATTATGGCTGAGATACTTGGGTGTAGGCTGCTTGGCTGGATGGGCAGTTGCAGTCGGTTGCGCACTCACTGGGCGGCGATCTTGATGAACTTCTTGAGGAGCTGCACACGCTTGCCGAGCTGGGCGCAAAGGCACACCTCGGTCACCACCCACAGCTGCACCTCGTTGAACCTCCTGAGGAACAAGTCCAGGTTGGCCGTGGTCTTTCTGAAGTTGTGCCGCCCGAACGTGTGGTATATGAGCTCATGCTGCCAAAAGAGAGGAGCGATTTGTCAAACCCCATCTCCACCAGCGGGGGTGGGGGGGGGCAGAACAAAAAGTACAAGGGCGGAGCCAGGAGGGGGGCAGAGCGCGCCTGTCACCTCATGGACGCAGTTGAAGAGCTCCCAGTCGTAGAGAGTCATCTGATAGGCCAGGTCTTTGGAGCTCATCAGCTCGAAGGTTACGAAGGACCCGGTGGACGGCCCTTCCTGCTCTGGCAGAGGAGTCTGAAATGCGGATCGTACGATTTCACTTCAGCACGCCGTCCTCAGATACAGCAGACAGCCATTCTGAGACACAGCTACACTTCTGAGGCATGTCTTAATAAATCCGATTAGGTGCAGGGGCCATAAAATAGATAGAAAAGTCAATTAAGTGGCTTAGAAACGATAAACAAATATATTAAAATCCAGTCATGGCCACACGGTCCAGAGAGCTGCATCTGGGAATTAGGCAATCTGATTTCGTGCTGGTTTTTGAGTCGTAGGAATGCGCTGGCAAATGTTCACGCACCAGTGAATCCAAGAGGTTCCTGGGGCAGGCAAACAGACGTCCGTTGATGCTGAGTGTGGAGAACACTGAAATGTCATTGGGCTTCAGCACCAGCTTGTCTGGGAAAACACAGCACGTTATGTGGTCACCTACGCCTACTGTCACTCACATATAAAAACAATTCTGTGAAATCAATTGCACTTACTACAACACTGGGAAGTTGCCATTTTATACCAAAAACTCAATGATTTTCATGAATAACCCCTCCTAACATATATAAAGCCTCCTATACACATGTATAAATGTACACAGCACACTTAAAAGCAGAAAAAGTCAGAATACAGTGGAAGAATAGTTGGACTAGTAGGGGAAGCAACGTCAGGGGGTCAAAGGTCAACTGGCTGGCCAATCATCTTTGGCCTGTGGGTTAACAACATGCACAAATATCAAATACCAATGAATAATACATTTTAGTAACAACCTCATAGGGCTCTCAGCTCCGTCCCAGTCTGCTGAGGTTACTGGGTTAATAGTGTTTCAGGTGGTCTAAATAAGTCAATCCTGGGGCATTTAACTCTTAAATCCAGTACAAATTTATTTGAATTATTCATGTTCTGTGGTATGTCAAAGGAAGACCGTGAAGTGCCACCCCATAAATAACAGCGATATTTCTGTCCTGAGCAGAACTCTGCCGCCTGTTTGTGCAGAACTAGCATGAAGGAGGTAGAAGTCAAACACGGGCCATGTGGAAGTGGATTCATGAGCTCTGGCAGCAGGGATGGGATGGAGACGCCGGCAGAAAGGCTCGGAATCTTAAACGACACTGGGATTCTCCCTGAGCCTCGCTCGAGGCTTTTCATCACACCCCAATAATTAAAATGGACAAATCTGGGACAAATCACTTTGGAACCTTGTCAGTGATTAATTAGAGCAGCGGGCGCTACGCCACGCTCCGTCCGCCCTGGCGTTCGATTAGCAAGTAGCTGTGGCCCTTCTCACCTCCGGCTGAACTGAGGCAGACCAGGAGCAGGTCCTCAGCTGACCCCAGCTTGTCGGCCACAGCGGCAATGACTTCCCGCACAGAGGCTGCCACCGGTACCCGGATGGTGGTGTAGGTGTGGTCCATGCAGTAGACTTTGAACAGGACTGGGAGAGAAAGACTGGTCAGCCAGGCTGAACAGTGGTGACACTCAGGGGACAAACAATATGCCTCTGTCACCACTCTTCCTTTACTGAAGGTACCACCACTAGGGGGCACTGTGTGATTCAGTGAGTTAGGATACTGTGAGTGTGACTGGAAGGTCGTTGGTTCAAATCCCAGGCTGGGCTGAGTGACCTCATCACCAGGCCCCTGAGCAAGGCTCCTAGGACTGACTGACCCTGCGTTCTCATAATCACTTCCGATAAAAGCTTCTGGTTAATAAATAAAATATATTTTTCATGTCTGCACATACATTGAATGGTATCCTTTGTGTAATTGCATCTTTATTCTAATAATTTGCACTTTTATAATCATTTATCCATAATGTTACTGGGTTGTGTTCTGGTAAAAGGGTCAGGGGTGACCACTGATAGCATACCGTACATTAATTTGTCAGAGAGCTGATATCAGCTGCACCATCCAGCAACAATTAAAAATGAGGTCTGTGCGTGTCAGTGCGTCCCTGTCACATACTTTCATCGGTGCTCCTGATTGGCTGTCGCTTCTGGAGCCGCTCATCGCCCATGCTGAACTGACGCAGCAGAACTTTATGCTGAAACAGAGTGGGTTGGGGGTCAGCAATATATAGGCAGGCAGGAAGTGGGGTGTTGTGACCTCTGTGACCCTTTGCTACCGTTAATAACTAGCGATGGCTTTGCCGCCCTAGTCATGCGACAAGCCAGTTCACCAAAACAGATTCAGCATGACAAGAGGTGATAATCAGATGATAATCAGTGACTGACCTTTTTTTGAGAAGATTTTGCATCATCCAAACTGAAGAAGACACCCAGAATGGAAAACAAAACCGGGAGATTACACAGTGACTGTTCGGTACGTCTGCAAAGCACAACCTGCGCTGTGGTTATTATGATATATTTCTATTAATAATTTTATTTGTAGGAACAGACTGAAAGTTTTTGGGCTATTTCCAAATAAGTCTGGTCATTAGAGAAAACCCTACATGAATACACATTGCACATAATGTACTAATGTCCTCAAAATGGGCAAAACATGATCCAGGTTTCATTCATGGTAAAGGTAAACAAATCGTTACTTTAGCTAAATCGTATTTACAAATGGTAACTGACGTTTGCTTTTATTTTATTTCAGTTAGTTTTGGAAGCAACCTTTATAGTTTTTGTTTAATTGCAGTTTTTCATGTTATTTTCATATCTTGTTATATTAGTTTACAAAAATGCTTTCTTATGGTATCAGATTTTGCTAATTGTAACCTGACCGAAAATCTCTGGATTTCACCATAAAGCCCTGATCAGTCGAACCCCAGCCCCAAGCCGTCACGCTCCACACCTACTTCACTTTCACCGCTTTCTCCAGTTCAGCGAGTTCCTCTTTCAGCGCGGGGAAGACCCTGGAGTCGTCGGCCACTGTCACGCGCAACTCCTGAAATGAGCGACATGCCACCCGTCGCTAGGCCTGCCAGCTCCACCCCACCCCACCCCAATAGCGACGGGTCAGAATAATGGGGACTGAGGGAACCATACCAACCTCTAGGAATGCCAGTGTGGCCTCCTCTTCCTGGAGATGGTCCCCGTACAGCGAGGCCCAGTGCAGCGCCAGGCGTGCCACCCGCCGCTTGTTACCCAAGGCATAGTTCTGCTTCTCTTGCTCAGAACCCTGAGATACCTGGGCATGGTAGGTGCTGGGCCATTAAGGAAGCCAACGGAGCAGACACACGGCAGACCCTGACTCCCCCGCGGTCCAGACTAGACTCGAACGAAATGCTGTGATTCCGGGAGAAATCATGACCCTGGAATGTTACTGGAATCACTCTAGCAAAGGAACTCCGGTCAGGGGACGATTTAGCTGAGCGGATGCAGAAAAGAAGATGTCTGGAAAGGCAGCCGGGGTGGGGAACTGGGAGAAGAGGGTGCAGGTGACAAGCCGGACGTAAAGGGTGAAGGCGGAGGAAGAAGACAGACGGGAGAGAGGCTGAGGGAGCCCAAAGGATATTGTGCCATTAGCATCGGGCAGAGCTGGCTGTTGGGGATGAAGACACAGTGCATGAGCACAAAGTCGTCCAGGACTGGGTCTGCAGGAACAAAGCAGCACCGTTAGCAATGTGCTAGGTCAGGAACGTTAGCACTGTCCAAGGTCAGGACCATTGATTCTGTGCTCAGTCAGGACCATTAACTGTGTGCTAGGTCATGAGCGTTAGGCAAATCTATCCTAGGTTAGAATGGTTAACTTCCTTCTATGTCAGGGCCGTTAGCTCTGTGATAGGTCAGGACCGTTAGCTCTGTGCTATGTCAGGGCCATTAGCGCTGTGATAGGTCAGGGCCGTTAGCACTGTGATAGGTCAGGACAGTTAGCTCTGTGATAGGTCAGGGCTGTTAGTTCTGTGATCGGTCTGGCAGCCCAGGTGGCTGGGACTTGAAAGGGTTCACTACAACATGCAGGAGAAGCTGTGGCTAAAGGTACTGTGAGCCCCAGCAATACGGCTCGCTCTGATTAGATATAAAAAAAAAACTGGCTGTGAGGTGAGAGAGAGAGGGGTGTAGTGGAGACAGGGGTACACATCTTAGCATGCTAATGCTGCTAATGGTCCTATGGCAACCAGACATTGGCCGTCAAAGAGCTAAAGGTGTGCAGGGACATGAGGGCAGCCGGGTGACAAATCAGACACGTCAAGGACAAGAATGACACTCAGCAGAATTCTTAAATAGTCACCAAATGATGTTTTCATTAGACGGTGAACTCCATGAGAGAGCGATACAATCGAGGTCAGCACCTAGATCAGTGACGCCCGAGTCCAGCCTCACGCTCTCCAAGACGTGCTCCAGGATTTTCTCTGGTGTACCAGACATCACAGTGTATCTGGAAAAGGATCAGTGGACTTCTATCACCATCTACACAGCTCATCTGCAAATCATCCGCTAATCATCTGCCCTTCTGTCTACTCCTTGGCCTCCTCTCTTTTATTTATGGGAATCTATTCAATTCTTTTTTTTCCCAGCCATTTTGTTAAAGAGACACTATTACAGGTGGAACTTGGGGCAGGAGATTTCCCAAAGGAGAGTGTTACTCTAGAGCTCTATTATTCAAATCACGGTCCTCAAGGTCTGAGCACAGCTGATTTTCCAGCCTTCCTTCACCTGTCAGTCAGGTGTGAAGCCTCTGACCATAAGAATCAGTAATTATTAAACTAACTACCTGGGAGAACTGAAAACAAGGCCTGGATTTGGAATCGAGGTCCAGATTTGAAGAACCCTGCTCTAGGTTGTTTGTGATGGAAAGTGACTGGGGGACTCTAAGACCATGAGGCAGTGGTAGACCGAGGGTCCTTAGCTTAGGTGTTGGTGGCTGAGGTACAGGACACATATGGCTTTACTGCTGACGCTCACATCACCTTCCTCTCAAACCTAACCTGCTCTTTTCAGCAGTAGGCAGAAGAAGCCAGAAGAAGTGACCTTCAAAACTCTGGTAGGTGTGGAAATGAATGCCACACATGTGATGTCATAGACAGGGGACATATTGACTGCCATCCAACACATGGAAATTATGGCAGGGATTTATGGCAGTGTTCACGCTCAGACGACAGATACTTAAGTGTCAAACGAAATATATGCATAACTGTCACACTAAAGTGTGATGGGAACAGTCACGCTGTAAGCGTGGAGGCTGAGGGCAGAGAAGACAATGCCGTTTTCATGCCAGCTGTATCCCAGCAACAGCGGCGGCTGAGCGAGCAGAGCAGAGTAGGGCAGAGCAGAGCAGGGCAGAATAGACTCCCCAGTTCTCCCAGGTGCTAATGCTCATTCTCATTACAGAGTCCAATGTCAATTCCTTCTTCAGTGAGGCTGTATGCAAATCAAGGCCCCAATACTCCCATAAGCCCTTGCAGTGTCTCAGGATTTGTTAGGAGGACAGTTTTGAAAAGGCTTTTATAGCACCTTGTCCATGACAGCGGTAAATGAGAACTCAACTACAAGAATGTAGACAAGCTGTGGACAGTTTTATTAATTATGCGAGCACTCTGTGCATGTTGTAGAAGGGCAGTACTTGTAGTGCTAGAGCCATGTGACTGATGGACAGTACTTGTAGAGTAATGGCCATGTGACTGAGGGACAGTACTTGTAGTGTAATGGCCATGTGACTGAGGGACAGTACTTGTAGTGTAATGGCCATGTGACTGAGGAACAGTACTTGTAGTGGGAGGGCTGGGTGACTGAGGGACAGTACTTGTATTGCGAGGGCTGGGTGACTGAGGGACAGTACTTGTAGTAGGAGGGCTGGGTGACTGAGGGACAGTA
>JABFDZ020000039.1:10583595-10599808 GCA_019775955.2 Pollimyrus isidori
CCGGCCCGTCGCAGGGCACACCCAGGAAGGACCACCGGCCCGTCGCAGGGCACACCCAGGAAGGACCACCGGCCCGTCGCAATGCACACCCAGGAAGGACCACCGGCCCGTCGCAGGGCACACCCAGGAAGGACCACCGGCCCGTCGCAGGGCACACCCAGGAAGGACCACCGGCCCGTTGCAGGGCACACCCAGGAAGGACCACCAGCCCATCGCAGGGTACACCCAGGAAGGTCTTACTTACTGCACTATGTGACATTTTTGTTAGCTATTGTACTATATCTTGAGATCTAAAAAGTTCAGCAAGTGCTCTCACTGAACAGTGAACTTTACATACTGTAATATGGAGCTTAGCATAGTTGAAACAGGGAAACAGGTGTTTTTGACATGAATATGTATCAGATTGTTAAAGATGAATGATCAGTCAGTGACAATGAGAAAGTGGGAACTATCATTCAGCAATGTGGAGCTCAGGAGCATAATTACACTGACATACTGACAAATATCTAAGCGTTTTAACTCTCATGGTTAAAACAATGCAGATTGTACTTTATATTTTGGTGGAATAATTTGCTGACTAATTCATTGGTGGAATGGTTTGCTTTTCAGACATGAGTTAATTGTTTTATATAAGAACATAAGAAATTTACAATCCATTCGGCCAATCAAGCTTGTTTGGGGAGAACTTAACTAATAGCTCAGAGCTTCCGCTACACTAACAGGAAGACTATTCCATACTGTAATGACTCACTCTATAAAGATTTCTCAGATCCAGTTTCAAATGTTCTCCCGCTAATTTCCCGCTATGGCCACAAGTATTTTAATTAATATTGAAGTATTTGGTTGAACAGTTACTGCAGTTATATTTCAATATAATTATCAAATTGTTTGTAAGAAAACACCATATTACAGGAGGCCTCTGTTGGGTTCTAATGTGTGAATGGTGACTTTGAAAGGTGCTCTCCTTGGAATGCTTAATTTGATCATAACGAGGCCTCTACCACACTATCCACACATCTACCACACAATCTGTGTCCCTCGTGTCCACATGGGGCGACCTTTCCATCGCTGCGCTTCAGTCTCTGGACCCAGACACGAGGCACATAAAGGTACGGCGCTGTGTACCGCATCCCTCTGAGGGCAGGGGCAGCGTATCAGACCCCCAAACCGCGGGGTGGGACATGGCTGACATCTGTGCCTGCTGCTCCCTCACAGGACATGGATGGTGAGCTATGCTTCTCTTGGAGGGGGGGGGGGGGGAGGGAGATGCCCCACTGTGGAAGGATGTGAACCCCTGCTCTAGACCACACTTTCTCATTGTCCTCACTCCACCCACTGACATGAGTCTAAGGTCCTTCAGTACTGTAGGGATGCACTGCAGCGCCCCCTAGTGGATGTCTGGGATAAACCAAACTGCCTGTTATCTTGTCTTGAGGCTCTGCGTTCTACAGCTGTACCCACTAGAGATGGGCCATACCACTGACGTTTTTTCATTTAGATTTGACCCAATACCAAAGTTGGCATGGCTGATGTGGACAACAATATCTGGCGCCAGCCCAACTGGGAGTGACAGGGGGGAAGGTGGACGGGCAGGGTGCTGATGAAGGCTTGGGGGGGGCATGTCACTAATGGCTTCAGTTCCCTACTCACTTCTATAATAATATATTTAATTTACCAGTAAAAACATGCTTTCGTGTTAGAACTGATTCTTAAACTGGCAACATTTAAAATCTAAAGAATCGATATTTCGGCCTGTCCTTACCACGCACATCTCCTACTCTTAGCTTGTTATTCACGCCCTGATTTGTCTAATCGCACACGCCTCCTTCTAAGTGTGAGTGTGGCTGACAGACATGGTCTGAATGGTTGAGCATAGGAGCAGAAAATTAAGGTTCGATAGCCAAGGATCACAAATCAACATTACAAGTCTTTACTAGTTAAGACTCAGTTCCGGTTGTACTTTGGGGCGAACGAACACCTCTATGCCTCTGTAATTTGAGTCTCAGGGCGAAAAGCACAATCAGATTACATTCCTCAACTTAAAATAGCTCTGACATGAATAGGACACATCACATGGGCCAAGACAAAACAAAAATCAAAATAAAGTTTTTTTTCCAGAAATGCCGAGAATATTTGTGGAAACACTGCCACCTTGTGGTGTTAAAGGAGACGTATATTTTAATTTTAGTTACTGAGAAATCTCTAAATGCCTAAATAGTATTTAGATTCCCTTGAGACAGATGCTGTGTGTCAGACTGACAGCTCAGGCCTTCCTTGCTGTCGGATCAGCGACATTCATGGTTGATTAATATACATAATCTGTTTGGCTAAAAATGCACTGTTAATCTGCCAATGCTGACTCTTTATCTTCAAAAGTAAATGCTGGCAAACTCTGATGCTCTGAGAGCTAAAGTAACAGATGCTACAGCTGTGAACTGCTCCAGTCTCTCTCCAAACCACGCCACGCTCACCGTAAATCCTGCTTCTTCTAAATGCATTGAGCCCCATCAATGTAAAGCTGTAAGCATAGCGGCAGTGATGCAAGTTACGGCAGGTGACACTGCTCTGTCGCATTAGATAGTGTTCAGGGCGTCCAAACATCAGCCTCCCTATGCATTCATCCATCCATCAAGACTTATCCATACAGGGTTATGGGGAGCCTGAACCCCATACCAAGAATAATGGAGAACAGGCAGGAAACTCCCTTGATGGAATGCTAGTCCATCATATATAATAAATCGAATAGTAATAATAAGAATAATAAGAATAAGAAGAAGAAGAAGAAGAATTCTAACAACTGTTAATCTCTCAGTGACTGGGCAGAATGATGTAATCATGCTTCCTCTAGCCTACATCCACCACCCTACCCTTCTTCAAAGTTTGATGCTAGCACTCTCTCCACTATCGAAGGCTCCAAAGAGCCTGAGTTAACACGAAACAGATCGATGACAGTGAAAAGGGCTGTTGTTAAAAGTACTGCCCCGTAGGCCACACCCCCAACGAGCAGCAGGTTTGTATCGATTGGAGGTTTGTCAGGGGCACACCCATTTACGTCACACGTGGGGGATTCCCCAGGCTGGGCTTCCTGGGGCACCGGGACGGGGTCTGACCCCACGGAGCACTTACCTCCCACAGGGTCTTAAACTCCCTCTGCTCGACCCGCAGCAGTTCACAGACCTCGCGGGTGACGATGGTGGCGTGCCTGGGGGTGTTATCCAGGATGGACTCCCCGAAGGCTGTGCCGATTCCCAGGGTGCAGATGGTGACAGCATCCTTGGACGAGACACGGGGGACATGGGGACAAAGTCACTGGTTAACCCCTCGTGTGCCGCAGTAGTAAGGGAGGCAACAAGGCAGAGGGGTCTCCATATGGAGATCGCCATGACGACCGCTGCAGCATCCCGGGCAGACCTGCCACCTCACACTTGTTTCATCGCACACGGCAGACGGAGAGGTGAAGAGGCTCTCCAATCAAGCTAGCTTCCAGAAATGGATAAGTGCCTCTTCAATCACTCAGGGGCCTGTTCACAGAGGTGGAGGGTGCGGAAGCTGAAGGGTCTCCATGGCTCCGAAAACACATTTCTGAGTGACGTAGAGCTCCAGGCTGCAAATGCACATCTGTCCATGCATGAGGAGGTACGTCTCATACCGCCGTCATCATCAGCACCATCAACGAGGCACATAAACACATCTGTCTCCCCTCTGTGATGAGTTTATATGCCTGTTTTTATTTGTACATGTATTTTCTTAGAAACCACAACATTTAATAAGACTGAAAAAATCCATTGTCGGACTGTTGAGAGTGTTGCTGTGATATGCAACTATGATTACATGTACTTTAAAATGTATTAATCTGGGCCGAGAATCGGTATTGGGTCTGTATAGAGTCTAATTTATACTGCAGGAGCATTTTATGGTGACAGAAAGACGACCAAGAACCCAGTAGAAATAAACAGTAAGACCTTTAAAATAAATGTTTAATGGAGTACAGTGGGGTTTCCTAACCCAGTCCATAGGGACCCCCAGACAGTTCACATTTTTGCTCTCTCCCAGTTCCTGGAGCAGAAACCAGCACCGTTTGGGGGGTCCCCGGGTTGGGAAACACTGAATATGAATCAGGAGACGGGGTGGCTGGTAGCTCAGAATGACTGTGGTAATAGTGACCTTCTGCCCTTCGGATGACCACCACCACACTGATATTTCCGATATCTCGGCTTCCTCCAGTCAAGGCTTTTCTTTTTACCTGATGGTTGGCTGTTTCGGAGACCTTGACGTCCAGCGAGCCGGAGAGGACTGCGTACCAGCTGGTACCGACGTCTCCCTGGCGGTACACTGGAAAACAGGATAGCTTCTGTTTACGCTACTACTGCTGGGGTTCAGAAGCCAGGAGAACAGCACGGAGATGTTAGCCTCGCATTTAGCTAGCTAGCGTGGTGCTATCAAACCATTCTGCAGACGTTCCGCTCGACGTTAAACGTATCGGTCACTGGTCATTAACCAAAAGTCTGAGCTCAAAAGGCTGGTCTCAGAATGCGGATCATTAAGCAGCACGACCTACAGGTGATGCCCCTTTCCAGACACTCGTAGAATCCGCACAGGCATATCTGCTGCAGGAGGTTGGGGTGGAACCTCTCGAAAGCCTTGACATCCTTCAGGCGGGTCAGTATGATGTCCACATCTTCGCCAGAACGTTCCGAGGGCCTGAAGAAACAGATACACGGACTCATCAATCAGACACATTCTCTCACACAAAAAAACACAAAAAGAAATACCTTTCTGGTGAATTGCATAGGAACAGCCTGAGCAACAGTGTGAGCACCTATTACATTAAATAAACTCTTAACTCTGTCTTACAGCTTATGGGAGTTTTACTTACACCAAACTGTTCTGAGAACAGAACATAAAATGATTGGTTCAGCGTGATAACAAGTCTCATTACAGAAGAGGTGGGTCCAAGCAAGTAGAGGAGGCGGGACCAGCCAATCAGATGTCTTGGTACTTTCTCCTCTAGTTGCTTAGACCCACCTACTTTATAGCCTGATTGGCTGTCTCTCAGAATCAATCATTTTTTGCGTAAACAAAACTACCATGAGTTGTAGTACAATCATATGAACATGAACTCATCTGGATTTTCACTTTCTTACTGGATGACCATCACTGGTACGAACATCTCCCTCAGACGCTGTGTCTGAAGTATAAACAAAAAAGCCCTTTGAAGAGTGTGCGATGCAGGGTGGTCAGGCTTCATCGCCAGTGCGACCAGCAACCTGTCATCCCATTTTGAAATAATCAAATAATTACTGTGAAGATAAAGAAAAAAAGCAAAAGAGCTCCTCTGTTTTCATCCTGAAACATGTACCCTAATGGTTAGCTTTTGGTAACACCTCCTCTGATTGGCCCGCCTATATCCTTCTCTGATTGGCCCACCAGTTCAGTCTGAGTGAGGCTGCCGTGCCCACGTTGCCGGGCAGCGGAGGGCTGAGGTCACCGTGTTGGTGAGCAGCGAGAGGGACTTTGGTGCCACCGGGCAGAGCTTCGTAAGGGAGCAGAGTCAGCCACAGTGGGGCCCGTGCCACTTCCGGCCAAAGGACGGACATCAGCCGGGAGCAGCGGCCCCCAAAACAACACAGCTCTGCACACTGAGACCTACGTAACCCAAGCTGCGCAGAGGACTAGCACAGTCGATCTGTGCATTAAAACCACTTCACCGGCCAAAGCAAACAAACGTTAAACAGGAACCATTTCCACTGTAAGCAAACACAGGGACCGCCTTGGCGCAGAAGGCCGACGGTGCCCGCTTCATGCCGCGGGAGAGAGGAAGGCTGCTCTGCTTTCCCCTCGAAGCCTGGGTAATTTGACCGGGGAAGGCTGGCTACGCAACGCAGCGTGCACACCCACGGGGGGGGGGCAAGACAAAAGTGAACTAAATGGCCGCTTAGGGCCCAGCAGCCACCAGCCTTTGACCAGCGCCCCCCCCCATCCTATCAGCCTGTCAGAAAGGGATAGAAGATGATAAATGACAAGTAGGTTAGTCAAATTTTGCTTAGGGCCCTGAAACCAGTTGTTCCAGCCGTGGGATGCAGATCCATATCGACTAGCTGCTGACATTTATTCAGATTTCCCAGCTCAAACACATCCACTACTAACCTGGTATTCAGTGGATTAAGATGTGTTTGAGCTGGGAAATCTGCAGACCGTGTTGGATTCTCCCCACCCAGGACTGGAACTGGGATACTGGGGAGATCTGCTCTACAGATACATGCTAGGAACATGGAGGATGGGGCCTGGAGGATTGCAATGGACCCCCCCTCAAACCCCATATGCTGATATGGAGATTGAGGTCTGGGGCAGGGAGGATGGGGTACGAGGTACTTCCACCTAACTTGTGGCTAGAAACGCATCTCGGGTATGCCACTTGTCATCACTCCACACTCAGCAAAACAGCGATGGCAGTTTTGCAGTCGGTGACTAAACGGCCATCATCTCACACCTACTGTGTGCAGCCGATCCCCACAGATACCGCGCTGACAGGTCCGCCGCTTCATACCTGCACTACACCGCCTCCTCCTGGAGTTTCATTCATTATAGACTAGGTTTCTGCCAAATAACTCGTTGGGCGGTACTTGTAACGGGGGTTCAGCTTCAGCGGATCAGACACCGTCAATGCAGCCGGCGATTTGGGTGACGACCCCCGCCCGCTTAGCGCCATGTCAGTCCCGCTGCCCGCAAACTCAGGTTGGGGTTTTTAAGACCTGAAAACTCTCGCTTACTCTCTTCGCCGTGCATGTTGCGTATCCCATTAAAAGGTTATCATGTGTTGCAGTACCATTAATTCGCTATGAGGCAATTATCTGTTACCACCTCTGATTCCGAAGGTGATTAGTTTCAATGCTCCATATGGTGCTGCCTGGCTGTTGGGGGCTGCCGTGTCTGTAATGTGACTAGCTACGGAACCTGTTACATTTAGAGTAAGAAAGAAGGATGGTAAATAAAATACGATGAACTGAAAGCACCCCAGAAGGGGCCGGAGTCCCACGTTGCTGTAGGCTGTCTTTGAGGGGGGTACAGAAATTACCAAGTAAGATAAAGTTTATAAGACCTACTGAGTAAAATGCAGGTTCTCTAATAACAATTCATCCATCCATATGTCACAGGTAGGATTCCGGAGTTTTATAAATTAATCCAACAAAATATATTATAAAAAATTATTCAGCAAAATGTGTTAGTATACGGCTGTGTGTACTCGCCAAATGACAAATACATAGCAGGTGTAACAATTTGGATAGATATTCAGTAAATGTCTCCTGTACCGAAAATTATTACCAAAAACGCTGGAAAAACATTTTAGTAGTCAGCATACATACAGTGCTACTTTAACTTAGGAGAAAAATGTTTATAGTGGCGTCCAGGTAAACTGAGACAAATGACGCCAAAGCCTATTACTCGTCATTATTTTAATGACTGTCAGCTATAAATATGACAAGTGGCAATTTAATCGTAAAGGGTAAATTTAGGGGAAAGAGACTATAGAAAACCATGAGAGTATAGTGAAGCGTCAGGGAATAAGTCTGATTCATTATTCTGCACCAAAAGACGTCTTGGTCCCCCAGGTATTAGCTTTTTATGCAGTTATACTCACCGAATTGTTTTACCGCCATTTGTGCCAAATTATTGCGCTGAGGTATTTTGTTTTTTTTATTCGCAGGCATATATCTGTACCAATAGTCGAGCAGTCGGGATAGATTCGTTAGTTTAGAAAATACAATAGAGGAGATGGCATTGCTTTTGCATAATACCGTATTTACTGGCTGCATGCAAAAATCAAAGCGATGTCATCTGTATTTCGCCGTTCCTTTATTCTGTTTAACTGGTATAATGAAGAAAAACGCCGGGAAAATAAATATCCCACTGTGTTCACAGGTGAAAAAAACGCCGGCAAACGACGCTACGGAGCAGGGCAGGCATTCGACCGTATTCGTTTACTGCGTAGCGCAAGGTGTCAAAAACAGAAACATTCAGCAAACGAACAGATCTGTTCCTGCTCACCTTTTATCGAGGCAGATGATCCATTCTGCAGATGCAGAAGACTGGGCAGAGGTGTGCGCCGCTACCATCTTTGGCGAGATCATGGACCCGGTGCAGCTGGAGCCGGACTTACATCATCTTTGTTTTATCATGGACTCTCCCCTCGTTTCGTTAGGAAAAGGGAGTCGTTTGGTCCAGCTTCAACCAGCAAACGTGTCGAAACCTAGGGGAATGACTGTTAACAATGGTGACATTTCCTCATCTAGTTGGGTTTCTTTAACTGTTGCCGGGGAAATCGCGCATACAATTAATGAAACATACTCCTATGATGAGTTCTCCACAATTTGCCCATTTCACATGATATAAGTTCTTAGATACGGTTTTCCACAATTAGGACACGATGGCCTATAATGTTCTATATACAACCATAAGGGCACTACTAATTCTGTCTAGGCAAAGATAGCATAAACATAATTTTAAAATCAGAGCAAATTTTATGAAGAAACTGCCAAAGTACCTGGGCTTTGGACATGTAGAGACTATTGCATTTCACACTCTGTTGTGGTAGCATAAATCTTGAAACCACTAATAGAGGTTAATAAATGTGAATCCTTTGTGAAATATGTTTTTGCTGAAATGTTATTAAAGCTGTGAGACACTTCTCACCACCCCAGTCCGAGCTTGGCACGTCGTCAGCAGATCTGTCACTTTTGCGAGGCTTTGCTGAAGATCTGCGATCTGCCTCCCGTGAGGTGTGACAGATGAAAAGAGGCTTATCTCTCCTCGGTCCCAATGGATGCCTCCATGCTACTCCATGACATCATGGACATGACCTCGGGGGGCGAAGGGAGGGGCCGCCCCGGGTGAAGCAGGGTCTCCTCGCGGCCGCGGGAGGGGTAGCCTGCGGATTGCCGGTGGGCTTTAGCTACGGCAACGTGAACCTCGGACGTGCGGGAGGCGAGGAGGCACCACTAAACTCCATAGCAATGTTATGCCCCGGAAAGCTCCAGGTGATTAGGGAGTTATTACCCCCGCTGGGTGGAAGCTAAGAGGGGCTGTTAACACGGTTGACAGGCTGAGAGGGAGGCATGGGGTTTGCATGCAGGGGGGAGCACCAGGGAGGAATCAGCTCATTGCACAAAATGGCTACAAGCAGGTAGAGCTAATCTGTAACCTTAAGCACTCAACTCATCACTCATTGAAATCGACGTGTGGTTAATCTTTATCGAAAATGCTGGGGTGGGATATAAAATTGATCTTTTATGGTTTATGGAAGTCCAATAAAAGTAATCAAACTATGTTTGTTATCTAGGGGTTGCTTGTTTCGGTTTAGGGCTAAAGCAAGAACTAACTGTTTAACACTTGCACTACAGCTTTGCTGTAGCCCTAGCTGACTACATTTCCCATAAATCCACACGGCACAGAGTCTGCCTCTGCACTTTCTAGCTACCTGTTGCGCTTGGTATGAAGGTATTTTGAGGAAATGCGGGGGGTGTTTGCTGCTGTGTCAGCAGGCCGAGCTTTCCAGCCACTCCTGCCGCCGGGGGAGTAAATGGCGTCATCCTGTAACAGATGTGCTGTGCAGCATATTCTAATATGTCATCTCTGCTCATCGGAAAAAAGCTCCGTAGGAAGGTAGCATGCAGGGCGAAAACAAAACCTCTCAGGTGCACTGGGAGCCAAGTCCAGCAATGTCATGTGGTAAGAGGAACCATCGCAAAGACAAAATCACAGTCTCGGCTACCACAACAAGCCACTTTGTTCTCAGGTGTTCTAAAAACGTTGTTGTAAAGAGCAGCAGTATGTCATGTTATGTAAAAGTGAAGAAAAGAAGAGGGGATCAATTTTCCTTGCTGTGCATTTTAAAAGGAAACATTAATGAGTCAGTATGATGCCACAGTCGGCATTTTCTTGGGTATCACTGTTTCCCTGGCAACAGCCTACAAAGGCCATTTTGAAGTTGTGGACGTTTCATATGTTCTGTACACAGGTTTGCGGGCCTATTAAAACTATGCTTATACCCAAGCATGTCTTACTCCATCTACTGCACTAAAACGACATTAGGTTACATTAAAAGTAAGGTTTCATTTTTCACTTTTCCATTCTTCCAGCGTTTGCTGATTCAAATGCGGAAACTACAAATCCAGAACAAGATTTTGTTTCTACCAACCAGGTGAGCTCTCTGCCACTGTTACTCTTTATGGTCAATGGTAGAAACGAAATCCCGTTCTGGATTTGTAGTTTCTGCACCTGAAATGCCTGACACTGGAGAAATAATAACCTCTCCAGATGGGGGGGGGGGCGTCCCCTTACAGCTCTGTAGAGAGTCAGTTGACTGTTGATTTTTGGTGAATCCTCTCTTCACCTGCCCTGGTTCCTCATAGCAGGTTAAATCTCCTGCTGTGTATTGCTTTCAGTCGCCTGGCCGGAAATCTGAGGTGTGTAACAACCTGTTTTCATTTTTTGTACAGACTCCCCGATCACCATGGATATCTTCCCGTTCCCACAGAAGGAGTGCTTTTATTCCTGATGTTTTTTTTTTTTTTTTGTTTTGGTGACGTGTCAGCTCTGCCGTACCTGATTCCTGTTTCCATGGAAAGGAGAACACCGTCAGTCACTTATCCATTCTCTGCCCATCTACTCCATTTGCTCTTCTGTCCCAGACACTCCCACAGATTCCAAATAAGGCGGCTTCCTCCCATCATGCAACTGTGTTTACAGGTGTACCACGTTAGTGCACTGACTGATACATCATTTATTTTAATACATTAACACCCTTCTTGACAATCATTTATTTTGTTTATTTTGAATTTTATCACTTTTAATCTGATAATTATTAATTTCTGCTCAGTATTTCATTAAATTCATTGGATCACTTGTTTGACTATGTATGTGTCCTTAACTAAGCATTATGTTTGTTACTTTTGAAATATGTTTATTTTGTGGGCAAGGACATAATGTGTTAATTAGTTATATTTCACACATAGAGCAAACTACGCAATTAGATAACAATAATAAACTTCCTGAACTTTGACCAGGCTCCAAACTGCGACCTCTGAGCTGTTCCACTTGCTGTCTATAGGTGGCATCTTGTTATCTGAGCATCAGAATCCGCAAATACAGGTTATGACTGATTGCACACAAGTAAAATTCAAATCAGACATGACACATATTTGCTACATGAAATTGTAATGTTTTTACACTAATAAAACGCTGGTTTCATTTCACAGTCCGTCGTGTCTTTCACTTGTTATTAGCAAAAATGTTATTAGCAAAAATCCTACCCTCTCATGCATTTTCCATTGTTTTCAGTATGCTTGCTTTCACTAAACTGACTGTGTGACTCAGTCTCAAAAACAGCACCATCATTTCCCCAACCAAGTTTCCACAAATTAGATATGTTTAATTAATATATTGGATGACACATTTATTCAGTTATACAGGCTACAGACTCTTGCCTCTTTCATCAATCCATTTTCCAGCCACTTATCCGGATGAAGCAGACGACGTCTTGGATGGGTTGCCAGTGTTATTTATTTATTTTTTACAAACCCAGACATTAAAAACGATAATGAATCTGCTGTAACTATCTACAACACAGGAACTGCAGAGCACTGGCATATTTTCAGATCCCTTTAGACGGGGGGGGAGGGGGGCGGGTTCTGCTTTGCATGCCTCACTGCATTCTTATGTGACTGAATTATTTGTGCTGCAAGCAGGCATAATTTCCCTTTATTCACTGGCATTTGCCCCATTCTTATGGTCCAGTAATTGGCGAATACTTGCCCAACCAGCTCAAAAAAGCAGGTGCTACACATATGACCCAATCGGACAGAACCAATTGCTTTTCCAGCATTATTCTAGAGAAGTTTGAATCAAGCCCAGAAAATGTAACCTCTAATTGTGTCAAACCAGGTTGTAGGCAATCATATTCAGAAATAGCCGTTGGGTGTGCAGGTTTTCACTGCGACTCCCTAATTATATTACTAATTAGAGGACTGATCGGCTGAAGAGTCTTCACACCTGGGTTTGAACAGCTGACCTACAGGTTATTCCAAAAACCTGCATACACACCGGCCCTTTGCAGATAAGATTGGCCATCCCTACATTAAACTGTTACACTGTCTGAAAAAAAGAACCAATTTGTACCTTTGAAGGTACAATTACTTGTCACTGGGGCTGTTCCCTCAAGGGTCTGCTAACTGTGCCCTAGCTGCAGGTAAGTGTGCCTCTTAGTCTAATTTAAGGTACAGAAATGGACTCTGAGGGGGGATATTTCTTCATGTTCCATGTACCTTGGGGAGCAAAACTCTACCAAGGCTGTACCCTTCATTCTGACAGAATATTCCCATGCTGATATACCCAGTCAAGCTTCTGCTTCATTGTTCCAAAGAGCAATAGATGAATTACACCATATGAGTATTTGACCATTATACAGCTGACATTGCGAGTGGGGAGTGAATCGGCTGGATGGGACCCTGACCCAAACCTTATTGAAACTTTGGCAACCCGGTGTGAAGTGTGGACATTGGGATCGAAGAACTCACATCGTGGGCGTTCCAAAGCTTTTTCATTCATCCAAAACCTTCCCAAGTTTCTAAAGGAACATTTAACATTCTTCGGGCCAGTACTATAAAATCCATGAGCATGAACCGCTTGTCAGTTTCTGTGTCCAGCTGCAAGCTGAGCGGGAAAACGTCTAAGGGTTGCATTTCATTATCAGGTGAATTTGTTACCAAGACTGGAGCTCAAACTCGCTGTGATGCTAATAGCTTTAAAAGCCACTTTGTTTGGTAAAAGCGATTCAGAATGGGAAACAAAGATGGGGATTGTGCGTTTGATCAGCGAAGACCAATCGGTAGCGTACAGCAAGTCGTCAAGATACAATCGCTTAGATGGTAAACAGGAAAAAGTTCAGCTCAAACAGGAAAAATATTAGTCAACATATTTTCCTCTAAGAGACAGTTGATAACCATATAAAGAGCCTCTAAAGAATGACCACAAACTCTGTAGTGTAAACACAGGCAGTTGCACAATCTGGGACGTGGGCATAGAAGTGTTTCAGTGTCCGTGGAGAATGAATTCTCAACCCGAGCTGCTTTGACTCCGGCTTGCTAATGACAGTAGCGTTCTGATGGGTCTACTTGAAACAGTGAACTGCACTTCCGATAGTAATCACTTCACGGTAAAAATAAAGTGCGTTGTAAACAAGCTGCGTCACACTCTTTTACATAAACACAATTATAAATTTCAGAATGGTTATGGTTTATAAGAACACAAACTTTTTTGTTCGGCCAAGGTAAAGGATGTTGACCAATTATACAGCTTTGTAAAGCCGTCTATTTTGTTATGAAGCATAATTTAAAAAACACACACACAAACCCTGTAATCATCGATGTCTTGTGAGTCAGTGATGAAAAACCATGAGCGATGAGATTTGTGTCACACTGAGGTCAGTGTATTCTCTGCAAAACAGACAAAAAGATATGCAAGAATATAATCGTGGCAACACTGCAAATCTAAAAAGGCATTCAAGCTATTTTCTGCCTTAATAAATTGTTTGGTTTTTTTGGTAATATCTCCAATGAGGTGTACGTTTGGGAAACTTTCCAAATGTTTGAGTTGTGGAATCTATTATCTGTTAAAAGCTTTTAACGTTAAAAGGTTTGCGGATGGGAAAAACTCTGAAGTCTATTCTATGCTTTCATCTCTATCCCCTGCTGCACTCCTCCACAAACAAGATCCTTGGATTATAGTGTTTTTCTCTTGCAGATCTGAGCCAAATTGCATAGCACCCAGTGATAAAAGTACACTTGTTTAAAAAACAAACCAAAAAAAAAAAACATGGGATGCAGTGAAATCCAAGAAATGTTTTGTCTACAAGTCATTAAACAAGCTGTAGCCGAAAAACCAAGTAATCATTTCACTCATAAGAGGTAGTAAAACTACGAAGGACTCAGTGTTGTGCCTACTTTGTGTCACGTGGCAGAGTAAGCTGGGCTTTTATATAAACAGAGATAAACAGAATACAGGTAGAACTCTTCTTCAGGACAATTAACGCTATGCACTACGTCAGTGATTCCTCGAGGACAATAAGAGTGACTGAAAAATGAAAGCTTCCTTTTAAAAGTGCCCCCAGGACAAGTTCCCCCGCAATGCGTGGGATAGCAGAGCCCTGCGGTTCCCCTGCTGGAAGACACGGCGTTAGAACCAAAGGCCGGATGCATTTAACCTAAAACTGTCTAAGAGGGATGGGCTTTTCTTACTGGAAGAGAATGCATTTTGGGTTTGTGTCAGCAGTTGCGTTGTTTCCGCAGTAGTTCCCAAGCTGTGGGAGCAGTGAATGCTACTCTGAAGCCTCGATTTACTCGATGAGTAATCCGTTACAGCTGCTGTCCCTTTCGGCTTGAGCAGATGCGATATGCCAAAGTCAGAGAACAAAAGTGACACGTACCGTGCCGGCGGGTCGGAGATTCACGTTGAACTGAAGCATCTCCTTTCGAAAAATCTGTGTCACCGCGGTAAAGCCGACATCAACGGAACTTGGGAAACGACACGTAGGACACTGTGTGATTTATTTTACTCAAAGTAACGTGCTTGCAAATTTGAAGTGCTTCCGTCACAGTTTAAGCAGCACAGCTGTTTCCTACTGCAGACTTGCGTCTGTTCAGCTGCACCACCTGCCACCCAGAAGTTCCACACGTGCCACAAACCAGGCTGAAGCTAGAACCTGTTAACCTCTTAGCAGTCACGGCTCTGCACCATGAGCCCTGAACCCACATGGTCCAATAACGAGATTCTTGGGCTGGTGTTTAACAACTATTTTCTTTTCCCAAGCTATATGACAACTTACTCCCCTAAATTTTCCTCAATTCTGAAGACACCGAATGGAAGGGAATAGTTACAGCAGTCGTCAAGGTAACTGTAAGCATGACAACGCCCTTTATTGAACTCTAGGGTGAAAAATCTAACCAGTATCTGCCTGATTGCCTTCAGAGCGATGGTTGCTAGGGAATTATCCAGTGTGGTCGCAACAGTAAACACAGACGTAGGTGTCATGCAAGACCTGATGGCATTACATGCAGGAAGACTGCATGTGATATGGAGCCTGGTTAAGAGTAACTATGTAACTGTCAGTCTTGTTTTTCTTTGCTAAATCAATGACAGGACATCTTGCTGCTACAAGGCCAAATGTTAACCTGAAAGCGGTGGTATTTTCCATCAAGTAAGAAACAAGTGTAACTGGGGCAGAAAGAGAAATTGGACTGAGATCATAAATCAGTTCCTGCGTTTCATTGCAGTTTTCAAATATTGTGACTGTACTTGAGACCTTTTAAGTATGTTTAGCTGTTTCAGGTTGAGCCCAGAGACACACGAACAGCCAAGTCTCTGTGTATTGTTTCATTAAACTGTGGGAGCCTGTTAGGTGCGATGTGGAGCAGGACACCCTCAGTCATCAGATAACCACTTGAATAATGCAGGAATAGAGCGACACTCCAGGAAATGCCTGTGGACCAGGACTTCTGTCTGAAGAGCTCTGCGTTCTCAGTATCGCGCAGATGTTTCTTCAAGTAAGTGTCTTTGGAAACCCGCTGCTTTTGCGTTACGATCCTTAGGAAAAATTTTCAAATGCAATAAAGAAACTGAGCATCACAAAAAAAATCATTCAACATGAAAAGAGGCCGTACCATTCTGGAATTGTGAACGGACTTTATTTTTTACAACACAGGAAATGCAGTTCAGATGATGTTAAAAGGCTGATCTTTCATGTTCATAACAAACTGTTATGAACTGAGATAACAGAAAACACCTGCAAGTGTTGATATAAATAAAGAGCCGCCTGTTTAGACGTGTTGCATGCCATCTATTCAGGCATGACAGTGCTGTGAGTGGGATTCCAGTTCTACCCAATGTACCATCACTACGTGCAATATAGAGATGCCTATTTAGCTAACCACGTCTCTGCCAAGAGCAAGAGGGAACCTATCGAAAAGCAGAGAGAACACGCGCACTGCGCACACACAGAGCTGGATTGAAACCTTTAACCGTGTATGAGTACAACGTCTAAGACAGCCATGGAGTCACAGTACCATCCATCCATCTCCCAGAGAATAAATATGTATATTTATTTTAGTTCTTTTTTTTCCTTTTACACTTATAATTTATCTCTTTTTTAATACTTATCTTC
>JABFDZ020000039.1:10599908-10619154 GCA_019775955.2 Pollimyrus isidori
AATCACAGGAGGAAACGAGGTGGGTGTGGTCACACATAGGGCTGGCTTCGGGAGGGAGGACGCGGATCATGACACTATAACTACATGTGACGAATAATAAAAATCTTGAATCTTGAATCTTGAGACCCTGAGCAGGTTCATGGATGCACAATGATGAGGTACAACCTACTTGGGACGCAAGTCTATCACAGGACACATAAATGCACTTTTTGATGGTATATAGGGAAACCTAACAGCATTTATATAGACCGCAAGAGGAAACCCACAGGGGCTTTACACAGCAGAGGGAGGTTTCAGCCCCCAACACAGTTGAATGGTGACTTTGCCACTGTGCCAGACTCCTGTCTGTTTCTTTGTAACTCGCTCCTTTCTTAAATGATTTCATAAGAAAACCAAAAAAGCTGGAAAAAAACCTTTTAAGTTGTCATCAGATTTTTAAAAACATAGAAAATGGGAAATTCTCAAACTTTATGTTTTGCCACGTCGTCTAAAACCTGTGGTGGCGTGTTGGTGCAGTGGTTAGCATTGTTTCCTCATGCCTCTCGTACCTGGGTTCGAGTCTCTGTTGGGGTTGCATGTTCTCCCTGTGGGGTTTCCTCTGGGTACTCCGGTTTCTCCCCACAGTCCAAAGACATGCTGAGGCTGATTGGAGTTACTATATTGTGAGTGTGCCCTGTGATGGGCTGGCCCCCTGTCCAGTGTTGTTCCATGCCTTGTACCCATTGCTTCTGGGATAGGCTCCAGACCCCCCACAACCCAGTAGGATAAGTGGGTTGGGCGATGGATGCATAAAATCTTATGGAACACATGATACAAAAGGACACCATGCACATTTGTTTAAATGAAATCATAGATGAGTTAAAAGGCTGATGCCAACAACAGCATCCTTTGTGCTACGTGTGAAAGAAAAAAATTCAAAAGACTCCAAAGAAGTGTATTTTACTCCTATCTCATTAACTTTAATAACAAAGTAAAGGATATGCACAAAATGCAGTTATTTTAAGCACCAAGAGTGTTTACCTGCCACTGAAATAAGCTTTGTGTGAGCAGACCATATGATTATAGAAATACTAAACAGGACAGAACGTACTTACACCCAGTCTGCTGTCCTGGGGCTCAGCTCTGAAGTGCCGCTCGCCCTTCAGCATTTGGCAGTTGTGTAACTGACATATTCCCTTGATTTTTTATTTATATCTTTTGTTTGCAAAGCACTAAATGGTAAATATCCAAGGTTAGAATGCCTTTTACTTTATATGTACAGTATATACAGATCCATCAATCCATCTTCTAACTGTTTGTCCTGGTCAGGGTGGGGGGAGTAGATACTGTATACAGCATATATAATATATACCACATATCACCAGTGAAGTATACCAGTCAGTAGATAGTACATACTATGGGCAATTTAATGTCAGTCAGCCTAACTGCATGTCGATATGGGAGGAGGGGGGACCAGAGCAGAGTAAATACACACACACACATACACACAGAGGGTTGTGGTTATTTGTAGTTATATCTTTGTGGGGACTCTCCATTCATTTCTATGGGGACGACCTTTACCCCTACCCAGGCCTAACCTGAACCATAAGTAACCAAACAAAATATAAGACTTTTGGGCATTTTTGCTTTTTTGATTGCGCCGATAGATCTTTGCGGGGATTGTCGCCACAATGTAAAAACAACAGGTTTGTATTATTTTGTGGGAGACATTGGGTCCCCACAACGTAATATAAACCTAATACACACACAGAATCTATGTACTCATACTGTACCTTTATGAAGACTCTTCATTCATTTCTATGGGCATAACTCCGGTCACCACAATGTAATAATTACAAAAACAACCGCAGAGCAGGGATGGGATTCAAACCCACATCCAGGGAGAGGTATGCGGTGACAGTGCTACATATTGTGTCATATTTCCCCCGGGGAAACAAACCTCTTACTCAAAAAAAGTCCATTTTATGCACCAATACTACAGCAAAAACCAACCCCATATGAATCAGCAGGGCAGAAATGGCAACACCCTGCAATTTCCTTAAAAAGAGCTGGCAGTGGCAGATATGACTCCCCTGAAGCCATCTCCATGGCCACACCCTTCAGACTGATTCAGAGGCCAACATGCCCCATAGTGTCTTCCTGCTGCGTGAATGGACATGGGGCTTTGATCTAAGCCAGTCCCTTTCAGCAGCCCTGTGCGCTACCTCTTTGATTGGGTGATATTTTTGAAATGTAGGTCCCCAGGCCACATGGGAGATACCACTAAAATTGTTCTAGGAGAAATCTGTAGCTGATCTCAAGGACATCCGAGATTCCAAATATGTGTACTAGAAGGTATAATACCTATTAATGCCAGTCACATGTTATCTGGGCATTTGGAAGGTGTCACTCTGGATGAAACCGGAGATATAAATCATTCTGCTTGCGCTTACTCCAGTCTCCTGGTAAGTTGTCCCGATTTTCAAAAATTTTATTATGTCGGTCATGTAACTTCCTCGCGTCAAATTATGCTTCAATTCACAGCTGCGCTACCGCAAGGGACGGCGATCTCTTCGATCCATGGGGAGTTTTGTTTTATTCAGAACATTTTCAAAAAAGAACCCAACCCCGTCTCAAGACGATGGTCCTCTTCAGTAAGGTGATTAACTGTCAGATGCCCGAAGCTGAGAGCAGATTGCAGGCATGAGGTACCGACAGTGCACAGCCAATTCATGGAACCTAAAAACGATCATCTGCTGTATATCACCTTCTATCGACACACCTAAGAAAATATACAGAAGATCTATATACTGTAACGTATTGAAGAGCACATAAGTGTCAAAAATTTTGTATGTTGTCCTACAATCTGACAACTGATAATTTATATTCTGTTTATTTACTTGAGGTATATACAAACCTGAGTGAATCATCCACTTAACTCACAGTGCACGCTGTACTTATGGCTCATGTGCAGAGTTTGTGGATGCTTAAACATAGTACACAACTCACAGTTTGTGTCATTGCGGGGAACAGTCCTCTCCTTACGCTGAGCTCAGAAAGTTGCACGGTGAGAGTGGGGTTGTAGTGATAAGTGCCATTCGTCTCTCTCTGTGCTCCTCTGTCATCCATGTTTATATCCACTGGAAGTAGATCATCCCATGTATACAACATTCCCCATTCGAGTTTCCATCCTCGTAATAGTTTGGCAGGAGAGCTGGTGCACGTAAAATGAAAAACAGGCTCCTTCTCGGTGAGGCGTCCCGCAACGCCCCAGCACACAGGGAGACCTGTGACGGTGACCTACTTGCAGTTTTTCGGTGAAATGAACCACATTCCGCTGCGTAACGGTTCAAGGTCTGACCCCGTCCGGCTCGGAGCCGTCGGAAGGGAAGAAATTCCTCCCCGTTACGTAGCTGATATCACGCTATCAGCTCATAGCCGAGTGGGAAGGAGCAGATACTGCCTGGTGGCTGGTGTAACGGAGCTGGTAATCGTGAGAGGAAGTGGAACCCCATCTGAGTGAAAAGACACACACAGGTCTGGGAGAGCTGGAAAGAATAACTCAGTTCTGAGCCTACGTAGTCTTGAAGACTGTACCGTTCACTAGGCCTGCCTCTTAAGGAGGTGGCGAATTTTAGTCAAAACTTTAATAGGCACCTGTGAGAAATGTTATATAAATATATATATAGTAAAAGGTTCTGTGAATTTTGTGTTATTGTAGACCATCAATTGTTCAGGCTGCAATAAATTAATAAATTTAATTTTACACTTCCCACATGCATACGGCAGTTGGCTGAACAATGAGGTGTTTCTTTGAAATACAGACTGATGCACACTCGAATCCAAACAAACAAAAGGGACTTTATGCTATTTCTGGACTATGCACCCCTGTTCCGTTTAGTACTCGAGTTTTCCATCTCGGAGACTTGGCGGGAGTATCTCTATGAGACGGAGGTCTTTCCCACGACATTCCCATGCTTTCCCCTCTACCCGCGCATCCGCGAGGAGCGCTGCCTGCCACGGAATGCGCTCGCGAGCGCGCTCCTCCAGTGCGCGTTCCAGTAGCGGGCCGCTGGTTGGATCGCGCTGGACAGTCGCGGGCACGTACAGAGGGAGGGGGGGCCGGTCCGTGTGTTTGGAGGGCGCGAGCGCGAGCAAAGGAGAAGGAGTGAAGGGAAAGGAAACGTTGGAAAAGGAGGAATGATGGCGCTAACAAGTTTGGGAGTGTGATTCAAGGGAAGAGCACTTAACCGGCGCTCCAAGACGCGAAACCAGGCGGTTGGAGGTGAAGCGCTTCAATGTTTTCAATATTTACAGTTTTTTTTACTGTTGTTTTCTTTGCTTGTGGTTTAATGAACTTATCCAGAAGTAAATGTCCGATGCGCTAAAGAGACTTATTTGAAACAAAAGATCTTTTAAAAAGATGGTTCTTTTTCCAGCTTAGGGATCGTTGCGGACACCGGGTGTGATTGTGCAAGTGAATATTTTTCCTACAATTGTTTCAGACATCGGACAATATGTTTGCTGTCTGGATGTTCCTCTTGTGACAATAGTTATTTCGCTAGCTCCAAAGCTAACTAGTGCGGGACACCTAATTTCAGTTAAGGCGTTTTCAGTAAACGTGACTTGGTGAAATGATTATATAGAGAAAATGCAGTGGGGTAATATGAAGTTCGTAATAGTAACTGCGAAAGTAACTTTGATTTCCCATTGTAACTACCTTAATTGTTAATAACGCGCTTATTTACTTACGTAAATCGCATTGGGAAGTATGCGCTCAAAGTCAGTCACGATCCTGCATATTGATTGGGCAGGAGAAACAAATACAGTACAGTCTTTCTGTGTAATGTTGTTAATAAGTTGTCTTTGTGGTTGGTTTGGTACTTTCTTTTTAGATGCACGCAGTCTGAGGAAAGGCACCGGGACTAGCTCATGGCAGAGCTCAAGTAAGGAAACGGACTGCGCATCAAACTACAACGGAACGGGAAACCAAGTTCTGAATCCAGTTTTTTTTGTCATCTCCCCAAACAGCCTGAACTTGTTCTTTTACTTAGTTGTTATTTTTCATCTCAGAAAATGATGAAGGCTGAGAGTAAAAACGACCGATCCCTGAGAAGCGCTTCCCCTCACAGAAACGCATACAAATCGGACTTTCATGCGATTAAATGTTCTTTTGACGGAGCCAAACCCGACAGGGCTAACAAGTCCTACACAAATGGCTCTAGCGAAACTCGCGAGGACACCAGGGGGAGATCATTCGGAAACAGAGTCCATAAAATAAAGAACATATTCCTGCAGATGGATGGGCAGCAGCAGGAAAACCAAGAAGCAAAAGTGCCGTTGAAAAGTGACATGTCCCAAGTATCTCCACCTAAGCTGCAGCTTGCAGGTAGCACACACAAAACGGGCAGTGTCACCAGCCCAGAGTCCTTGACTTCAGATAAAACCACCAAGGGGGAAGATGTCGAGATTGACAAAGTTGCTCTGGCAGAGAAGTTTTCTGTGACCAGAAAACTGTTTGAGAGAGGCAGTAAAGACCAGCCAGCCACAGAGAAATACTCCCTAAACAAGGTGGTGGGCCGGCCCACACTGGGCAGCATGTCTGATGAGGCAAAGAATCCTAGGAGGTCTTTTGGCTCTTTGGAGGGTAATGTTGATGGCAGTAAACTGGAGCAGAGCACCACGACACCAAGCAAAGGTATGCTGGAGGAAAAGGACAGTGGGGAGGAAGAGAAGCAGGTGGCGAGGTCACCCCTAAATGCGGGACCTATTTCCAGGAGGCTGGAGAACTTCATGGTGGACAGTGACAATGAGGAATCAAACCACAGGTTGTCTGGTAGGGGACCAGATAGCCCCCTCAAGATGAAAAATGCCTCTGAGCGTTCATTGCCTTCGGTCCCATCTAGCGATGGGTCTCCTAAGAGGACCTCATCCGGGGCAGCCAGTCCCCTTAGAAGCCCCCCTCTGCTAAATGATGTTTTTTGTAAACCTGTTGTATCCCCTGTTGGGTTCAAGTTTTGTAGTCCACCAACATCCCCCACTGGAGCCAAGGCTTGTAGTCCACCAACAAAGGATCATAAACAGAGTCCCATATCTGACCGTTCAGACCAAGCTCTGGATGGGCACATCGCCCAGAGCCCCACTAGGCAAAAGCCACCAGGACAGGCCTCTTTAGTGGACCCAGCTGGGCAGGGAACGGTCCGGGCAGAGCTAGTGGTTGTCCAGAACGAGTCATCCGAGAGTGACGAGATTGAAGATGATGTGTTTGAGGATCAAAAAGAAGAGCGGTCAAAGGAGCCAAGGACAGACTCCTCAAAAGGGAGTCCATGTGAGGCACCTGTAAAACCTCCTTCAACAGTGGAGATCAGCAGGGAACTGGCAGCTACGCAGGTGAGGCACGTGGCTAAGGAGAAGAAGGTTGGAGGTGGTGGCCAGCTACCGGGGTCAGGGTGGGGAGCAGAGAGCCGGGGGCTGCCTGAATCACCTGGTCAAAAGGTGGACTGCAGGGAGCCGGGGGAGCGCAGGAAGGAGGAGGCGGAGGGGCCGGCTGACCGCAGCTTAAAGGAGGGAGGGTCACCCGTCGTTTACGGGATCGAGAACGTGGCCTTTGTTGATGACCGGGACACGGACCAGGAGCACCATGAGGAGGACGAGCCCACAGAGGAGTATGAGGAGGTGCCAGGCCTGTCTGATGAGGAGGAGCCGTGTCCTCAGAGGAAGATCAAGTTCTCCACTGCACCAATCCGGGTATGTATTCTTTTGAAGAATTTGTTTCTTTTTTTTTTTTAAGTAAAGATCTTGAGATTCCAGCCTTGACGCAGTTGGTGTGCACCCTAACAGAGATCTTTTGAAAAATAGATTATATCTTGTTTCCTCTTGCAGCTGGAATCCTTTACCTGCAGGTTTTATGCTCAGGGAGTCTTTCTCAAACAAGTCTATATCAGTTGGATCTGGGTGGCTGTGTTTTTATTTTACTTTCTCAGCAGCACAGTTTGGGCCAGGAAGATCGGATGAGTTTGACAAATTGTTTACTGGACACGTCAACGTTTTGAACGGTGGCGTTGCCAAGTTCTATCACTGATAAAAGTCATAAAAAGTGCCGTTGCTTCTGTGCTTTACACTGGGTCTGAGTGAGTCATAGATTGCCAAAATGTTCAGAGGGAGGACTTTTATTCCTGGAAGTATTATAGCCATCCCTGTCCTTAACCTAGTTTTTCTTCATACATGTCAAGAGTAGAACTAGGGCACAGGCTAGCCGACAGCTGTATGACTCTGTGGGGGAGTGCTGCATTGTCAGGCGGCTGATGAGATGGATGTACCAGCACTGATTTACTCCTTAAGTAACTGGTAGAAACTTAGATAAACTAGCTTTCATTATTCATTGAAAAGCATACCATAAAATGTGTTTGAATGTAATCGACTGGCTGTTTGAGTGCTGAAGTCAGTCAATTCCAGATAGATGAGAGACTTGGCTTTACCTGTAAACAGTAGCATTCCTGAGTCCACGATGTCACCTCCCCGCCCTCCTGACACCATCAGAGAAATGCAAACACAGTGCTGGTTCTGTCATTGTATCTATTCAGCGGTACGACTGAGACTGTAGAGAACAGGCCACATTTTTTTGGCTCGGCCTGTCGACCTGTCCATGTCTAATCAGAGCTGAGGCCACTCATGCAGACAGTCTGTCAATAGCGCTGGGCCGTCCGGTCCCATGGTCAGGGGTCCTGGGAGAGGTTGGTGTTCACTGCTCTGGGAGCAAGCAAAAGAACATGTGGAAGTTGCTTAGGGTGGAGCAGATATGCTTCAGTCTGCCTCGCTGGGTCCCGCCTCGCTGGGTCCCGCCTCGCTGGGGCCCGCCGCGCTGGGGCCCGCCTCGCTGGGGCCTGCCGCGCTGGGGCCCGGCTCAGGGCTAACCACAGAGAGACTGCTCACAGTCTGTTGGACTCCATTTCCTTCATTTGCAGATGCACGGTGGACGTTGTTAGTTAAATTCAAATCGATGGGTTAGACTTACTGCTTTTGTGCAGTGGTGCGTATTTACTAGTTTTTCTGGAAGATTGGTTATTCGCTGGATGTGTTTAATAGGACACTTGTGCTCTGCTGGTCTTAGATGTGGTGGTGTCTGACTCTGTTTTGGTGACTTCCTCAGTACTTCGACCCTCACTTGGTTTTACTATTTCAGCGTGAAGCAGAGTCAGAAATCTGAGATGATGTCGGGACTGGCTGTTGGTGTTTTGTTTCTGTGTAACAACATCTAGATCTTAAAGAGAAGCTCTTAATTTTCTCACTGCTGTCTGAAGGTTAGCTGTAAATGTGTTCCTGTGAGAACCTGTTTCTCTCTTTTATACTGGTGCCCTTCATAGTTTTAAATGGAACAGTCTTGGTCATAACCCTGGGCTTCTACTGCAACCTAAATTGGCAGACTTTGGTGCTGTGAGGTCGGTGCGTTGTTCTGTAACGCTGTGTCTGTGATCAGAATTTTGTCGGTTCAAACCCCGTGACGATACTGAGTGAATGAGCGACAGACAGCTTTTGAGGGCGCTTCAACGTACTTGGTCTCCTCCTTGCCGTACTGTTTTTATTTTTCTTTCTAGCCTCTTCCGGAAGCTTCCTGCAGCTGACTGAAGGGTAGCGTTATTTCAGGCTCCTCCCTGAGCAATAAAGGCAGGGATGAGGAACAGTATTTCAGTTTAGCCGTGTGAGTTGCCCTAGTGGACTACTTCTTGAAGTAGGACCTGAGAGTGACCTCGTAGACCTCCCAGAAGTTGCGTGAGGGGTCACACCTGGGTTGGGATGTGAGCAGCTGTTTGCCTTGAATGGTCAGGGCTCAGAATAACCTCCCACAAGTGTCCAGTATCCCACTGCAAGTGACCACTGGCCCACCTCTCTTTTCCTTGTCTTTTTTTTTTCCTACAACCCGCTGTATTCTTACCAATAGGAAATAACTAAATACAAGAAAAACCACTGCTTGTTAAATATATTTGTTTGAGGCTCTGAAAGTCTCATGTCAAAGTGCTCGATGGAGGACCCTGGAGCAGTTTGGATTGGTACCGTCTGCGTGGTCCAGATCCCCTAGCAGTCCCCCTCTAGCGCAGCCATGCGGCCCAGCCAGGTCTCTCTCAGGGGCGGCTTCGCTCTGTCACGTGGCACATTCTGGCAGAACTAGGTCTCCCAGAAAGCGAGGCTTTGGGAGGGGGGCCGTGCTGAAGAAGGGCCCTCTTTGTGGCGTTCAGGGGCCGGGGGGGGGGGGGTCCGGCCTTGTCACCTGCACGCCGCGCCGCCCTTGCTGGTGCAGGGCTGGGTGACTCCCGCCCTTTCAGATGGCGAAGATGCCAAGTCGTTAACTCGCGCCTGGTGGCTGCTTTCATAGGACGGTGTAGTCAGTCGTTTATCGATCCCACATCCCTTTTTCTTTCTTTCACTCGTTCGCTCAGTATCGTTTATATCTGGCCGCAGACAGCCTCAGTGTGGTCTGGTGGTCCATCTCAATTGCAGTTTCTTCATTTAGCAGATGCCTTTGTCCTAAAAACAATTTACAATTGAAAGCAGGGTCAGGCAGACAGTCCCTGAAGCACAGGAGGTTAGCACCTTGCCCATTGATGAAATCACTGGCAACCCTGGGATTTGATCTAGCGACCTTCTGATTATGGACGCCCATAATCACACCTCGCCACCCCCGTCTCCTGTGGCCGTGCGAGGTTCTCTGGTCCTGTTTTCTCCTGTGCTGGGGGTAGGTGGGTTAGGCCAGAGAAACGACCTGTGATCGTGCCACTGCAGCAATTAGACTTCTGGTACTGCTGGAATGTCTTTGTCCAGGGGCATGAAGCCGTTTAACCGTTAAGGAGCATTTTAAAGAGATCCTCGGGGAAAAGCGAACTGCAACACTCTGAATAGGCGTGTGAATTTGTCTCTTGAAATGTGTTCATTAAACTTTGATTCAACTGAATGTCTGTTTATTTTCTGTCTGTTTAATCGTGCCATAAAAAAATGCACACACTCGATAAATGAGTAATTGGTGAGTCCCGACTCTCAGTTTGTGTGTCCAAGGTCACTCTGGCCTGGTAGGCTGTTAGTAAATCTCGCTTATCGTACGAGTGGCGGCTTCTGGGGGGGGGGTTAATTATTACTGGTCCGTGCACCCCCACCCTCCCTGTGCCCGGGTGTCTCTCAGTAGAGCGTGTGACGAGTGGCCGTGAGCTTTCTGGGGCGTGTGAAGAAGGCACTGGTGGGACTCCTTCAGTTTGCTTTTTGAGTGCCGATCTCAAATTAGGAAGCTACATTTTCCAAAAAAAAAAAAAAGAGATATAAATTCCACCCTGACTTATGTCACACTCTGCTGCGTGTTAGTGGGATGTGTGTTGCTGTGCATTTGCTGTCCCTGTTTTGGGGATTTAAATGTTATCAGTTCCCCCCGCCCAGCTCACTGCATGGCCCTTTCTCTGTGTCCCCGTGCCCCCGCCCTGACTGCTCCTGATGGAACCCGGATTACCGTGTTTGTCTTACGCTCAAACCCCCCCGAGCACTGTCCCTTGTTATTCTTCGGCGCAGTGCTTTCCACATTCCCGTCTCTTCCGGAGGCCGGTGGAATGTGTCGGGCCCAAAATTCCACGCCCTCTGTAATCAGAGAAGCGCCGCCAGAACCTGGGCCCCTCCCCGGCACCTGGGTAAACTTTGCTCCTCTGCTCTCTATTGACCCCATTCGGAGTTTTTCCCTCCCCTCTCAAACACATTGGCTTCTGCCTCCTTCCAAATCCGTTTTGTGTGGAATACGTTTGAAATATGGATTGTGAGATTAGGCCCCCCCCCTCTCACCCCCGAGGGCCCCCACACACTACAGGGGCGTGTCACTTCCTGGATGGGCGGTTTAGTCACCGCTTTGCGAAACCTGTCCAACCTGTAGCTCGATGCCAAGGGTATCTGCTTACGCCTCGTACACTGCTCAGGGCTCAGGGCTCCGCTCCCCCACCATTAACGCCTGACTTTTCCACCCCTGCGCCGGCATGTCTAATTCAGACCCTGCTGGTAAATGCCGTTGGTAATAATATTCTAAAACTGGGTTTTTAAACAAATAACCTTCACTCAGCTATGCACTTGTGGGAGGAAGAGCTAGTAACAAAATCAAGTTGCCCTGATTATTACTATTTACTCTGTTAAGCTAGGAGCTGTATTTAGGGTAGCATGAATTGTCAACAATTTAAAACTTATTTTAAGGTGGATCTTTACTGCGATTTTAAGGTTAAGGACCTTCCTGAAGGTTAAAGTAGGTGTGCTTGAATTGCAGTCCTCTGGTCCAATGTAAGGCTTTATTCTCTGTCATTTATTTTCCTGTCCTCGCATCGGATTCTGTGGTTCGGGAAACACGGCCGGTCCTCCTTTCTATTTCTGCAGCCCTGAATATCTTGGCATGGTGCCCCCCCCCCCCCCCTGTCCTGATTACAGTGCGATCCCTGGCCGGCCTCTCCCCTGCTCCTCGCAGCCTGTTTTGATTTGTGGCCTTTCGGGGTGGGGGGGGGGGGGGGGCAGCTCACGGTACGAAATTCTCCCACTCCAGAGTCTTCCCAAAAGCTCCCGGCATGGGAGGCAGGCATGAGTTTTCCCTCACTAGAGGAAGAGGAGTGGCATAAATAAAGTGACTGTATGTATGCGGGCTGGACTTGTGTCGTAGAAGCTGAAGTCCCTTTTAGTCACAGTCGTTGGAACAAAGAACTAAAAGCGGTTTTGCCTCCCACATATCCCTGGACACCAGTCAGCGGGAGGGATTTCTCACATGGGAAGGCGTTTGTTTAGGTGTTAGCTTAAGAACGTAAGCCCCATTCAGTTTTTACCTTGAGGCTTTTGAAATATCTCGTAGCATAACGCCAAAGCCTACTCAACAAGTCAGCTTGCGAGTGCCCCCCCCCCCCCCCCCCCCGGGGGGCGGGACCGTTTGTCTTGTGATTATGCACCGGCTGTGTATATAACAGGCTAGATATTAGATTTCGGCGAATAAAAGCACATTGTTTGAGGTCGCTGGAGCGTTTCGTGCCATCAGATTTTGAGCGGGTGGGGGGGAACGGTTCGGAGAAAATGCAGGCGTTAACTCTGCCCTGTCTTCAAGATGACCGCACATCTCAAGTCCACATTTTTTGTGGCTGTGGACAACTTTGTAATTTTATTTCTTGGGTTTGCAGACCAGATTGTTTATTGCATTTAAAACCCCGCTTAAACACAGCTGAAATGGCATTAAATCAAGAATGGTTGACTATTGAAGAGAAGTAATTCACTGCATGACTCTGGAGTGTGACAGCACACATGTACAGTCTGCCCATGACACTGAAGCTCCTGTTTTTAATGGTAATGACTGATTTTAGCATATCAGCACGGCTCCTGCCTCTTGTCTGCCCTCAATGACAAACTGCTCCTCTGGTTTTCAGGAGACACCCAGTAGCACTGAATGAATGGGAATAAATCAGACTTCATTGACATGTCTCTATGAAGCTGTATGCTGCTTGTAATGAGAATAGCTTGACTTTAATATGCATACATTGTATAGGAATTGTTTTCAAAAATATGCCATTGCAGAAAATAAATGGCAAATTGGCTATTTTTGACTTGATTTTTAAGCTCAGCGTTTGAATTCAGAATTATCTACTGATTTATATGCTGATATCTTGTATGGCACGCTTGCGGATTCGGGTGCAGCATGTATGCGTTGTGTGTACAATGCTACATTTAACGTTAGCAATCTTCGTATGCGCTGCATTCAGCGTTTGCAGTCTTCCTGTGTGCTGCGTTCAGCGTTTGCAGTCTTCCTGTGTGCTACGTTAAGCGTTTGCAGTCTTCCTGTGTGCTACGTTAAGCGTTCGCCGTTCCTGTGTGCTACGTTAAGCGTTAGCCGTTCCTGTGGGCTACGTTAAGCGTTAGTCGTTCCTGTGCGCTACGTTAAGCGTTAGTCGTTCCTGTGCGCTACGTTAAGCGTTAGCCGTTCCTGTGCGCTACGTTAAGCGTTAGCCGTTCCTGTGCGCTACGTTAAGCGTTAGCCGTCTTCCTGTGAGCTGCGTTCAGCGTTAGCCGTCTTCCTGTGCGCTGCGTTCAGCGTTAGCCGTCTTCCTGTGCGCTGCGTTCAGCGTTAGCCGTCTTCCTGTGCGCTGCGTTCAGCATTTAGCCGTCTTTCTGTGCGGTGCGTTCAGCGTTAGCCGTCTTCCTGTGCGGTGCGTTCAGCGTTAGCCGTCTTCCTGTGCGCTGCGTTCAGCGTTAGCGTTAACCATCCTGCTGTATCATGCTCTCTCCTGCAGCCTTACCTTCCTGTAGTTTTCCATGATCTCAGTTCAGTCTGACTTTGGTGTTGTGTAGCTTTTTCACTGCCCCAGGTTTAAGTGAGGAACAGGTCAGGAGAGGCCTCGCCCATCCCTTCAAGTTCTCACATGCTCTCGGCTCGCGAAACCTCGCATTGCCTAACCCGGACTGGGCATGTTTACTGTATTACATTGCCGGGCCCTACATGCTTCTAGAGGCACCATGTAGGCTGTTCATGTCAATGCGTTTTATGTCTGGCATTCAAAAGACAATAATAAATAGAACAGGGTTAATTTTATAAATTGTACGTTCCACTTCCAGCATCTGCGGAGCACTCAGAAGCCGCAGCTTTTAACAAATTGTCTCAGCGAGGTGAAAACAAGTTCTCTCAGTTAGAGATGCCCCTAGTGGCTTTGGGAAGCAGTGCGGCTTTGGAATGTGAGCAATCTTTTTTTTTTTTCCTGGGGAATGAAAGGGCCGTTTCATACTCGAAGGCCGCTTGGATCCTTACTCAGCAGCGGTGGTCTACCGCAGTAAGGCACGCTGACTAACCCGCCGTCCCACGCAGACAATCCGGCAGCTGTTAATTGAACTTGAGTCGCCCCTCTTGGGGGGGGTCGGCGTCTTCCCGTAATTTCTATTCTGTCTTGTGCGACTCTTGCCGTACATTTTAATTTTGACTTGGCTGCCGCTGAGAATGGAATCCACAGAAACGGGGCCCTGGATGGAGAGCGTGTCTGTTTTAATTGATCCTTCATGCAAGGCCCTAGTTAGAAATCTTAGTCCTGCTGGCAAAATATCAACCTCTGGCCCCCTTGGCAGATGTTGCCACATTTTGTGGCCCGTGTACAGTGCTGGGTCCCCTGATTCTGCCGGGGTATAGCTACCCCTCCAATGTCCCTGGCAGCGTGTGACCTCTCATTGTGGATGTTAGACTGGTTGCCTAGAATATTGTGTTTATATCGTTGGCCCAGGCTGTCAGTAGTTTTGCCAGCATCTCCCATGCCTCCTACGTTAAATCCTGTGTGTTTCACACAGAGCTAGAGACCTTGTGTGCCCTCGTGCAGAATGTCTCTAGCTGGGTCTGGGCCTGCGGTTCCTGTCTGTGCCGGTTCGTAACGCCGAGGCGTGACGGCAATCTCTGCAATGGCTGCGGGCCAAATGTAGTCCCACAAAACCAAACACTGAAGGTGGGTGGTGTTGAGGGGGGGGTGGTTGTTGTAATGGAGGTTGACATCCATTCCAGTGGGTTTAATCATGTATTGGGGACAAGCACAGGCAATTTCCATGGTTTCAAAGTTAGTTTTATTATTGCTAGGACAGCGTGGAACTCCTGGCAGATATTACATCATTCAGGGTAGCCAACTGGATGTGTAGATAATTTGAAAGGTTTTTATTTAATGTTCAGTCTTCAGCTTAGTGGTGGCAGTTGCTAAAGGATTTTGTTCTGATTTTATTTACCAGTTTCTTTGAGGCAGGGTAACTGCAGGGGTCAAAGGACCCCAGAGCTGATGGCTGATGGGAGCTGAATCCCCACGCCGTGATCGGAGTGCCCGTGTTTACCACCCTAGCGGTGCCCGTGTTTACCACCCTAGCGGTGCCCGTGTTTACCACCCTAGCTCTAGATACAGGGTTTTTTTTTTTTCTTCATTGAGTTTTCTTTTCTTATTACATTCCACTGCATTTGGGGAAAAGAAATCATTGTCACTGCATCACCTCATCTTTTCCGCCTTCATCATTCTTAGACATTTACTGTTGTATCTGCTACGGAGTTGCAGATCATGGAAGTACTGTTTAAATCAGATGGTGGTGTGAATGAGGGAGGGATGACTTTTTTGGGGGGAGACTCATGAAGGTCTTGTTTAATGGGGATTTCTGCATTCTGACGTACGCTTGACACTGCTGTAAAACAGGTGCTGATAGGTAGTTAATGTTGTCTAAGGCGGATGAGGTGCAGAATCTGTCAATCCTTCATCCGTCTTTATCACAGATCCATTTGTTGAGCTCCCAGTTGCGTCTCCGGGGGGGGGCAGACAAGCCATAGCGACTTTCTGCATTATAACAGTAAAATCGGGACATTGTGGTATGCCGGAGTAATGGTTCACATGGCGACCATGTTCAAAAACCCCAAGATGGAATCGTACGTGGTAGCATAAATGTATAGACTTTTGAGGTCTGTCGCTGTCATCTTTACTTGCTGTTCTTCACATGTGCTTGCTCCCTGTTGGCTTTGTGGCCACAAGGTAGGTGTGGGGTCCCGTTTTAAATCTCACATTAGTGGCATTGACCCCCCCCCCCTTACAGGTGTACAGTACGTACGCCAATGAAGACTATGACCGCCGCAACGACGAGGTGGACCCTGTGGCGGCATCCGCCGAGTACGAGCTTGAGAAGAGGGTGGAGAAGATGGACGTCTTTCCTGTGGAGATCGTAAAGGGTGGGTCTGTTTCTTGTGGTCATTCCATTCATGTGCCCTTTACTTCAGTGTTTCCCAATCCGGTCCTCAGGGACCCATAGGGGAGCTGGGAGAGAGCGAAACGGTGGACTGCCTGGTATGGAGGTGCAAAGGAGCAAAAACGTGGACTATTTGGCAGGAGGCTGGGTGGGAGCAGAAATGTGGACCATCTGACAGGGAGCTGGGAGAGAGACAAAACGTGGTCTCTGAGAACCGTGGTCTCTGAGAACCTTGTTGGGAAACAGTGCTCTGCCTGAAACGGCATATCCTGGATGATGACCCATGCGATGCTCGTTCCTGCATGCAGGGGACAAAGGCCTTGGTATCAGCATCATTGGGATGGGCGTGGGGGCAGACCAAGGCCTGGAGAAACTGGGAATATTTGTCAAGACCATAACAGATGGTGGGGCAGCAGAGAAGGATGGACGGTAGGGAGAATCTTTCAGACCCTTTCTAACTTCCTCCTCTAGGCCCAGTTCTGCGATTTTTCAAAATGTTGGCATCTAACTTGTATTCAGAGTAACACCTTCTGTGTCTTCAAGGATCCAGGTCAATGACCAGATCGTGGAAGTGGATGGCATCAGCCTGGTTGGGGTCACGCAGTTCTTCGCCGCTACAGTCCTGAAGAACACCAAAGGCACAGTGAAGTGAGTCTCAAACGTGCGTTTGCTGACGCCGCTTGTCCGCTTTCGGCCATGTTATCCGAGTTGACTTACCAGGCCAGTCCAGCAGGTTGCAGTAAGTTGCATACAACAAGGGATAATAAGGAACAGCGAAACTACAGCCTCGGATGACATCAGATCCAGATCCAGATCCAGACCTGCGCCCTATTGTCTGTCTGGCCGCATGCTCTGGAGAATTGCCATCCAGGCTAGCAGTGGATCTGTTCATTGTTTACTATAGCACACACCTAGGTTCCATTGTTTGTTTTCCCTGCCCCGCTTCCTCTGCCTCTGAAGACCAGGGAGTGTCATCAGCAGATGGGAAACGGGACCGCTGCCGCCCCGTTGGCTGTTTTGCACACTGACTCAAAGGTCTCATTATGTGCAGCTTCCTGATTGGGCGGGAGAAGCCAGGGACGCAGAGTGAGGTGGCCCGGCTCATCAGCGAAACCCTGGAGCAGGAGAGGAACCAGCAGATGCAGCTAGAAGATCTCTATGAGCAGTCTACAGAAGAAGTGAGCAAATGCACATATCCACCAAACAGAGGAACTTCTCCATGTCAGCCACTCCCAACAACTACCAACCAATCACATCTTGCGCCTTACCAACCAATGCTAGCATGCAGTTCACCCTCAATGATTCCAAGTATGGCGTCAGCAGTAAATAACTTTGGTTTCAAGATGTCAATAACACAAAGAACCGTCGCCCTCAACCGCACATCTATCTCACAGCCTCTGGAAATGAAGTTTATGATCTCGCCAACCAGAGATGCAGGAGCTGTTGATGCATGTTGAGAAATAACAAGGAGAATGGTCACATGCAGGAAGTTTGAACATGTGTAGTAGAATCATTGCACCATAAGATATTAAATCAATGTCTCAACCCAGTCTACAGGGAGCCCCAGTCAGCCCACATTTTTGCTTCTTCCCGGCTCCCAGCACACCTGAACCATGTGTCCCCTTTGGGCTGGGAATTAGGAGGGAGAAAAAATGTGGACTGTTTCTGGGGATTAAGCTGAGAGAAGGTAGTATGGTGGGTGTTTCATGTATATAAAGTTTCTGCTTAGGGGCCCATTGATAAACATTTTAGACGTTTGTTTGTTCTAGAAACAAGGTGAGCAGTTGTCCATGGTATCGGCTTGGGTGTGGCCTGGGTTTGGACTGCGATTCCCTTTTCAGGATGAACACTATGATGATGAAGATGCTGACGAGGTCCTGCGGTCCAGCTTCTCAGGGAGGGCAGTAGAAGTGTTTGACCTCCCAGAGAATGAGGACATGTTTTTGCCCCCCAACATGGATTCCAGTCAGCTGGGCTTCAAGTTCAAGGAGGTGTGGTGTCGACCGAAGCTCCACACACGTGGTTTTGGGCTGAAACGTGCATCATGATTATTCATGATAAATAATGTTCCCAGGCTTTATTTGATATTCAGTTATTTCCAAGTTTAATGCCTTTTTAATTAGATTGTCACGAACATCAAGACATGTCACTACAAGATAAACCTTTGTACTGCAATGTGTTCTTTTTCTCCACAGCTTCAGCTGAAGCACAGCATAACCACAGCTGAGCTCATCCAAGTGAAGCAGAGGGTAGGTCATGCTGGACGGGTTTTGGTTTCTCAAGGGTCTGACTGTAATTTTCTGTCCAGAATATTTTTTGGCAACACTTAAAGCAGGATATAGTGAATTAGATACCTTCATAATGCATTATAATGCATTCATAAAGTATTATAAACATGGTTCTAACTATTTATAAAAAGACATAACACTTTATAGCCATGAATATGATTCATTATGAATGCTCTGTGAAGCTCTCATCTATAATGCACCATAATGTTTCATACAGCATTCATAATGCATAATAAACCTGGTTAAAATGTTATGCCTTTTTACAGTTATAGCCGTGCTTATACTATTTTATGAATGCCTTTTAATGCATTATGAAGGTATCTAATGCATTATACGTGTGCATTGAAGTGTTACATGTTTTTTAAACACACGAAAGTATAAAAACATAGGATATGTCAAAATTGATTATATCTAAAACCTGAGCACACAGTCATATAGACGCAGTAGCACTTGGGTGACAAATTGCAGATTTCACCTCTTCCAGTTCAGCTGAGAATTGCCTGTTCTGCAGTCTGCTGCTGTGTTATTCTTAAGATAAATACATGTAGTGCACGACTGCGGGGCATTTCCACAGTTTAGGTTTGATCGACAGTCGCAGAGTCCTGTACTCTGTGTGAACTTCCTGTTTTTGCTGTCCTGTTTCTCTCATCCTGTATAAAAACATCGTGGTGTCATACCAATGATGATATAGTTCGGATTTTGTTTGTTTAGGTTTGAAGTCCAGTTTACTTCTCAGTATAGTTTTATTAGTTTGTAAAGAGATTTCTGTTTGGCTTTGTATTTCTTTCAGTTTGTTTTGGTAATTTTATTGCTAAGGATCGACTGAAAATTGTGGATTTTCAGGTATTCTTTGTGTGTGATCTTTAGAGATTCCTACATGAATACACAGCGCTTGTTATATACTAATGTTCTCAAAACGTTTCAGGTATTACCAATGCTTATCTAAAGGAAACATGCTGCTTACTTTCAAATGATTTCCATCAAGGGGAAAAGATAATACTATTCAGCTAAAGTAATTTGTTTAAAAACAAAGTATTTGACACTTGTTTTATTTAGTTTTTTTTATTGGAAGCAACATTTAACTTTTTGTTTTCGTGTTTTATATCTGCTTGTGAAAATGTTTTACTTTTCATTTTCGTTAACAGTACCTACCTTGCGTCGTCCTGTGCCTCCTTCAGTGTTGGGCATTTCAGGTTCACAAGCTACAAATCCAGACCAGGATTTTGTTTTTACCAACCAGTTCAGCATAA
>JABFDZ020000039.1:10635134-10647232 GCA_019775955.2 Pollimyrus isidori
AGCAGTTATTTTGGAAGTAAAGAGAACCTAACTAAGAAATTCTGAATGGTAGTTATTTCTTTGGTGGTGGTGGGGGGGGGGCACCGCCAAGCGTTTGTGCTTAGGGCACCCAAATGGCTAGCGCCGGCCCTGCTAATAATGGGACCAAGCTCCATACAAACAGAATAAAAATAAAGCCGACAAGCATTTTGGTCCTTTATTAAGTTGCTTTTAAAAATCCACAGCTGTTCTCAAGAGGTTTTGTAGGAAATGTGTCCATTGCACGCATCGGTGGTGGCCCTTCATACATTTGAACAATTAAACAAACAAATGGCTTGACACGTGTAACTATGTCTTTGTGACATTCATGACAATCAATGTGGGGCTTTTGTGAAGTTGTTCCGTGTGATTTTCTTTCCCTTTCACATGTCCGCCATCAGAAAACATATCAATGTTTCGATAGTTGTAGCCTTTCGAATTGCACTCAGACTGATGAGGATATCAGTCCTACCAGATGAGAGTTAATAAACACAGTAAGTTAACATCAATACTGCATAGCTAGTTACTTATAAAGAGTCTGTAAAAATATTAAAGATGAATTAAAGTGGTGTAACGATTTGCTGGCTGTTTGCTCTTTTCTGGATCTAAGCAGAGTGTCAGCTTTTTTTATACTCTGGGAGCGTTTTGTAGGTGATCTATGTTGAACGCAGTTTGTTCAAAACCACAGTATATATTTTTTTTTGCTTAACCTTTCAGAATTGATAATAATAATAAGCAGCTTTATACATGCAAATTGGTTCGATGTTGTAAACACTGTACCCAGAGACGAGAGCTGCAGTGGTAAAGGAGAATTCCTCTGTAAGCAGTGTGAATATCAAAATATGCAAACATAATGCTTTAAAAATGTCTGTTTTAAAAAATGAATTTCCTCCACCTGAAACCTAAAAGTAACATCTATCCAAATAATAGACATAAGACTGGAGATTCCCTGGACAGGATGGCAGTCCATCACAGGGCTTAGAGCACACACCCTACAGGTCGATCAGATGCTAATTCAGCTACCTGCATGAAGGCGGGGAGAACCTGCAAACTACACACATGCACACACCAGGGTGTTGGGGGATCAACCACTGAACCACCCCACACCAATAACAGATAAAAATACGTTTTAGAAATGTTCTAATGCACTCTCAGTGCATCCCAGACAAATTACTCAAGGAAATATTTGCATCCATTCAGACTAGTTTTTAGATCTGACATTAAGTCTTGGTCAGCAACAACCCAGCAGGCATGTCTCTGCTATTGAAACCTATTTCTTTGTCTTCCTGAAAGTCCTCAGAAAATAAAACACAAGTTTCTTTGGTCTTAGGAACATCCACAGAATGAAGTCTATGAGAAAATAAATACACATTCTCCAAAAATATTAAAATATATACAAATCCTACACATCATTCATTCCATACATTTAAAAACTGACGACCAAAAAGTTTTACCAAAACGCACTGAAAGACAGAAATGCTAGTGTACACTTTACTGACAATATTTTGAATTGTTATAAAAAAAATATAGACCTAAATCTTTACTTTCTTTTACAGTCATCGTTATTGTGCAAGTGTTGAGTCCTCTGAAATTGACCTCTGGAAGTATTGTGGGTTTGTCTATAGTAAGTCTGAGATGTCTCAATATATACAGTCAAATACTTTGGTGGTGCAAAACAGCCCCTGGGCTGGGTGTGGCTCTCAGTCTCTGACTCCAGTTACTGGAGCCAATTAGAAACGAGATAGCTTCTGAGAACTTTTCAACGGTCCAATCGACTTAAGAGTAACTCTCGTTCTCTTTCCACGTAGTCATCCACTGTTTTTTCTCTGTGGTTCCAGGGCTTTGTTCTGTCCTTTTTATCCGTACCGCTGAATATTTCGGAATGTCGACGTACCTGGAACGCTTAAAAAATCCACACTGGGAAAAGAACAGTAAAAGGTCATTTCAAATGAGGAAATTTTGGCAGTAAAATCCATTACAAGGAAGAAAAAAAAAAGTAAGTCAGTGAAGAATCATGGAAAAGTGTTCCTCTAGTATTTGCTCAAGATCATTGCCCCGTGGGGAAAGAAAATCCATCCATTGGAAATATACAAGGTGCCAGACTGGTGAAGCAGAGACCTAGAAACCCAAAAGAACCTCCAGGATCATTGACAGGAAGTAGATGGAAACTGCAGACCCAACACCGTCAACAGAAGTGAGGAAGCTGCCAGGACCGAAAAAACGAGAACCCAGAAACCTCTGTGTACGAAGGTAGGGTGAATCTCAATAAGCGTGCTTGACCGAACTCGTGTTCTTGTATACCCACGTGTTCTTGTATACCCGTCTTACATCGTCTTCCATTGCCGAAGACCAGTTCCCACAGTCAAGAACAGAAGTGCAGAGGAAGGTAAAAATCCCCGGATGTTGATCCCGCTCCGCCCCAAATACCAAGGACACATCGGCTGCATCCTCGCTGAACGAGGCCAATCCCATGATCCCTTGCATCCCAGGCTTGTTCTTGCCGGGCAAATTCGCGAGGCCGCTTTTGCCAAGAACCACAAGTCCGATCCTCCGCACTCTTGTTATTGAGATTCACCCTTATTCTTAGGTATTGCACTTGCTGTACTGTATCCTCTAGTGAAAATTTACAAAAGTGGAGAAGGATTTTTCTCTGTTAAAGACCCACTTAACAACTTTAGCTAATCAGCTTATGGCCAGATGACCAGATTGATTGGTGCGGTTCGTGTCAGTGCAATGCATAAAAATGACACCATTGACACCCATGTAAGCTGTTTGGACCAAGCCCATACAACTACTCACTGTCACCAACTTATTATTCAATCAGGGCCCCATGACTAGATGCCATTTGATATAAAGTATGTGCTCTTTGCCAAATGGCTGTGTAAGGGTCAGCCTGGTGGTCTGTGAATTTAAATACTATCCAAATAGAGTATTTTAAATGCATTAGCCCACAAAATTACAAATACTTAAAGAACTACAAATTTCTGTTTTTTATATATAAACTGTAACTAGCAGTTTACTGAAATTTAACGCGCATTTCCTATGTTCAACTAGCTAATGGACCTGATCTAACATCACCTATGCATTCAAGCTAAAAAGCTCTTTGTATTATTTTGCCAATGTACAGTATATCCACATATGTCTGCTAGTCATTTATTCTAATTATCAACAACATTCCAACCACTTATGTCATCTGCGTGTTGTTGACAAGACCAACCAAGTCACTTGTATCAGAACACTTCCCAAAGACTACAGGGAGGGATCTTCTGACCAGCCAGTCTTAAATCATTTCCAGAATTTCAGTCACACTTTCTGCCTGGACTCTGTGTCTAAGCAGAACTTTAGGCATCAACTGTAGTGCCTGGGACCCTGATTGATTCAGCATTATGCTGTATGTGGCATCCCGACGCAAAAATACCCACGGGGGCATCCATGGGGGCATAGCAGTCAGGCTCTATGCATCGGCCGTGAGCCGTTCTTTGGAAACATTGAATTCAGCCTTGTGATACTGGTCTTTTTTGGCTTTCTTGAAGAAGCCACACTACAAGGGAAAAAAAGATTATTAATCGTTAGGTCAGGCCAGCGCATGCATTTAAGACTTCTGGGAACACCAACAACTGACAAGGCTACTCCTTCAAAAAGATATCCGGCGAGCAGGACGTTCAGGTCCCTGCGTCTTCCATTGTGACTGCAGTCTGGGGGAAATGAGCAGGAGAGTACAGAAGCTCGGAACACATAAGGATGACTCTGCGGCTGTTTACCTTCCAGAGCAGGAACACCAGCAGAGAGAGTATCAGGATTCCAGCCAAAATGGCCACCGGGATGACCCACCAAGGCACTCCGCTGAGCCTGGCCTCCTTCTTCTCTGGGAAGACGGTGACTCTCACCTGCAAAAGCAGAGGCACAAGAACTGATGCTCTTCTGATCCTGAAGATGACCAGTCTTTACTGAAAGTAACTTTCAGGAATCCTCTAGATCAAGAAGAAAGCTGAAGAAGGACAATCAGGAAGCAGACTCTCCCTAGTCAAAGGGATATAAAATGAACGGCCCAATCATTAGGGGAGCACACTGGTAGTCGGAAGATTGCTGGTTTGAATCCCTGACCACCCAGGTCCCCTGAGTAAGGTGCTGAATTAGCTGCCCCCTGCTATGTCACACTGTGAAGTATTGGTTAAAATGCAGAGGATACATTTCATTATTGTGTGATGTGGTGTGTTAACAATGACAACTAGTCACTTTCAAGATTTTACAGTACATTAAGGATGAGCCTTGATGTCTAGAATGCAAAGCAATACACAACAAAGTAAGGCTGGGGAAGCTGGAAATTACCAAGGGCGTTTATCTTAAAGTGACGGAGGTGAGAGACCAATGGGCTGACAGGACGCTGACATGTGACTGGCAGCAGCTCACCTGTGTCTCAGCGTTTGCGAGAAGAGTGTTCTGTTTGGACACACCGAGCTGGAGAGAGGCTTTCACGATGATGTCAAGATAGTTCAGGTTGGCAAAGTCCTGTTCAGAGGCGAACACACTGCTTTTGGCATCAGAAAGAAAGTGATCCACAGTTAACCCATCGATTTTCCATTAGTGTCTTTACCATGCATAGCTGCCATGGGTATGGAGCCTATCCCAGGTGTAGCCATGATGCAGTCCATTTACACACGAGGATGGGTTACGAATGATTTAAAGACATCAAACCCCCTAAAACAGCATGGCAGGACTGGGGGAGGACAAAGAAACCCCACAACAAACACGGGGAGCACATGCAAACTACATAAACACATCATCCGTCCATCTTCTAACTCAGCAGGGATGGGGGGAGGGCAGTGGGTGATGCCTAGGTGGATTAGGGCGCGAGGGGGGCACCCACTGGATATGGTGCCCCGTGTGGTACAGGGCACATACATGTGCACACTCACATACTTACCGTATTTATATATATATTTGACGCAAGAAAAATAAAATTTTATCCGGCGAGAAACTCCTTCAGGACTAACCTCAAGGAAAGTGCTGTTCCAAAGTCGGGACCGCAGAACAATGACTGCATTACTGTCTAAGACCTGCAGGGGGCACCGGATCTCCACACAGGTCACCTCTTCGCCGCACATCTCCAACAGAACATCATTGTCAGTGTCTGCATTTCGGCTCATATTAAGTACAAAGACGCACAATAACAGACTTACCAGAATTTTGTATTTCCTTTTCGATTTGAAAGGGGAGAATCTGCTTTCTGATTGTTCTTCTTCAGCCTCACGTTTGCTTCTTGCTTTAGAAGATTCCTGAAAGCATGTCGGCTTATCATAATGTTGTATTTTTCAGGAAAAACACACAAGTTTTATGTCAAAATGTCAGTTATATTTAAGAATTTTTAAATGACATCCTTACAAAGAAATATCCTTAAATATACATATCATAATAACAATAAGTACTGGCCGTCATGTCAGGTTACCTTAATGTATTTCAGAGGATTAATTTCAGAAAGGGGACTGCAAGGGATTTTTTCCTGCCCATCAGTGTTTATTTTCATCAGGTATAGGATCCATTTTCCTTCTGCGGTCTCCTTCGGCCACTGGATGCTCAGGTAGGCTGTGCCGAAGGACTTCAGTGGTCTGCCCAAGTTGATGATCTAGCCAAAGGAAAGTGTGGAAATTATTTGTAAAATATTACCAGCGATCATTCCGATCTATAGTCAACGCAACACTCTTTGGTGTAGCTGTTTCTCTGAGGGTTACCAGAATGTGGACGCCGCGGATGACGGAACCCAAGGGTCCCTCTACCTAAAGTCAAGGAAATAATTACCCTGAACTGATATTCGATCAAACTGCCAATGTCGTCCTCTGTCACCATGTAGCTTTCTCCTTTCACCTCCCCTCCAAAATAGACTTGTGACGGCTTGGCCAGCCTGGTGGAGATCAGAGAAAGTGAGCAAAAATGCTGCCTGCTTGGTAGTGTCCGAAGAGGGCCGGTGCCCAGAAGATGAACTCACCCGGAGACTGACAAGAGGAGTTCAATGACCACCTTGGCCTTTGCTTTCACGGGCGTTAGGTTTCCCTGCGCGCTTGTCCTGAGAGAAAACAAGAGACACGGATTATCCACACTTCCACTGAACGGTTTATCCAGTGCGGGGTCACAGAGAGCCTGGACCCTGTACCAGGATGCCCAGGACGCAGAGGAACATCTTGGATTGGATACCCGTCTATCACAGGATTGAAATGTGGATCGACCAGAAGTTGATAGTTTAGGTCCAGAAAGTAAAAATGCAGGCCAAGATTTTGTTTCAACCAACCAGATGAGTTTTCTATAACTGACTTTGACCAATGTTTACAGTTTCTCTCTATTGCTTAGGAGCATTTTTCAAAGGACAATTAACATATGCCAAACAACAAACGTAATCCCCACACCATAATGTCACTTCTGCATAGCAGAACATCATTCCTCATCGCTTCTCAAAAATTCTCTGTATGTTTTAGTACACATGTGCAAATGGTTTTGTACAATTGTCATCATTTGGCACAATTTTCAGTTGCTTTAGTTTTGTTGGTCAAAATAGATTATGCAGTTTCCTATTGTAATAATTTTGCACCCAAAACAATTTATGCATGTGCTCATCAGTTAACCAAGCTTTCAAAATGATTTAAAAATATATTCCATAAACTGCAATAATACAGCATTGTTGTGTTTTTGGTTCCCACAGTACATCATTTTGTTTGATTGCTGTTTTGCCGTTTTAGTGTTATACTGCACGACATGACATTTTTGTTTGCTATTGTACTGTGTCTTGAGATCTAAAAAATACAGCTAGTGTTCTCTTTCAACAGTGAACTTACATACTGTAATATGGAGCTTAGCATAGTTGAAACAGGGAAACAGGTGTTTTGACATGAATAAGTATCAGATTGTTAAAGATGAATGATCAGTCAGTGACTGAGAAAGTGGGAACTATCATTCAGCAATGTGGAGCTCAGGAGCATAATTACACTGACATACTGACAAATATCTAAGCGTTTTGACTCTCACGGTTAAAACAATGCAGATTGTACTTTATATTTTAGTATAATGACTTGCTTTTCAGACATGATTTAATTGTTGTATATAAGAACATAAGAAATTTGCAGTGAGAGGAGGCCATTCGGCCAATCAAGCTTGTTTGGGGAGAACTTGACTAATAGCTCAGAGTTGTTAAAATCTTATCTAGGTCTGATTTTAAGGGACTCAGGGTTTCAGCTTGCACTACACTGCCAGGGAGATGATTCCATACTATAACTACACGCTGTGTGTTGAGTGTTTTCTCAAATCCATTTTAAAATGTTCTCCCACTAATTTCCACCTATGTTACAGGCTTTTGCAGCTAAAGCATAGCGTTGAGCTGTATGCATAAACCGTTTTGAGAAATGCTCTTGTAGTCTTGAGAATGTTAAGTATGATTCATAAAATGTGCCAAAGCAATCGAGAAACTATAAAAGTCAACTTAATTATGATATATTGAGCTGCATATTACGTTGGTGTGTTGTCATGAAAGACCGTATTCTCACAGTACTTACGTTTGAAGCTTGAGATCAACCTCTATGTCATTGGTGCCTAAAGTCACACCAACAGTACTCAGTATGAAGTATATTGTAACCTGCAAACAAAAGTTATCATATGAGGTTTCTACATCAACAAGCACATATAGACTCAGGAAATACGAAGCAGTAGCAAGCAAATTCCGGCACTTACTTCTGAATTCTTCTTGAACGGATTCCCGAGAATGCATTCTACCTTCGAGCCATTCTTATTGGCATTACAGAAAGCTTGTTGCTCCTGCAGAGACACGAGAAGAATGGGTGTAGAGGAGCTTAACAAGGCCTGGGGCATGAAGGCTAATGCTGGTGGAGTAGACTCACCTGCATCTTTATGAAGCTCGTGGAGTAGGACAGATAGTTGGGTATCGCGGCCTGCAGTTTAGTTTCATATGCGTCTTCCCCATCCTTATTTTTCACGTTGATTTCAAGAGCAATGTCTTTCTGGTCACTCAGTAATATTTCAGGTACGCCGTCCTTTCTGAAAGCCAAACAGACCACCTCACTGACATCCTACTCTCACATACTTCTGTTGTGATAACAGTCTGAATCCGAGGGATGAAACAGAGGGAGACATTTCAACCTCGACACAACTGTGGACAGAGGCTACCACTTACACCGGCACGTCACGAAAAACATTTTGGTTGGGTTCTTTGTAGACAAACTTGTACTTCATTTCCAGGTTGCTCTCACAAATGTTGTCAGGTCCACACCCTTCCATCAAAAAGTTTATCTGAAAAGTGAAAGCGTTGTCACTTTGTTGAGGAACCATAACAATTATATACTCTGTTTGTGTTTAAAGGACACACGAGTGAGATTCGAAATGAGATTATGAATGCAGTGAGGATCCAATCACTGAGCTCCAGGTGCTGTGAAGGACTCACTGGAAATGCTGTAGACGGTTGCCATGGATACCTGGGAGAGAGATACGCGGGGCTTATTGGCGTTGAGTATTGGAAGCAGCGTCGGCAGGGCGGTGTCCCTCCTCCTGCGTTTGGAACTCTTGATCGACACGGACACGTCGATGGAAATGCCGTTCAGCTTGTCCTCGAAGTTGTCCTAAAAACACACCGACCCATTAGCTCTCCTGCCTATTGCTGCTGCGTGATGAAAACAGCACATGGTCAAGCTGAGCGAAGGGCCAGGCAATGGAGCATCACCTTCAACTTGAACTGGACCTTGACACACTCAGATTTATCCTGCCCAGGCAGCTCCAGGGTTCCGCTCGACTGGAAATCCAAGTCCGTGTTCGACTTAGTCATGAACGTGACTCGAGATGGCAGGTTAAGATGCCTCCTGTCTGACTCAGCCTCAATCAAGTACCCGATAGCTGGAAATAAACAAAACATATACAGTGCCAACCAACAGGTCCATGCAACCATCCCACCTAGCCAATGTCAAGAAAGCTCAGCGTGCTTGAACATTATTAGAGGCACCTACTCAGTTTGGGGTTGTAGGACTTTGGCTGTGCAGTATACTTGAAGCAGGCTTCAACTGTTACGCTACACACAAAAGAGACAATCAGACACAAATGACTGTTGGCCCTTTAAGAAAATTCCTGTGATTCCATTTCATATGGTTATTTACAGTAATGGATTATGAAAAATTTACATATTTATATCTTACCATATACTGTTACCACAGTTTCTGTTCTGCAGGTCGATTACAGTTGGTGTCGTCTTGACACTCTTTTCAATGTTAATGATTGGCTTTGCCCTGGAACAGCAGTGAAGCAAACATCTATGTCACAACTTAAATAAATACAAGCAACTACGGCATTTAGGAAATAATGCCTCCAATGGTCCCATACTGGACAAGCAGCTGGAAAATGCATGGATGGCTGGATGTATTCTTCAGCACATTACCTGTAAAGAAACACCGCATCTGACAGGGATCCAACAGCAATGTCAGGATAGGAATTACTATCCAAATCCATGTTTCCAGCAAGAGAGTATCCAAATAATTTGATATTCTTATCATTCGCCTGAATAATCTGAAAAAGAAAAAAAAAAACAACATATGGGCATTTTTCAATAATTATTCACTTTTAACACACGGCTATGAATTCTGGGATTTTACACAGCTGGAACTGCCCCCCGGAAGCTGAAGCACAGGAGAAAGGGGGTTGGCGCCGACCTGTGCTGGCCTAGTGTTGATACCGATCTGCGAGCCATGGTAGATGTACACCCTTCCGGCGCCGTTCATCTCATAGGGGGCTCCCACAGCAAAGTCTGCAGAGACAAACACATCCTGAGAGAGGGCTCTAGTACCACCGGGTTTCATTGTTGCCATGGCATCCTAGCATTTTACTCTACCTCCGTAGGAGTCCTGATTGATGTCCCCGATGTTTTCAACTGCGAGGCCGAACATGGAGTCTTTGGGCCCTGTCAGAACAATAGGCTCGACTTGGTTCCAGTTACCCTCCTTGTTGATGTACACGTAAACTGCTCCGCCGATCTCTCCATCTTTAACAAAATACTGAGGTGCTCCAACTACGATATCTTGCCACCTAGGAAATAAAATTTAAAAAACAAACCGTAACATATATTAATACTCATTTCAACAGTCGCAAATATTTAATGCTAACAAACTTAATATAGAGGTGATTTTTGAATTTCCCGTTATAAAAATACAGTCAGTCAATCTTAATACATAACAATATGATCACATCACAGCATTTATCCACATTTAGCAATGGATGATTGTCAGCCATAAAACATGCAAATCAGTAAATCAAAGTTAAACACCAAAGTTCCACATACGTATCTCCGTTAAGATCGAGGACAGCGACGTCATAGCCGAAGGAGGATGCCAGTCCCTGTCCCTCAAGAATGAACTCCTCCGAAAGCATCTTCACAGACTCTTCAGACTTCTTCAGCAAGACCACAGCCCCACTGTGGTTGGCTCTTGGTGCTCCGGCCACGATAGTCAGACGGCCCTTTTTGGTGATGGCGTGGCCAGAGTCCAAAGAAAATCCTGCCACACAAAGGACATTTTCTTAGATCTGAAGCAGTAACAGGAGTACGTTGGGCTTTCTTTACGTAATTTAGACCATTCTGTCACGTTGCACGTGCGAGACCATAATAACGTTAAGCTATCACACATCAAAAAAGCTTAAGTCCCAGAGACTTGAATGCGAATGGAAGGATCTGTAGTATCTGGGAATAATGGAAATTACAAGTTTACATCTCTATACACAGGTTGCTGTCAAATTACACTACAAAACCAATTTAAGCAAATATGGACTTACTTGAAAAATGTTTGGGTTCATAAAAGTGTTAACGTAAAAAAGTGACTCTCTTTTCATAGAATGCTTTTTTTATTGTCACTGTACACATACACAATTTACATTATATACATGTGCATTTTCATATATATATTACAAGTGTATTTTTGGCTTATGTGTGTTTAGGGTCACAGCGTACCTAAATAACTGTTGGGAGGCACGGGCACCAGTGAAGGGTTAAAGTGGTTCTCATCGCCAACTTCATAAGGCCCATCTTCAAAAATGTTCATTTCCACCAGAGTGCTGTTCCTCTGCTCCGCCCGGACAATTCCTGTATGGGGTCAGAGCAAAGATGTTAGTGAAAATGAGTGAGCTCAAGAGAAGAGAATGGAAAAATATGAACTGGGCAATCGCACTAGAACATGCATAAGGCACAAAGCAAAACTGTTCATTAAAATCACTTAATTGCTCATGAAACTACTGCTAAAAACTACTCCGTTCAGACCATCAAAAGTGGTTCATTAAGAGAAGGCAATATGACTGAGAACTCCACCATTTAACACTGTTTCTTGACTTCCAAGTATTTTCGGTCTTCGTTATATTGCTGGCAGCCCCCACCCCCCGTATCGTACCTTTCCAATTGTAGGCCCCAGGTGCTCCAAAAACCAGGTAGTGGTAGTCTTTTGTGAAGGTGGCAGACAGACCCTGCTGACAGTACCCAAACATCTCATGGGTCCGAGGACGGCCGTCACAGAACTTCCAGCTGCCCCCATCCTCGTCGGCTTTGGGGTTGACGGTCAGGTCTTGGCTCAACACGTAGCAGCGCCCCGTGACGTCCCAGGACTCGCGAGTCTGCCGCCTTTGGTAGCGATGGGCACAGGTCTGCAGAGCGATGGCATGGGTACCGCGTGAGCTCGGCGACTGAGCTCTCGCCCTTTACAACCTGCAAGTGGCGACTTACCAAGATCTTTCCTCCAGGCCCCTGACTCTGCACTACCACCCCCATCCACTGGTTCTCCTTTCCCTCCACTGCAGGGTTATCTGAATTAATCATGAAGGGAGAAGAAAGAACACAAAACATATATTAGAAGAAAAGCGATCACAGTGTGGATGCAGCGTGAAGCGTAACAACGGGAAACAAGCACAAGAAGAAGAGAAACAAGGAAACAAGCACAGCATGAACATAAACAATGAGACACAAACACCATAAAGAGAAACAATGAAACAAGCACAGCATGAACATAAACAATGAGACACAAACACCATAAAGAGAAACAATGAAACAAGCACAGCATGAA
>JABFDZ020000039.1:10661338-10676675 GCA_019775955.2 Pollimyrus isidori
CTTCCGGGATAGGCTCCGGACCCCCCGCGACCCAGTAAGGATAAGCGGTTTGGAAAATGGATGGATGGATGGATGATTCTCATTACAAGTCAATGTATTACCCTTAAGTAGTAGAAATGTTTGCAAAAATGATGGCTTAGGGTGTCGTTTTATTAGGGAACACAAAAGAGCGAGCAGGAAAAAGATCTGAGTACCTCTACGGCTGTAAGGCGTCGATTTGAGCAGGTGGCTGATATCCACGCTATTCCTGACCCACTAATGTCCAGGCTGCACTCCACCCAGCTACAAGGCACAGGTGACGCTGACGTTCTCATCTCACACAGCCAATGAAACACCTGGCTTCTAGAACTGACACACACACGCACACACACGCACACATGAACACACACACGCACATACACACGAACACACACACACACACACACACGAACACACACACACGCACACACGCACACACACACACACACGCACACACACACACACACGCACACACGCACGCACACACACACACACACGCACACACACACGCGCACACACATGAACACACACCATAAGTAAACAAACAAAATACAAGAGTTTTGTCATTTTTAGTTTTTCAGTTGCAATCACTGATTTTTTTTTTTATTGAGTTTCCCCTTGTGTGGATTGAAAAGGTACCAAATACCAAAATAACAGGCTTTTATCATATTGTGGGGACATTTGGTACAAATAATTAAATACATACATGCCCCCCCCCAAACACACACACACACACAGAACAGAAAATTAGTCTAACAGTGTGTCTCTGGACCGCAGGGATGAACCCGCATGACAAGGAGAGAACACAGAAAACTCAGCAGACACAGAAAGGAGGAATTCAAGCCTCCATCCAGGAGGTGTGAGATAACACTGCTCTGCCTGAGCCTCCCTTTGCTGGCTGCATCTCACGCAAATTCACTAAATACAACCCTGAGCTGTGCCCTCATCGCCGCATTATCCGCCGCCGACCGCTTGGTAGGAGATCAGTGTGGGTTGGCACTAAACCCTGGCAGTCATCCAGGATCCCAGAACTGCTCTGGACATCTGGGACCTACCCTCCCCCTGTACCATCTTCCCCACCTGTAAATAAATGGATGGGTCTGGTGTCGGTGTGGCCACCAGGTCAGTCTGTCCTCTGTTCTGTGGGCATCCCGATGCCCCAGTGTGGTGGCAGTGCCGCCCTTCCGATGAGACGCGGGACACTTGTGTGACATGCAAGCGTGCCGCCGTGTAAGAGGGAGCGACCATCACGCCGTCGGTCAGCGTGGACTGTACCCTGCCACTTAAGGATGGCGAGCTCCAGGTGGTCCTGAGGATTGGTCTACATCTCTCGAAAACGATGCCTTTTACATGCACTGTCTTCTTCTTAGTCCTGCTACAGCGCAGATTTATGAACAGAATTATTTTTTCCACACCCCTGCTTATAGTGCAATGTCAGCGTAAACCAACTGGCAGACCGGACCCAAATACGACTGACCAACCCCCCTGGTTGGACCCCTCGGCTTCGGGGGGAAATTAGTTAGGGACCCCTGCTGTAGTCTAACCTGTTGCCCTGTTTTTATACTTACAAGTGCCTATGAAGAAAACTTATCAAGTGTTGCATCACATGACCTGCCCACCTGACCTAAGAGGAGGGGTTTAAGGGCCTTTATCAAGGGCCCAACCCACAGAACTGCCACCCCAAAAAATGACCTTTTTATGTTTATTACTTTTTTGTCAGTGTATAATGCCATACATGTTATTTTATAGTTTTGCTGTCTTTATAACAATTCTAAAACGTAAAAAAAAAAAAATGTGCCAGCAAAACTTGCTGGGGTCTGTGTGTCCAAACCTTTGACTGGAACTAGTCGGTTATCACCGCACTACATGACGAGGTGTGGGGGAAAAAAAACGATTTTGTTCATAATAACACACTGTAATTATACAACTGGGTTCAAAGCAGGATGACCATCAAGACAGTGTCTGTCAAAGCCATTGCTTTCTACAGTATATACTGTATGTGTGTATGTATATGCTGAAGGACAGCAGAATAAATGTAGGAGGAATCTGAGAAGTCCACACACACAGAACAGGCTGGACGGTGTGGGACTCTTTACATATTCAGATTCAGATTCATGTTTATATTCATGTTCTGATTCATTTCCATGTTCATGGAGGCTAACTGCGTGACGGACGTAACCACAAGAAAACCACTGGCACGTGATTGTAAACCTCAGACGGCAGCGTCCGGAACAGAAGGCGTTTGTTAGCATGGAAAAGAAACAAAAGCGCATCTGTGGGCTGCGTGCAGGAAGCAGCCACCATACATGGGATCAAACGGTAAATGGGAAACACTGCAGATGTAAAGCAGCTGAATTCAGCGCTAACGCAAAATTACGATGGAAGAATTAGTGTTTTCCAGAAGCGGACGTTTTCCTCGGCCAGGCAATTCGTAATTGCATAGCACTGTTATTCACAACCTGCTCAATTGCAATCCGTCTTGGGGGGGGAGGGGGTCTCACTGAATTAATGGCCCTTTATTTCTCTAAAGTGAGGTCTTTGGTGACGGCCTGTCACTGGTGCATTACGTCTGTCACTCACCAATCTCCCCAGGCCACTTATTTGGTGCTGGGTCACTGCAAGTATACAGCTCAATCCGGGAAGCAGACAACATGAGGCAGGGGTGCGGCAGCCCTTGGGGGGAACCTGGAATATGCAGGGGAGACCCTGGCAAGCACAGGGAGAACACGCAGACCCCAACACGCAAGGAGCAGGTGTGATACCAAAGAATGTACAGTCAGACTGAAGATCAGCACATGGGATTTGTTATAAAAAAATAAGTAGAAATAAAGAGGTTAAAAAAATAAATATCTACATCTGGATTTAAATAAAGGTGAGACGATCAGACGTAGAGTGCAAATATTGTGTCAATGTAACGCAAAAGATTTAAAAAATATTCCGCGATGTGCCATTATTATTCATGTTTAATTTCGAAAGAGATGGGGAGGAGGGTATACTTTTATCACTCCGGTTAACATGTTAATAAATAAAACAAAGCTATTGTGTTTGCGACAGCAGGAATACAATCAAACAGGATATCTTTATTATTGTGCAACAGCTGATGACGTTCAGCCCCATGGAAGCCACTGCCTGGCCTCACGCTTTGCCCTGCGGTCACCTCTCCGTAGGACACAGGGACACGTGGCCTCGCAACATCCACTTCTGGGGGGTTTCTGCGGCGTTTAGGGCCTAAGAGTCCAGTTTGGGTAAATTGCTCGTCAAGAAAGCTTCTGCCAGTCGGTGTTCTGAGCCTTTCAGGAGGGCCGTATTAAATCACGCTGGCAAATGGGTGAAGTGTCCCAACTCTGGCCGTGATACTATAGCCGAATGCCTGAGTGGCCCTCGAGCCGGGTCTCCCTGTATAAATCTGCCCCGCTCTTCTCGTCTGAAGGGCCATTTGCATGAACGGCCCGAGAAAGCAGAAGATTCCAAATGAAGAACCAGGGTGTCCGACCTTACACTTGGACCTTGCCACGTTTTTCTCAGGCCGGTCTGCCAGCTACCACAAAGGATCATGGGAGTTCCCCTTTGTTACATTTACAGAGGCCTGTCTGCAGAGGCATACAGATCCCCAGCTCAGTCTTTTATCCAGATCCATGGCAGAAAAACATACTTGCATCTTATTTGAAAAAGGCACACGTTTTTAAATCCTCTTGGTGTTAATATTAACACTTAAAAGCATTAAGATTGAGAAACAATAATAAAAAAAAAAACATGTTTCCTATCAGCTGATGGATTTAGGATATTAGATGGATTGCAAACTCTCTGACAGAATGGAGAGGAAACCCTCAGCCTGGGAGCAGATGGAAAAGTTTGCCAGGCAGAGGATGTGAGGAAAGTGTAATGCACTGAGAAGCCACACGCCCATTCACTCATTCAGAGTGAGTGTGACCGCACCCAGTGTACATGCAGGACTGGGCGGCTGCCTTGCAGCTGCCGATGCCTTTAAGAGGACTGCACTCTGCCCTGACACGAGCAGCAAGGAGGAGCAGGCGAATTTCACCCCCGTCTCGAGATCTGCGGGGAACATTTCCGTCCAGCTGTTATTGTCTGCAGCGGGTCGCCATTAAGCCATTGTTGTTAAAAATAATTCATCCACGCAGAGGGAGAACAATCGGGGCATGGACAGAGGATGTTGAGGAAATCTTTGTTTTACAGCCACGAGATTGCAATGAGCTCCCACGCGTTCCATCTCGCAGGAAACCAACGTCACAGAAGAAGATGTGTGCCACCAGTTTGCGACTCAGGGCTCAGCTTTAGCTGGACAGCCCTTCTAAAGACCTTCAGGATTATAGCATAAAAAAACAAATCCTACTATAAACCACGGACTCACATTCAGCACAAAACAATCTTTGAGCTGCTTCTGCCGTGGGTAATAGTGTAAATGATATGTACACCCCCATCAGAAAGCCTCGTATTTCAATCCGACTGGTTTTTCTTGAGTTTAGCGTAGGGTGACCCAGGTCATCGTGAGGGCAGTCAACAGTCTGAGGTCCCCAGCAAGAATCTTCCAGAAATCGCATGCACCGTCACACATAATTGAATTCATATATTTTTCTTTCGCGCTGCGACCTCACCAGCGCACTCCTGCCCTCACAGTACTTGTACCAGTAAGATGTGTACCCTGTGTGGGGTTGCACCTCTACCGTTGTGGCCAGCAGGGCGGCGCTCTTTCCGTGACATTTACTGTGATGGCCATAACACTAAAGTTGACGTTCTGTGACGAAGAATCACCCCAACAAACAAACCAGAAAAAACTGTCATTTTATTCTGTCCTTGAATTTCACGTACAAGAGCAGCACAGTTATTGGGGATTTCAGTGTGATTGTTTTCTGTATCTTGAGTGCTAATCGTGTATAATAGGTCCCAGATCAGTTAGTTTCACTGCTGTGTTGTTCACTGAAAGTTGCTACCAGTCATTCTGTGGCTTTTAAAGACGTTGACTGTAAATGACTAGTGGCAGCGTTTGGCTGCGCTGACTAGTGATTTTCCGATGTCTTCTGTGTTAATGCTGTTCCTTTGACAGCCAGGGTGTTTGATTTCTGTCTTCTTTAAGTCAAAAAAGGTAAATACTTCACTAGTATGCTCTACAAAACAAAATCAGAATCCAAAACAGGAACAGGAAATCCAAACCTGGTTTAAGGGGGCTAGAACAACCAAAAGTTTACCAAGGGGTAAAGATTTTTTTATGGTGGAGGGCATACAAGGGGCCATAATTCATACAGAGGGACCCACCTTATCATTAGCCAATGATATTCTTTGAAATGGTGAGTGACAGGGGCCAATCAGCTTTCAGCTGGGGCCAGTTCCACTGCGGCCCCGCCCCTGCATCACAGATGTACCACAGAAACACAGATTTTCTGCACATGAAGGTATTTCCATTCAGTTATTGAATAAGGACTGTTTTAAGCATCGATTTCGTTCAGTATGGGCTTCTTTTGTCAACGCACCCAAATAACCTTAAAGTTTATAGTCATTTCTGAGGCAGAATCATGTGAGAAAACGCCAGCTAGCTTTTTGTCTTTCTACTCTAAACGGTAAATGTTTTTGGTGGGGTCTGCTTGGGCCTGCCAGGCTGGTACAAACAGTGTGCTAAGGGTTGCCTAGGTGATAAATTCCCCTTCGCTCTCCAGCCCTCGCTGCTGGATACCTAAAGCAGCCAAATCACATTAACTGCGCTGGAATAAAGCAGGCTGCAGTTTACACCCTGCTTCCGCCCCCAGACCCTGCTCAGTCCATTTTTAATAGGCCCGCAAATGATTGGTATGGAGTCCAGCTTGGTTTGGAGTCGACTCAAGAAATTCTCACCTGAATAACTGTGTGAGGGTTTGGGGTCATGTGTGGACGTACCCCAGGCCCCTCCGAGCCCGATGTTCCTGACAGTAAGGGCCAAGGCATTCACTTATTACACAGGTCTGTCCACTCAAGTACCACTCAAGTAGGGGGTCCGTACTGTATGTCCCCTTTTTCCAGGACTTGTTCTCCTTCTTGAACGCAAAAATGAATACTTCCTGTGTGCGTGTTTGTGTTGCCTTGATGCCCCGCTTCACGTTCTGCCCCCAGGCGTCCTCTCTCTTGCGAAGCAAAATATGGTCACCCTCGCTCACGTCGCCGCCAGGGCTTTCAACAGTCGGCTGTCCCCCGACGAGACTCCTCCAGAAATCACATGCACCATGTGACCTCACACGTCCTCACGGTACTTGTACCAGTAAGGTGTGCACCCTGCGTGGGGATGTGCCGCTGCTCTTGCGGCCTGCAGGGCGGCGCTCTGTCAATCATGTTTCGAGAGCCTTGAAAAGGCTGACATCAGCGTGGATGCTCAGGTATTACAGATTCCGTTGTTGGCCAGGCAGGGGGTGGTCCTGATGTTCACTGGGACCTTAGGCTACAGCTTAGGGCTGTGAAGTTGAAGTCAAATTAAAGTGCTTTCAGCTTCAGATATATGATGTATGGAGTCATGCTCTGAGCCGAGATGTTGTTCTCGCTGGTCATGGTGCCAATGAAATGTAAAAAACAGTAAATATAATAGAATTGCTTAGACATAAACAGGGATTAACATAACTGGTTCAAAAGTACGCATTTAAGGGTGAATGCATACTTGCACATCAGCTATGTCAGTCCGTGAATATAGACATCTGAAGACATTTTTAACCAGGAAGATTGTGCAAATTGTTACAAAAGTTTAGCATTGAAGCAGAATAGCTTGTGCATTAATCAGCACCTGGCCTGAACGTGTGTGTTTCTGCTCCCATGGCCAGGGTGGAGTGCTACATTTGCACCTAGACGCCTCTCCTCCAAAGGTAGCCTCCAGCCATGAGGAATTACCCATTGCAACAGCCACTCTCAGCAGGGTGGGGGGGAAATTTTTAGTCTCAACCAATCAAAGTATGAGAGGAGGAGCTGAAGTTTCGTAAAGGGACCTGCCAGGACGTGCACTCTGGAATGTCGCTTGGAATTCCAGACCCGGAATATCACATGTCTGATCACCTTACATGTAGCCTGTGGGTACGGAGTATGTCTGAAATGTACCTCAGCATCTTTCATTTATTAAAAGTTTCTCAAAGTGTGAGACGTGGTTATCAATGCTGTCATTCATAATTCGCATAAAGAGTCATGTGTTTACTCTGCGACGTTACAGACAAACCCGTAAAAAAGCTGAAACCCCCGGAGATCCCAACAGGAAATGGGTTCCAGGGTCACACGCTGGCAGCACAGTATCAGCAGGCTGGGCCATGCTACCTGTGACACCGACACCTTGGACCAGAACCTTGAGCTTCTCCAGGCATTAACCCCCCTGATGCAAAACCAGGGCGACTGTGTATGTGGGGTTTTGCTGCAAACTCCTGACAGACTTCCTAAGTGAAACTTCAGGTCCTTTTGGAGTCGAATTCTGAGGCAGGTTCCTTAAGCTTAGGCAGGTTATTCAGACAGAATGAAGATGTTGCAGAAAGATGTTTCACACGACCGGTTCAGTGTCCGTCTCTGTCTCTCTGCCTCCCTGAGGGAAACAGCCCTTTTATCTATAGTCTTCATACAGGCTCCTGCAGGCAGGGGGTCAGACAGCCTTGGTGACAGTAAATTGTATGACAGGCAAAGAACATGATGAGCAAGTAGCAAAGACAGAAAGAAATATAAAAATAAGAAATATGAAAGCTAAAAATGAGCCAACTAAGTGAACATAATTAAATAACTACAGATTAACTAGGGAAATCCCTCACTCCCTAATTAGACTAGAATACTAAGTAGAGGACTAATTAGAGGACTGAAGAGTCCTCACACCTGGGTTTGAACAGCTGACCTAAAGGTTACCCCAAAAACCTGCACTGCATTTGTCCCTCGGCCATAATGTCACACTTTCATACCATACTGGCATCCAAGCATATTAGCATTGCTGAGGATGTAGTTCATATCAGTCCATTTAAAGCATATAGAGTGGCATGTATAAGGCTCTTACAGTACTGATACATTGAGTTTCTGTGATTTAATATTGATGCGCTAAGTCTTATATACTGGGTGTATATAGCAGTTTTTCCCAGTCCGGTCCTCGGGGACTCGCAGTTGATCTATGTTTTTGTTCCCTCCGAGCTCCCTACTAGGTAGCTGAGAGAAAGAAAAAACATGGACCGGATCAAGAAACACTGCTATAGAGAATTTTATAATTCATTAGACACTTGACTAGCCCCTCTTTCCGAGATGGACCTTGTCTTCCTGGCAGACGCAGGCAGTGGTCCGTGGATCATCAGACCAAGGGCTCTTCAACCTCCCTGCTGCTGTTTTAAGGTCTGTCTGCTCTCACTTGGAGCTTCCCGCTAAGGTTACTTCCACATTGCCTTTGCTGGCCCTGATGCAGACGGAGTACGTCTGACAGGTAGACTTTGAGATGAACGTGTAACTAACATCATATATATGGAAGCCATTCTCTGGCATTCTGCACAATCAGTAATACTTCCAGGGTTGGTGTGATGTGTCCCGCCCGGCTCGTCCGATCCTCCTGTGTGCCACGCCCCCTCCCATACCTCGTGTGGAATCTCCATGTTCCCAGCTGTGTCTAGTTGTTGTTAATAAGTCCTGTGTATTTAAGTCCGCGTTACGCTCTGTTTCCCCCGTCCGGTCGTTGACGTCGCAGCGTAATTTTGTGCTCCTGAGAGTCTGCTGTCCTTATTAAATCCGGCGATCACCCGACTCCCAAACTCCTGCCCATGTCTCCCCCCTCTGTAACCCATGAGTTGTGACATGATGAGGCAGCTTGCCTCGCCTCAAATGAGCCACTGCGCTCCTCAAATGCCACCTACCAAGGACGGCGCCTTTTATCTCTCCTGTGCTGTTCTCTCCTGGTGCTGTAGTGACAGACCATCTGCTTTTCCAAGCCCCCCCCCCCGACTGACAACATTTACTACTGTTTTTCCTCTCTCACCCACCCATATCCCCCGTCACATTTTCTCTGGCACCAGCACTGAACATTAGCGTTTTTTTTTTCAACCCAACAATTTGGGAAGATATCTAATATGCCACCATGGTGAAATTATTATGTTTGTTTCTGACTGATTGACTCACTTCCGGAGCTTACCTGAATTTTGGTGTGGTCTGTCAGGTTTTCCTTGTTTCTGTTTAAATCTCATGGCATGCATGTTGCTCAAAAGCGAAACCAAAGTTTCCAGCAAAATAAACATCTTCTGTAAATCGGACAGAGGTGGGAATTGCTGAACAGGGACATGTTTGATTTTTAACTGTATTATTCCAGGGATTTGGCTGCAAGTCAAATGACACTGACTAGGGCCACATAAGTTCCAGAACAATCTGCACTGCATTGCTCTTCCTAGAGTCGCACATATTAGATCTGGGTTTCTCTCATCTCATAGATCCTCTCGGGATTATGGGACGATGCACATTGTCAGTCCAGTGTAATAATTGTATTGTTTGGAGAGGTATTTGTACAACAAAGAACATCTGCTGTCAGTATTATATGACTTTTGAAAAACCACATTGGGGAAATTACTGAGGTTTCTGGCTGACTCTAATCAGGCCGCTCTGAAGTTTACGTGCAAAGGTTTAGTGCTGCAATGTATATCGAGCCTGGGAAAAGTGTCAAGTTCGTGGGAGGGAGTGAACGTTTGTGCCTGGGCCATGGAGATTGATAGTAATGACCTGGTGATCCGTTGGGCGCGGATCTTGAAAGGAGGGACCCGTGGCATTTAGCCATTAACTCAGATGCTTCGTGGGAGTTAGCAACAAAATTCCTCTGCTGTAAATGGGCCTGCTGGAGGGTTCGGGGATTTCCAGCACAAATAAAGTTCTATACTCTCACAAGAAACCTCATTGATGGAATAATTCCTCATTTAAAGACAATTGTCAATGCCTTTGACAACACTGAGCTGTGTCTTTACACGGACCGTGGCGGCAAAATGGGCAGAGAACACACACATGCAGCAGGGGTAGGTATCAAACCCACAACCATAGTGGTGTGAGGCCACAGGGCCACCCGCTAGACCACCATACCAGCCTGAACTATACATTTAAATATAAACATCTATTTAATCCAACGAGTGGGATGATTTTGCTTTTAATGTCATTTTTTGAGAAAGACAGAGTAGCGATGAAATCGGTGAGCTGCTGCTGTAGAGTTCTCCATGGCTATGAAGAGATAAGATTTCATTACTCCGCCGCATGGGCGGAAAGCAGCATCAGAACAAAGCTCTGCTGTTAGTGATGATAAGGCGGCAGGAGATAAAACCACAGTGCGGCAAACGTCCCCGATTGCTTCCAGTTGCTGAAGTGAATTAGGAGCCGGGCTCAGCGCAGCGTTCGCATCATTATTGAGCGCCACCGAGTGCAGTGTACGCATCATTACCGAGCGCCTAACAAGACTTTTTATTAGGCGGCGTTGCTCCTCTTTCTCTTTCTGCGTGCAGTTTGTGCAGCTATACTGCTGCTTTGTGTGGTGAAGAGTTTAATTTGCTGATGCATTTCTCTGTACAGGACTCCCCTGTTGACCCATTACTGCTCTAAGTATCAGACAGATCAGGGAATTTCATGAAGCGTTTCAAGTAATCAGAGATCCGAAGTTATAGACAATGCAAACATTCATGAAAAATCTTACTGAAGTGACTTATAAATCAATGAAACATATGCAGCCTTCTGTTATACTGATGGGGGGGTGCAGTGGGTAGCACTGCTGCCTCGCACCTCTGGCACCAGGGTGGAGTCTCTGCCATGGCTCCATGTTTGGATTTTGCTACAGATTCTCCCACCGCCCCATAGCATGCTAAGGCTAATTGCTAAACATGCTAAGGCTAATTGGAGTCGTCCAACTGCCCAGAGGTGCGAATGCCAGTGTTCCAGTGTGTCCAGTGTGATGCGTCAGCAGGCAATTTTGGGCGCTTCCCTGCCTTGTGCCCACAGACTTCAGACCCCTGTAACCTAAAATAAGACAAGTAGTCAAGTAGGATCTTATGCAGATTGTTATGGATCCCCTAAGGGGACAAAGGAGGAGAAGAAAAAGGTGTCATGTTTTGCATTATAATCCAAAGTTTTCGCGTTATAACCCCAAACTTTCGCGATATAACCAAAAACGTTTGCCTTATAACCCAAAGCTTTTGCAATATAACCCAAAACCTTTGCATTATAACTCAAAACTCTTGTGACTTTGAACCGGAAATATGAATAATTAATCAGCCAGTGCAAGGAAAATAATTGATAGAAAAACATGGAGCGTTTAATCAAATTTTACTTTGAACTTGGTGTACAATATAAGGACATTCAGTTTGTTCTTGGCTCTAGGCATGATATTCACATAAATCTGAGGCAGATTAAGAGGATTTTATGTGAAAGGGGATTATTCCGACAGAAAAACTACTTGGGGGATGTAATTAACTTTATTCACAAGCAGCTTTTGCACTCTGGACAGCTTCATGGCTGTCGATGGATGTACGCAAAATGCAGAATAAATGGACTTCATGTGAGAAAATAGGATGTGCGTTTGATTTAATTAATTATACAAATTTATTATGAACATAAAACAATTAGCAATGTTACTGAAACTTTACCAGGGCTTGCTTTACGAATTATGAATTAAACAATCAAATCTTACCACACTGAACTCTGAAGTTTTTCCTACCATTAAATTAGATTAATAAGATTAGATCAGTCAATTGGCAAAAGCAATAATTAAATCACCTGTATGACCTCTGCCTGATATGAGCCTTCCTTATTAAACCAAGCCTTAATTTCTATGTAACAATATATCACAGACATTTCTCACATTTACTTGCTAATATGTTTTGTTTAACATCTGTTTAAATAACTACTGGCAAAACAGAATAATGAATGTATTACACATCGCTCAGAACAGTTTTCACCTCTAGCATAACAGACGATACTTACTGTACTAATCGCCACTCAGCAAAGACTTAAGGGCCATCCAGATTTACCCTTGAAATGCACCGATTTTCTAGAACGAATCACATATACAGAGAAGACTAATGTATGGTTCTCAGAATGAGCTCTGACACTCAACCATCTGTCCGAAGGAAAGCATAGTAATTCAGCACCTTTCGAGGCAAAGAGACTCCTGTTATGATGGATGCTTCACTCACCATGGGAAGCAGAACTTTGTGTTTATGTGGGAACTTCTTGCTACTATTCAAGTAGTAAATGCCTTGTAACTACTGTATACCTGCAACATGCTTCTATGAGACCTTCTATGGTATCAGAAGCTGTGGGCAGCTGGGATTAAAGACCCTCAGATACTCAATAATCGAAAGAGCAAGAGCCTGTCAAGAAGCCTTCATGTCGACGTCGGGCAGGCGGGAAGGGGTTCGGCAGCCTGCTGGAAAGTACAATGACCCTCTATTGATATCGAATGATGTCATGCAGTTTATCTCACTGACTCATCGGGGCTTGCAGAAGCTCCTGCACCCATGACGTCCACTCAAATAACACTGCATTGCCAGGAAAATACAATCATGTCCCTGTGCTCCCAGGAATGGCATTAAGGCCGTTAAAGGAGTCGATAGAGTGAGCAGAGTCGATGAGTACATACACTGCCTGGCCAAAAAACATCACTGTTTGAATTTAAATCAGAAGTACTTCAGAGCCGATGACTAGATCATTATAACAGCTCAGCAAAGTTATGCAGGAATGAAGTGAAGTCAGCTGAGTACCTGAATCTCCTGAGTGACCAGGTTATCCCAGATGATCCCAATGTTCTTTACCCCATAATTTAAACACACGTTTAGGTTTATTGGTGTCTCTAACTTGCCTTTAGTGTTTGATCGTGTGTGGATGTGCACCCTACTGGGCTGCCCCCTTTCCTGTGCCCTGTGCTTCCTGAGATCCACTATGACTCCCTGCTAGAGAAGCAGTGGTTAAAGACGGATGGATGGATGCATGGATGAATGGAGGATAGATGGATGAATGGATGGAGGAGAGGTGGATGGATGGATTGTGGGTGGATGGATGGGTTTTCCAAGGTGTCACCTTTTTTCCGGCTAAAAGACTCATTTTCAATATGGAATAACATTGTTAAACACCATGTCTGTCACACCATGACAATTCAAATGCAGTAGCTAATTAAACTGGGCCGTGTCCTGTTCCCACTTGAGTAATGGCTACATGACGACAGGAAGCGGGCCCCAACCCACACAACGGCCAAAGCAGCACACTCGAAAGGCCTGACTTAATAATCCAGGCAGTGTAGACGCAGGCCTACTCCCCGGCCCCTCCCAGCCCCCCCCCCCCCATCCCAGCTCTGACACAGAACACATTTTTGCTGCCAGCGCTTGCTGTAGCCTGGGGCTGCATCCTTATCACAGCAACCCGTCATGCCCGTAACCAGGGCCGGCGCAACCAAGGGAGTGACATAAACTGCATATTTTCACCAGAAGAAAAACTCATTTTTGTTTTTGTTAATAAATAGTTTAGGCAGTTTAGCGATGAAACAAAACACATGGGGAACAAGCAGTGGGTTGCTTGTTTCATGTTGCTCTGAATTTGCAGCCTGGAGCAACTTAACTCTGCTGAATATAAGCTGACATCCCATCCATGGCATTCCTTGCTCTTAGTGGGACACATGCAGCTCAACACCAGGCTGCTGCGTTAGATTAACCATAAAGACATCAAGTGGATCAAAACGTAACTGTAAAGGATCATTTCAACAGATTTTTTTCCACATAATAAAATTATTATAATGAAATACTAAATACTTTATGGACAAATTTAAATTTTGCTGACCCAAATCTTCTCTTAATCAGTTCATCGTGATTAATGGGCATTTATCTTACAACCACTTATCATGCTCAGGGTCAAGAGTCCATCGCACGGTTGTTATGGTGATGGAAATGGCTTATTAGTGAAAACCTGGAGCTGAAATATAAGTCAGACCGTAAATATATAAGCTGCAACAGTAATTACCAATCTGTGCTTCTACCCATCTGTGCAAATTCCCTCTGCCAGGGCAATAACATCGAGCTTGCTCGAATCGTACTTTGGTCAGAGGTCCTGGCATCGCACGACGAGACCTGTCTGCTAGTGATTCACTTGATGCCTGTGGATACATATAAAAATACACACAAGCCAGCACAGGCCGGGAACAGTAAGCTGGCACAGGCAGTTTTGCAGACGCCCGAAGGGGCCTCAGTTCAGAAACTGGTCAGTTCATAGCCAGAAGTTCCTCGAATGGGACTGGTGACACGGGGCATCGTGGGTAAGAACGGCTTCTCATACCTGGCTATATAAATGTGTACCATACCCCTATTGACGGCATAAAACGGACGTTCTTGCATCTATGTGTGTGTGTGTGCATGACTCCAAGTGAATTAGTGTACATTTCCAGTTTCACTGAAGGAGCCACACCTCATAAATTCATTAGGGAAGAAACACAGCTGCAGGCGCCCCCCTGTGGGGAGATCCAGAATAGCCAGATACAATTTGTCCAGTAACGATACATAAATGTGCTTAAACTATCATTATTTGCATAGCAGAAGCTCTAAGTGACTTACATATATCTCACATCTCCATATCTCCATACCCCTGATATCTCTGGCTGTCGTATGCAGCCTTTCAGTGTGTGCCCTGTGACTCATCAATCAGCACATAACAATAATTATGAGTCATGATCTATGTGTGTGTGTGACTGGTTTAAACCGGAAACGACAGACGAGAGCTAACACGGCAGCACCCGAAGCGGAGATGTTGCAATCGGGTGGAGACTTGGTCAAATCCCAGGTGGGACTCGCCGCTATTTACCTGAGATGTGTGCAGACAACAGGCAAGAACAGTCAGAATGACGTAATCATCGCTGACCCGCCGGCTGGTCAGCGGTCAACTCCCACAATTCACCTGGGCGATCATCTCAACCTAAAGTGCTGAATAACAAGGATCCTGGTGGATTTAGTCCGGCATGAACAGAAAAACATCTTGGTGGGGCTGAGAGTGATGTCAGTGGCCAGCACTGCTCTCCTGCGAACACACGTAAATGCCTTACATGGTACTAAGACGAAATTCTCCAGAGTCCAAAAGAGTGTTTTATGTTTTTTTTTTATCCAAGTAAACCATTTTGTTAGATACCAAGCAGTTGGCAAATGTTCCAGAGAACACCGGTGGGGCAATGGGAGCCGAACAAACAGCTTCTTTGCTTTCTGATTATCATGTGTAAGTCAGGAATCTAAGCCAGGCCTGCTCAGCAGTGTCATGCGTAAATCAGGAATCTAAGCCAGGCCTGCTGAGCAGTGTCATGCGTAAGTCAGGAATCTAAGCCAGGCCTGCTCAGCAGTGTCATGCGTAA
>JABFDZ020000039.1:10676775-10696087 GCA_019775955.2 Pollimyrus isidori
CAAATGGTGGCTCAGCCACCTCTCTGGCCGCTGTAAATTGGATTATATTCCTTATCACCTTAGTGGTACCAAATGGGAGCCTCTGTTCCCTCCCAGACTCCCCCCCATGCCCATAACTTGCTAACATTGTCGGTATTCAAATGATCAACCAAGGATGTTGAGGCATCTTCACTACTTTTCCTTACACATCATAGGATGCCGCCTCCGCAATAAACCAGTTTGTGAAATTTCTTCCCTGCTAGATGTTCCACAGTCAACTGTAGGTGGTATCATTGCAAAGTAGAACCCATCTAGGAACAACAGAAATTCTGCCGCGAAGCAGCAGACCATGTAACGTAACCGAGCAGGGGTCACCAAGTGTTAAGGCACATGAGGAGTATAAGTCACCAATGCTTGGTTAACTCGGTAACTGCAGCAACGTCCTTTGTCATTAACCCCAGCACAAAAGTGTGTGCTGGGAGTTTCATGGAACTGCGTTGTGCCCGCTGTGAAGTTTGGTGGAGGAGGGATAATGGTATGAGGTTGTTTTTCAGGGGTTGGGCTGGGTTGGGCCCCTTACTTCCAGTGAAGGGAACTCTTAATGATTCAGCCAAGACATTTTGGACAGTTCCATGCTTCCAACTGTGTGGTACCGGTTTGGGGGAGACCTTTTCTGTTCCAGCATGACTGTGCCGCAGTGCACAAAGCAAGATCCATAAAGATATGGTTGGGTGGGTTTGATGTGGAAGAATTTGACTGACCTGCACAGAGCCCTGACCTCAACCTCAATTAGAATGAAGACCGCGAGCCAGGCCTTCACGTCCAGCAGCAGTGCCTGACCTCACAAATGCTCTTCTGCATGAACAGGCATAAATTCCCAGTGCCATCCATTATAGCTGCAAAGGGGGGGACCAACACCATATCGATGCCTCTTAGAATGTCATAAACCTTCCAGTAGGTCGATTGGCCAGGTGTCACAATATTTTTGTCCATATAGTGTATCTCGCCAAGAATCTGTTGTAACGTGGTTGAAATAGTAGCACCCAATTACAATACAATGTGGAATTGCATTTGTATTTAGGTGATTATCAATCACGAAGAAAAGTGCTATGCGAACTATGAGATCTGGTCCAAGCCAGAAACACTTGCATGCACAAACTTCCTTCCGAGTGATAGTGATGTATGATTCATGAACAAATAACTCTTTTGACACACAGGGCATATTTATTATATAATTTATTAATGTAGTATTATTACTATTTCGGACTTAATATACATGTAATTACAATTTAGTATGAGTTTTGGTGTCGCGTTCCCCAACTCTGTATTTCCCATTGAAATGTGCAGTTTAGTACGAGATTACAGTGAATACGAGGTATTTCAGTAACTCATTAGTCACGTCGTAGCAGGACTCGCTACATCTATTCACTGTCCCACCGGCCCTACATGTATTGTGCTTCGAGACACCATCCATCTCTCCTGTAACATACCGTGGTGCCCCGCCCACACCCCTCAATGTGTGCCTCCCCAGCCCCCTGTTTAGTATACCTCACCCACAGCATGGTACCGTATTTATGGATGATCTTTCCCAGCTGACCCATCCGTCCTGCGGCTCTCTGCCCCACCCCGACATTTTATGCCGTTCACTGTCCTTGCCAGTTGTTTTCCTCTGAAGGAGGAGTGTCGGCTGGGCGTCGCGTGTGAGCTTTCATCTCCTGGCGCATCAGCCGTTTCAGATCCTCTCACGGCTCCTCCTCACTTCCCATGATCCTCTCCAGGCAGTCGCAAGGCTAGGAGTGAACACCTGGTGTCTTTCGGATGACCCAAAAAAAGCCTCGTGCGATGGTTCTGTGTTTTTTTTTTTTTTTTTCTCGATTGTCGCTCCTCAGGGGTTGGAGTGAGCTGTGACTCCCGTGACTGTCCTCATTTTCCCTGACTTCTTAATGCAAATGTATAATATCCTTAATTATAGTGCACATGACTGGTTGTAAGTCTCTAGTATTAGGGATTGTAATGGTGACTTAGATCTAGTGGCTGTCCCCTCTCCCGTGCCAGGTTTCCCACCTGATGTGTGTTTCATAAGGCTCCCCAACAGGACGCCACAAGCAGAATCCGGAGAGGCATCTGCCTTTTCAGATGAATAAAAATTTTAAGGAGGATTTTTCTCTTCACTTGAATTAGTTCATTTTTCTTTTGTCTGCCTCGCTAAGTAATTTTTTTTCTTTCCTTAATGAAAAACAGACCCGAGCGAGGCTGTGAGCACGGGGGAAGCACGCTGAACATTGCTATCGTTATTATCCTATCAAAAGGCTTTCTTGAGCCTCTGAATTGTGCCGCATGATTAATTGTCTGATAGATGTTCTGTGTACCTACTATCAGAGGCTCGTACGCGAGGGAAGGAGGTACTTGAAACCTTTCTCCTATGGGAGAGAGTCACCAAAGAAACAGCTCCACATGTCAAATCTGCGCTTATATTTTGAATTCGGGTAGCACTGTAGCCTCACGTCTCCAGGGTTGAGGGTTTGAATCCTTCCCCAGTTCTGTGTGTGTGTTTTACATGTCCTCCTACTTTACTTTTGTTACTGTTTCACTCACAGGGTTGAAAAAAGTATACATTTTGGTGAACTGTGATTGTGTGTCCTGGAATGGCCCATATCTCCTGGGATGGGCTCCAGGTTTACTCTGTGCTGGTACTTGGTAAGCAGTTATGGAACGTAGAGGGGTATTAAATTCAATAACCGACACACCATTTAAGGTTTGAGGCTTTCATGTTTGTACTGCTGAACAGTCACTAAAAACATCTGACAGTGAGCAACACTGACCATAGCACCCCCTAGTGGTGCGGCGTAGCACTGCCCAGCACTTCTGAGTGTGTGTTCCGTGGTTCCCCAGTGTGAGACTAAGCTGGCGCCCAAGCGACCCCGGCCCGAGGATGAGGGAGGGGCCGCCGATGACGACTCTGGCTCTGAGGACGAGGGTTCCACCCGAGCCCGCTACCTGGGCTACGTCCAGCGGGGCCTCTACTACGTGACGGAGATGGAGCGGTTCGCACCCCCGCGCAAGCGGCCCCGCGCTGTCGTCAAGAACTACCGGCTGGTCAGCCTGCGGTCCACCACGCCGGAGGAGCTGTACCAGCGCAAGGTGGGTTTCCTAGCACGCACCCGTTAAGCTCCTCTTCAGCCCGCCTGACTTCTGAGGAGGGCGAGAACTATCCAATGTTTCCTACTAGTCAAAATGATACCCGGGTCTCCTCTGCACTGTGATCTGGTCCAGTTTCTGTCGCCACTTAGACGCCAGCCCTGAATGAGCAGAGACTACCGTTTGGTGCATGAGACACACCGCTAACACACTTTGATTCGGGGGGGGGGGTGGTCTGTCACAGCTGGCTTAGTGGTCTGCCTTCATCCGGCCCCATTAGGACTCTATCAGTGGCCCCCCGCAGCCAGGCTGGAACGGGGGTGTTCTGCTGTCATTCTGAGCAGCTCTCGCCCCAGGGACGGCTAGCAGTTTTGTGTCGTCCCGACTGTTCTGTGGTGGGTGCCAGACCACCCGCAGTGCTCGCGATGCGTCCCGTCTCGTTAATGATGAATCGTGTTGGGGGCCCCCCCCCCCCCCCCCCCCCCACTATTCAAAAGGATCAGACTCCACACTGACTCAGACCAGCAAAGCGCTGGTTACCAAGGGCGATAAAGGCTTGTTTCTTGCTTGGCGTGGTTTTGTTTGATCCTGTTCCACCCCTAGGTGCGGCACGCCCTTGAGACTGAAAAGAAGGCCGTCGGAGGCGGCGTGAAGCCACGACTGCCCTGAGGTGAACCCGCCGCTGATAGATCCATAGAAATGCCTCCTACCATGATTCATTTACAAGCAGTGCTGGGGCAGCATGAAAAAAAGAGAGATCTCAGGAGGCATAATCTGCATTCAGGCAAGAGCAATCATCTCTGTGTCACACAGTGCAGGTGAATATCAGAGGCCCTGTGCTGTGTCGACAGACCCCTTTGCATCAATGGGAAGGAGAGTAATATTAATATTGACTTTATTGATCCCTGTGGGGAAATTCTCCTTCTGTCTCCCTCATCTTGCTCCATAGGTAAGAACGACCAGGCCACAAAGGGCAGCCAGGCATAGTAGGACCCAAAGGAGCCGGGGGTTAAGGGCCCTGCTTATAGGCTCGCAGACACACAGAGGCTGGGCTTGAACCAGTAACTTAAGCTTCGCCCACTGACCCACATGGTGCCCTCCACGTTCCTGCTGCCCGGCCATGAAGGCCTGCTGCGGCCCACCAGGAGCACACCAGCACCTTTTTGCGCCTCTTTAGGGAAGATGTCTGCCCTGCACCGATGAGGCAGACAGGAATCTACATGCCCACATGGGCGATGCCACCTATCAACCAAGCTGGCATTTACTGCTGGGCGGCTGCTCTCCCCCACACTCTAAAGTGGACTTTCAGGCATTATTCAAAGTATTAACCATGTATGACAGGCGCCCCGCTCTTTCCCCCGCACCTTACCGCTGCCTTGCCTTCACGGACAGGGTCGATAATGGTGGTCTTCGGTTAGCTCGGGTGGGGCTGGGTCACATGGTGACTGGCAGGTCAGCAACAATGGAGCAGCCCCTCATGGACATGGGTGTGGAAGCTGGACGGTGAGCTGTGTATGAGCAAGACTTCGCACGACCTTCATCATCACGCTTTTCGAAATACTACCTTTAACAGCCATGTGCTTTTCACTCTTGCCGGGGCTCGTAAAAACTCTTCTAATTGAAATAAATGTATTTTAATTATAGGGCCCCAGTTAATTTTATGATGATTTACAGCAGAATAGCTTTTATGTTACACATTTTTTACATCACAGAGCTAACATTTCTGTTTCTCTGAGCAGGCACTGACTAGAATATTTCTTCGTTGTTCATGTGCTGGAAAGAGAAATAACTGATTTAAACATTGCAATCATAATTAAGTAATTTAATTAAACCTGATCTTTTTTTCTGCACTTGCCTGACTCCGCAGGCAGGATCAAGTCTGCCATCCTGTGGTGATTTTTGTAACTACCTTGCTTTGAAGGCAGTTCACCCGCTCAACTGTCTACCAATTGAACTCAAAATAACTCGTAAAAACTTTTTTTTACTTTAAATATCGGCATTGTAGTCCATCTAACGTAAAGTTTTACATATATCTCAATAAAATTAAAACAGCGATGCATCCACTTTACGAGTGCATCATAGCCACGTGGTGGCACCTAAACATGAAGAATTACCGTGTCTTAACTACAGAGAGCGCTACTATCCAACCATTTAGGGAACCGTCAGTATTAAATGCTGAATGTTGGGTCAGGACACTGTGACGTTACGATTTTAATATCTTGCTTGCTTGTACTGTGGTCGCTGAGTCTTTTCACACGTGTGGAATAAGTGTAGATTTCATATCAAGCAATACGCGAATTTATCAATAAACCCATAACATAGACGTATAAAAAATGAGCAGCCGATGTTTGTTTTGGGGTGCACCTTTCTATATTTCCCTTTTGTTTCCGGTTATACGTACAGAATACAAAAGAGGGAAACGGAAACGCCGCGTGAAAAATGGACTTCAGCACTTTAGTAACGAAAACATTGTTACTAACGCAGTTGCAACCATGAGTCGTATTAAAATGATGCCAGTTATCAGTAATGGTCAGCCATAAAAGAGGTCTAGCAATCAAGACTTTGGTGTGTGAGGCAACTAACAATGAACTGCAGGTACATCAGACACAAAAACTTGAGAATTGTCTCAAAAATCATTACGATATAGGCCTATGTCAGAAACAGAAAAAGTAAACCAGTTAAGAGATCATCAGGTCAAAACTAACCAACAGGGGTAGATAAACAAGTACTATTTCCTAAACACACAAAAAAATACAGCCTCAGAAATGACTACAGAACCAAATGAAATTGTGAGCTTCACAAACCAGAATTTATTAAAAGGTCCCCCTTTGAGAAATGCTGGTATCTAAGGGCCAATGCCTGAAGGGCCAATGCATGAAGAAGTCATCTGGGGCAAGGGGAACATTTCCTGGTCCCTATGGCAGTGAGAAACAGTAATAGACCTATAGTTTGATGAGTCAGTTTTCATCCCTTTCTTATACCCAGATGGCTTCATGTTTGGAACCAAGCCAAAGGACGGCCTTAGCTCACCGTCTCTGTTAGTATGGGCCGCCATCTCCTATGAGGGATTGGACAGAATGATCATTCTGCATGACTATATAACAGGCATGGAATATCAAGCCATGCTTCACAGCCAGGTGTACCGTATCATCCAACGTCTTGCCGTATTCCGAGATGATTGTCGCCGCCTTATACGCCGCTAAACAAATTCACGAGGTTCCACAAGCGCCAGGCTGGAGTCGAACGCCTCCAACATCTCCCCAGTCATCACATCTAAACGGCATTGAACCTTTTTGGGAAATTCTGGGGTAAAGGGCGTGAAGTGCATTTATAGCACCTCCATCCTCCAAAGGCCAGGGAGATGTGCTTCTAGAAGAACAGCCCAAAACCCCACTACAGAAAGATCAGGTGATAACAGCATTCTGAGGAGCACTGAGACCAAAGAATAATTTGGCTTCTTTTACATCCTCCATACTACAACATTGTTGGGTGTTTCTTTTATTGTTTTATTTTTTTTGTCCAGACCCAGTAAATTCTCATCATTGCCTGTTATCGGCTATATATTTAAGGTGAGTGTTATTAAACTGGGACACTTCATGAAAATTATATATCTGGAAATATTTACAGAATCATCTCAGCGTCTTGGAAGCCTGCTTGATACTATTCTAAATGCACACTACGAACACTATATTGAAGAGAAAAAGTATAACTAAACACATATTAACTGCAAAGTTTAACTGTCAGATTTTGCCAGGTGTCCTGTTTTAACGACACTCATTCCAATCTGTCACAGCTTGTATTGTATATGAAATACAACTAAAGTGAGTCTTTCGACACGTGACCCAGCATATGAACGCGTTTTAAAGAAGATTACAAACTGTTCTGTATTTACCGTCAGATTACCGAAACCACCTTATGACGTCATAAACTAACTAAAGTAAACTAAGTAGTCCACAGATGGACGTGTTGTAATGTTGCTCGCTCCTTCGTCATTTAACTGGACATAGGTAGCTTACATGCGTCTTTTTATTACAGCATACGAAACCAACAACTGTATTCAGGAACCGCTGTCAAGAGTTTAATTTCAGCAGTCATAATCTTTTAAAAGGCAAACTAACTGCTCTTTATTAAAATGTCTCGTTTCTTAAAAAAACCGCAAAATGTCCCTTGCACCACCGTTGTCTAGTTTATATGGCCGTTTAAATTACGTCGCTGTAATGACTTGTTGTAATGACTTTTTCTTTTTAATCTTTGGAGTGTCATGTAGCACATCACTCATGTTCATAGTCATCGTTTATTTATTCATTGACCGTAGGCCTGTATCACGTATATTTTAATTATGCCCTTCATACACGTTGCATTGTGTATTTCAGAATAAATATCTTATAATGCCTGTATTTTAAACTAGCAATGCTTCGCGATTTTCCGTGAGGTGGGATAAAACAGGAAAAAGTAGTTTTAAAATTGTAAACGGACTTTACGTAATATATAACATTACCTATTTTGTATTTTACTGCCGTTTTAAAAGACGGTGGGTATTCTGTGCGACCAACGTCTGTTAAGTTTTGTGAGGTATTCGCAGGCAGTAAGCGCTGGCATTTTTGTGGGTTTTAATTGCTATTTTGCGCACCTCTGGTCCCCGGACGGCTGGCGCCTCCAGTGATTAGTCTATGTCTGTCTGCTTAGCCGGCTGGGTAACGGGTCTTCAGCAGATGGCGCACCAGGGCAAGTCAACACTACATGTCTTATTACAAGATTAAATATATTCCTGTTTACAATGATTAAAATCGGGTTTACTTCTCGAGTAGGCTACAAGCAGAACTTCGTCAACATCTATGTGTGTGTATAAGTGACTTAGCAATGTAACAAGTTGAATTAATATTTGTATTTAGTTAGGGAGCAAGTATATTCCATAAAGTGCCTAAATTAAATGTTTATTACATCCTATGGGAATATCATTAAACACGGGTTATGGAATATTGTGGACAGCATAATCTGGCATATTTTCTTTCATCTCTTTATTCTGAGACTGGTCAATAACCCTAACCTGCGAAACTAGTCCTGAGCATCTCGTATTCATTGGCTGCTCGCGGCTGACGAGCCCGGCCTCCCACGTGACCCTGGATAAATGCCCTCCCGCCCGCATCTTTGGCAACAGACAATCAGAAATACATCCTGGGGATGCTGCTTCGTCTTTTTTTGTCGGAGGATGCTCTCCAAACTTTTGAGCGGCCGCTACAGACTCGCAGTTTATTCGTTTAGCTATATGTTTGCTTAAGTTTCGTCGCGCTGTTATTACATAGTCAGCTTTGGCCATCGTAGAACATTATTTTGCTTGGCGTACTCCACTAATACAATGACCGGAGTTTTTGATTGTTTAACTTCAGATATGCATTCCAGCCAGATTACCTCAAACAGTTATCACACCTTGCACAAATCGCAGGAATCTCCAACTTTACCGGTGTCGACTTCCACAGACAGCAACTATTACAACAACCAACAGACTGGACACTGCGCTGGATCCCCATACGGACAGCTTGGTCTTTATCAGTACCAACATACGAATGGTATAGGCAACGGTCAGTACAACTCCAAGTCCTACGACGTGGGCTTCAACACTTCTTACAGCACATACGGCTCATACGCTTCAAGCTCCTCGCCACCTCCTACGGACGCAGGTAATACTCCGCAAAGTAAACCCAACGTTAGATATTACTTTAAAACGGGGGTAAATGGTTTGCGTAATGAAACGTTAATGTTTTTTCTCTGTTCCCCATCAGAAAAAGAAGAAGGCGAGAGTGAAATCCGAATTGTCAATGGGAAGCCGAAGAAAGTCAGGAAACCTCGCACTATCTACTCCAGCTTTCAGTTGGCCGCGCTTCAGAGGCGCTTCCAAAAGACACAATACTTGGCTTTACCCGAGAGAGCCGAGCTGGCGGCATCCCTGGGACTCACACAAACCCAGGTAAGAAAAAAGAATAACGCCAACATCTAAACCATTACACTTAGTAACTTAAACTAAAGTTATTATTTCGGAACCGTTATTATCTTTACCGGCATCCGGACGAGTAGGCCTCTGCAACATCATATTACTTCTCTCAATTGTCACCACAAGTTCAACTTCGTTTTATTTTCTTGTCCCTTAGTTGACACACAACCACTTAACACCGATTTATAATTCTTTTGTTTGCTTGCGTGTCTGTTTTGCCATTCCTGGCTCTAATCGCATGTGTTTCCGATATTTCTCAGGTGAAAATCTGGTTTCAGAATCGCCGGTCGAAGTTTAAGAAGCTGTGGAAAAACGGAGAAATTCCCCCGGAGCAACATGTGGCTTCCAGCGAGTCTCCCCCCTGCAGCTCTCCGCCAGCTAGCATAGCCTGGGATTTTCCTCCAAATCAAAGAATGAACGGTGTAAACACGGGCTTGGTTCAAAGCAGCAGTCCTCCTAATTCGACTGCTCCCTCCTTCATGGCAAACTATTCCTGGTACAACTCCACGAACTCTGCAGCCCATATACCTCCTAACCCGTTATTACAACACCATAACTCTGCTGTGAGTGCGGGGACTATATTTTAACACTGGGCTGAACGACTCGTGAAAGACGACAAAAAAAGATTTTTACTGACCGTCTGGCTCCTTTTTTATACGGACTTGAAATTTGTAAACTGGTCCTTTCACGATGGAGGCAAAAAACGCGCGAGTGTGACAGACTTGATATTGGTGCCAGACTGTAAAATTTCGCCCTGCCCCGATTTTTAAGAATTAATGTTTGCGAAGTTGTTTGTAAACGTCTCATGGACAATTATGCAACATTTAAATTATTGTTTTTTTTTGTATTTATTTATTGTGTTTGTTTTGTTTTTCGAAATATGAAAACAAGACATATATCCAGAACAGCGTGTTTTTACAATATATGCAAATCGTTAGTGGGGCGGTTCGGCGTAACATCTCAAGTACATGTAAGCATTGCGGTAATAAACATGTAGCAACCTTTAAACGGTAACGTTGGATTTTGAAAATGACCTCGAGTTTGTTAGCAAACATGTTTTGTATGTACCAAAAATTGTTTTTATTATATATTATTTCCATATGAGGTTAAATGGAGCATATCGGACTAGTTTGCATTAAACTTAAAGTCTTGCTGTTATAAAATATAACTGTTTAATGTACACAATTTGTTTAACTTACACCGTGAAATTACCTAATGTGTTCTATAAAATATTATGCGTTTCCCAACTATTTATTTTATTAGAAAAATGTTATTTACAGCTGTAGTTAACAATTCGAGAATGATTTAAACAAAAACACATTCTGTTTTGCCTAAGAAAGGCCCGACCTGGTTAAGAGCGTTTAGTTTTTTTTACAAGCGTCGGTGATCACTTCCGCGGATCGTAAATTTAAATCTATTCATGTCCATTTAGCCGAATTAGCGCAGCATATTCAACTTTAATCTACTGTTATTCTGTAAATTTACACGCCTTGTCAATTTTTTGCGGCTGCAGTAATATCTCTCGCCTTCATAAATACACTATGAACTCTGTTAACTTCAGCGTCGCGCTGAATATCTTCTTACATTAATTTTTAGTTTGGAAACTAACAATATTCTAAACCTTTTGAAAATGTTTTGTACGAACATATACCTAGAATTAGCAGGACGTAGGACACGACGTTCGTTCCGTAAAGTTATTCTCTAACAAACGTGAATAGCAACCACCGAATTTTATATTTGAATATTAAAGTACTAATAAGAGAATTGATTTATTTTTCTGATAAAAGGCTTTTTCGGTGCATGTGCTGCAATGGCACGTCGATTTCCTTGGGTAGGTTTCGGAGAATGCGATGCAGACAGGATGATTAACAGACAGGACGTTGAGCCCGAGGCACAGTGTGAGAAAGAGTGGTTCAAGGCACGCAACGCGCCTTGGCATGTGAGCGGTGGGATGAGGGCGTTTTGCTGAGCGCTGCCCCTCAGACTCTCTGGAGTCACAACGCCTCTCCCAGACTTTTTATTAACTCAGCTCCGCCAAGGAAAAAAAAGCGCAATCTTAAAAAACGCCCCAAGCAAACAAAACATGGAAACATTTCTCCTACATTGGCGTTGCCTCGGTCAGCAGAGGGCTTTTGCATGGGTGTACGCAGAAGCAGATCCCTCTGCTGATAGAGGTTTGCTCCACATCTGTTCGGTGAAAATGGCAGAGGAACTGAGAGTGAAGAGTCGAAGAACATAGTATTTACGCGTCGCATTTAAGTATTTCACGAGCTTACTTTCCGATTTAGTGATTTAATAAATCGCAGCTCACAAAAGTGTAGGAATTCTAAAATTACAAGGACTTTAGCAAAGCAACATATTTATTTAAAATGGGAATTTGTAATAATTGCAAACCTATTTGTATGATCCAAGTGTCCACTGTATCTACTGAAATTTGATTACGGTTGTATGTTTTATAATAAATCATTTAAAACCATTCATAATGCACAATATAGGCCTACATGAATTGTAACGTTATATTAGTAGTAGGCCTATTTATTTTATAGTAATAGTATAGGCCTACATTTTATTCAAAACGTAATTGTAGGATGTACTACGTGGACACTTTATTTTTAAATATTTACGGCAGTGTTTTCCGGATGTATATATATATTGTACAGTATTGCCAGTAAGACTAAGGTTGTTTTATTTATTCACAATGTATTGCGTGATATAACATAGCCGTAAATAAAGGGATCGTTTTAATAGAAATTAAATACTTTGCCAAAGAATGCTGCATTGCAATGTGTTACATTTATATCCATAGCCATGTTATTTGCGGCCGCTATGCGTTGTGTTCCCTTGAGACGCTCCATAATGCAATTGTGCAGAGAATCAAGAAAATCGCTAAATATATAAAGGGAATGGTATTGGAATTTCTTTAGCATGCAGAATTGGGGATACTCTGATACAGTACATAGATTAGAATATTTTAAATATTAGCGAAGGATAAATACGCATGTTTTGTGTAAGGTAGTTGTAGTCGCAAGTTTAACGGAACGCGTTTAGCATTGACAGTTACTGCGGATACGTTTGAGTGAAATGAGAAACTTGATAGCTGAATAATAATCTAAGTTAAAGGCCAATTTAAATGTCATGTGTCTACTTCTGCTCTTTCTGAACACGTCAGTATTTCAGTGAACGGCATCCTTAAGTATCATTCTGTCAGCCAGAACACAAGTATTGCCCCTTTCCGCTTGTGTAAGGCATTCACGTTCATTATGGTAGAAAAACTGTACGTATCCAAAAGTCACCGGTAATGTGCATGGCGTATTAATACGCAAAACATGCATTACGTGCAGCATGTGGAACAACCTTCTTCATTTAATTAATACTGGTTAAACCGCTACATGTTACCCCAGAACAGATCTGCGGTGATGTGGCTTTACACTTCCGGAATCCTGCAGACAACTTGAAAAATGCCATACCCCTTTGCCTAATTCGTACTCTGATCTGTAATTTCATCCACATTTGCTCTAGTTTGAGCATTCTGGCTTTCCGATCTGAAAGCCTGCAATTACTATATAATTCTTCGCAATTTTAGATGTCCTAATATGGACTGTAATTTTTGCGCAAGACAATTTCCAGCTATTTCAAGCATCAACATTGTCAAAGTTGTATGTACATAATAAATGGGAATATCAATGCATAGTTTTTAGCATAACATCTTGACTCCTCGATAATTATATCCGTTTCGAGCCTACGCAGAATTAGTCTGAATTGCATGGTAACTGCTGCTTTAAATTTTTTAAAAATTACTCATAATTTTCCCAAAGATTACCAAGATCTCGAGTGCACAGTGTCATCAACGTAATGAAGAGTAAACATTTATGCTAATAATCTGCAATTTTTTCCATCAGCTATAAAGAGAGGAAATATATCTGAAATGTTCAGTCATACTGAACAGTGCTGTTCTAACACATAGCACAGCATGGATAACAGTTTGTGGGAATCCGGCGCTCTACCGGATAGCATGATTCGGACGCCACTTTCCTTGCACTTTTCCTTATACAGCGCATCACTGTTACCAGAATAGGGAAGAGCCTTCGCGGTTGACTGTAATAGAGATTAAGGTAAGGACGGGACTTCATTAATTTATTAACGAAGACAGATGATTTTGTTCACAATTGTTAAAGATTCTATCGGCGTGACGACGAACAAGGACTGTGCCGAGTTGTTTTAAACAGACTGCACCTACGTTTAAATAATACTATACTAATAATAACATAAAAAATAAAGTACTGAGGATATAAATGGCAGCTTTTCTTATATTATTTCACGCTGCTGACTATGCTAAAGGAAAGTCGATCATTAACATGTATATGAAAAATGATAGAACATTATGGATGCCGTAGTATGTATAATAATTTAATATCATTATCTCTTAATTTTTCTAAAATATAAACAATCTGAATTATTCATCGTTGACATGGACACTGCGAGAAATAAATCTTGGTATGAAATGAAGACGCAGAACAGGTGCATATATATGTATATATATATATTATACCTCTGAAACAGCAAAAACTATACTTCCTGTACAGACGTCAACTTTTAACATTTAAGAAAGTATTCAGAACGCGAGTAATGCTTGTGTTTTAGTTCAAAATAATATTCACAGTTTTTCTGTGAGTAAAATACTGGCGGCTATATGAGAAATAATCATTTCACGTGGCTGTTGAGCAATTATCTGGTAGGTAAGTAATGATATTCTCTAATTTATTATTAAATACACATAAAGGTTTTTTGTGGAATGGAAATGGAATTAAGGGATTAGAAAATAAGGCCTCTCTTGTTCCATAATTTTACCGAGCTGCCTTCGTTACTTTAACATTGTGCTTTTGCTAATTTCGAACCCTCTCCCTATTGACAATACCACAGCATACACCTGCAAGCAATTTGCCGGGCTTAAATATAAGAGAACGGCGAAGAGACGGCAGATCACCTATTTCACTTTTTTCAGTGTACAGCAAATTTGTCTTTCAGTGCGCCATCTCCTTTGTTAATGCAAAAAGATTCCCTGTGAGGAGAAAATGCTCATAATTACCCCAGAGAAGGGCAACTGCATTAGAATAAATAAACCCGAAATTACTGTAATTATGTTGCGTTTGATGGGCTCGGCTTGTAATCAAGAGGAGAATACAGTGAAATAACGCTGACCCTCTCGGCTGTGCAGCTGCACGCGCACTTTGGAGTCTTTCAGAGAGACGGGGAGTGACGAAAGGATGTCATTTTTTTCTCCATTAAGAGCCGCATGTCACCCTATTTAAGATACAGCGAAATCAGATTTTTATTTACATGTAAGTTCTAAATTTAGGCCCATTTTAAAGCACTAATGAGTTATGGGATTTCTTACGTTTGAGGAGTTACCACGCGTGGAACTCAGTTCAAATGCTTTGGTTAAATAATAAACTGATTAAATATCAAAATGACTGACTAACCCCCTCATTTCAATCTAAACAATATATTGCTGGCCAAAAACTGCCGTTTTTGTTTAATCTTTTACAATACACAATAACTGATAAGTTAAATGTAATTTAATTATGTTCGTTGTTAACATATATATATATTTGAGTGATTAGAACAAGTTACACTTGACAAAATAACGGATGGTACATCAACTACTAACCGAACCACAAACCGGTATTGTGAAAATGGCGAACTATGTTGTGTTTTACCATCAATGCGAAAATTCGACTTGCTCAGGAATCGGTGAACAATTGATACAAACAATAGGTTCATTATTATTATTACAACCACAAGCTACCAGTACGCATAATCTACCGACTATTTTATCCAATACTGTAGGAAAGACTTTACCCAGTGAAGCCTGCAGAAATGGACGAAATTTCCCTTTAATTAAAAAGAATGATCTATGCCATGTTATGACTTATGGCAGAATATCATGAAAGTGTTAACGGAAAACAAAAAAGTAATAATAACGAACAAGAAAGTAATTTATTCAAAGCCTTCCTTTGTAGGTACGAATTGGAAAAAAACATATGAATAGATTTAAGGGAGGATGTGAAATCTGAGGGCAATTTGTGGCCTTGAGTGAAGCTTGGTGATTGCTATCGGTTTTCCAAAGAACAGGCCGCAGCCTTTCCTACTCTATGTCAGTTAAATGAAAATTCTCACAGGCCACACAGAATGCATGTCAAAATGTGTTAATGGCGGCCTATTACTTCAATTACGACTCATTACTACGTACTACTACGTTCAGTCACGTGCTACAAATGGTCACTATATTATTATTATTATTATTATGATTATTATTATTATTATTGTTGTTGTTGTTGTTACTGCTGTTGTTACTACTGCCACTATTTCAGATGAGCATATAACTGGATAATAATCTTTTGTTTAACCAAGTTAACGAAGAGCTCCAGGGACCAGTATTTCAATAGTCCATCTTTACGCGCGAATTCAGCGACAAATTGCCTTTAAGATGCATGCTCTGCCAACAATCAATGCTACAGCTTTTATTGACACGCGTTATTATGTTTCGCTCTTAAGTTCACTGAACACGCTCCACTTCGTCAGTCGCGTCCAGAGTACACAGAACCCTACCGATACGTTAACATTCAGGCGCCGGTATGTACGTGTCATCGTTTCAGGTGGCGCGTATTCATTGTAAGTTCCCGCGGTCTTAGTCCTTCAGGTTTCTGTAAAAGCGCAGTTAAACCATCAACCCAAAACAAGAGCCCCTTTGAACCTCTCAGTTTTACTGATCTACATTTTAACCACCCACCCCCCCAACCGACACCCCTTTCCTTGACAAAATGCAGTCTTTTCTCGCAGCACCTGCCTCTCTTTCAATTATTCCTAAACGCACACAAGTACTCTCTCTGCCATTCACGGATGAAAATGGGATTTGTTAGATCTAAAAAAGGAGAAAAGAGAGCTTATAGGGACTAAATAAAAATGAAAAGAAACAAGAACTGTGATTGCTGTACAAATGACAAAGTTAGGGGGCAAAGTGGGCGCGTGGGGGGGATATACAAGATAAAGATCAGATTATGATACGACTACACAATAACTAAACCTATGAATTTTAAATGTACCTGTGAATAAGCAGGACATTTATTTGAAGATTTGGAAATATAAAGGCGTTTTCTATTTTTTTTTATAAAGACATCTAATCGTTTCTATTTATGAAATATTTAATTTGTCTTTTTATATGCGCGCATAACGTCCTTGCCATTCCCACAAAGGCGCTCTCAGCTTCTTGTGCACGTCCTATATTGTCCTTGTACAGTGATAATTTTATTGTTTTGAAATTTTACACACTATATACAAAGAATTTCGTAATACAAAACAATAAATTAACGTGATCAATATAAAACTAAACTTTGCCATATAGAACGCTAAACACTGTTAAGTGAACACATTCATATTAAAAGGTAAAATCCTATTTCACAATGCATTGAGTATACACAGCCACAAACATACAAAAGCTGAATCTGCCTTGTATTTATGTTTATGTATATATACACCAGTCAGCTCAATGCACGTTCCCTTTGCGCTGACACAAATAGTAACAGTACTAATGTTTCCAAAACGTTCCTTAAATCTAGAAAACTTTTCAACAAGATTAGAAAATGTTTCAATATTTAAAGTTTCGGGGCTTGTCCGCTGTAACAACTTTTAATATTTTTATGAGTTGATGCAGAATGAATATTATGTAGATTATTTTCTGTTATTTACTCTTTGTTTATACTTTAAAACATATTCACGTTTTAAAAATAAATAATTTAAACATACAGATTTTGGACATCAAATTTAAATAACTTAAATTAAATAAACACACGCAAACAAACACATTATGCAACCAATATTCAGAGATACACATCGCGTGTGTTCGTCTGTTTGACTTTCTACAGCAGGCCACTATATGCTTGCTGCGTTTTGACCTTGACAATTGCACAGAAAAAGAATTCATCCTTTTTAAGTACTTTCTAAAACGACATCACGTGTCAAACAGGCTAAATAGAGTATCAAAGATGTTGGCTCTTGTGTGAAGCCATGTTGCTGTTTATCTGTCTTAAATAAGGTGTCGATCTGATTTTTCTGAGTTAGGCTACTATGAAGAAATTCGTTCTCTTTGATTAATTCGTTACAGTTTTAAAACGACTACACTTGTTAAAAGGTTGCGGAAACTATAGGAAACAGCAGCTTTTAGAAACGTTTATTTCACTATCGTGTCCTTCTGCTTCTATTCTGGGTTCAATAAGACATTCTTCTTGCCGTGCTGCGCAGATGGAGCCTGTTTAGTTCCTGTTACCAGGCTGTACTCGGAGGAGTCTGTCGGTCAGTTGGGAGCTTTGGGAATCTCCTCTGATGACATCTACGACTGGTCGCAACAGGCCAGGACGCAGGGCCGCGATGGGTAGCTGGTCCTCGATACCCTGATTTGGGCAATCCACGGCAGTGAAGTGGGCGGGGCGGGTTAAGAGTTTCGCCTTCACATGAGTTGTGGCTGCTGCATAGCTTCCTGGTGTGCGGTGGGGTACCATGAGGTGTAGCTAGGAATATAGGCGCCTGGGGTGCCCGTAGACGTCTTTACGGTAGCCGTATTGTTCCAAACTGGCGCAACGGAGGGAGAGCCAGCGGAAAGTCCGCGACCATTGGCCAGTGCGCTCGTGTCAATCGTGCCCCCTCCTTGCTTCATCAGTTTCTTGAACTTTGACCGTTTGTTCTGAAACCAAATCTTTACCTATAAAAATATTACCAAGTCAGTCAAAAAATGTTGATAAAAGCATGACAGGCCAACTATGTTCCGGTTTGGAAAATAAACATGCATTTTAAGGATATAAACAAATATCTCACATTTCAAAATGCTATAAAACAGTTTACCGTAACTAACCACAATCCCTTAAAATGCGGAACATATAACTATTTATCAATAAAATGTATGACATTTTATGTAATAAAAGTGACCTTAGTCTGGCCGACAAATATGTACGTCAGGTTTAAATGGCCCCGAAAGAAACTTGCCTGGGTCTGTGTGAGTCCAAGCGAAGCCGCGAGTTCAGCTCTCTCTGGCAATGCGAGGTATTGTGTTTGTTGAAAGCGTCTGTTCAGAGCCTGCAGCTGCAAACTGGAGTATATCGTCCTGGGTTTTCGAATCTTTTTGCCTTTGCCGTTGAAGCGTACTTCTCCACCTTCCACAACAGTGTTTTTTTCAGTATCTGTCGCTGGCGTGAAAAGAGCGGTAAAATTCATGAGACATCTCCGCAGACTCTACTGGCAAGCAGCGAATATGAGACCGCAAGTTGTACAAGCTGTAGTTTAGGTATAATTGCCCTTAATTGCATGCATTGTTTATAACATTACGCAATAAATAATTACAGAGATGGTACCAATAATTATCATCTGGGCCGATTCTCCAATCCAGCGCTTGTTGGATGCGCTGGACAAGACACGTCGCACAATTATAGCGCCGTAGATTTAAGAAATTCGGGCATATTCAAAAAATCTTACCTGTGTCATCTAGCCGTGTCTGCGACAGTGTCGGGTTGCTTTGGTAAGACTGTACTGTACTTAAATATGGACTTGAAGAATGGCTACCGACTGAACTGACGTAAGGGTAACCCAGAGACCGAGGGAAGGATGAAGCTGCGCCGTAGGAACTATCCTGTTGAGAATGACCAGAAGAATGCAAACAGTGCATAGAGTAATGTCCATGAGACATCGACGACGGCGACATTTGTTGACTTGGCGGCCCGAATTCCATAAAAACGGTCTTTCCTGAGACAGGGCTATTAAGACTTTCTGGCATTGTAGTCATTGTCATCTCTTCTGGTTGATCTCTTCTCCTCCTTTTTGTTTTCTTCTATGATCTCAGTGAAGGATGGATCCCAATTTAAGCCGACCTGTTTTTTTCACTCTCCATTCATAAGAAAATGTAGTTTGTCTCTGTGAAAAGTCCACGCATGATGCTGTGGATCCACACAAACTCGCCTCAAAGGTTTGAATCGAGTAATCATGAATATTCATCAAGGATGGCTGCTGATTGGTCCACTCCTTCCAGGAGTGGCTCGGATTGGCTACTCCGGGGTTGAGTCCAGAGGACCTGGGAAACTCAAGAAAAACAGCAAAGCTGAGAACCAATACAGAGATTTCAGAAGGCGGCAGAGAAACCGAGTGAAGATAGAGGAGGGGGGG
>JABFDZ020000039.1:10723109-10734403 GCA_019775955.2 Pollimyrus isidori
CCCCCCCCCCCCCCCCCCCCCCCCCCCCCCCCCCCCCCCCCCCCCCCCCCCCCCCCCGCGATCCACTTCAAATAAACCAGAAATGGTGGAGGATTCACTTCTTATGGTGCTGAAGGGTTTTATGCTAATGCATAACAGGAATAAACAGGCCACAATGCCACTGTTAGCCCACTGGCAGAGGACGTGCTTCTGGAAGGTGCTGCTGCACACGACCAGGTATCTGAGGATCCACAGCCTTCGAAACAGGAGCATGAATGTTGTTTCTCCCGAAATCTAGGTGGCCGTGCGGCCGGCAGAAACCTCCGGTGTGACAGGTAGGAGATGGGCAGGTCACCAGCCGCCTTCCTCTCCAGATGGCCTGGCCTCACTAACGCTTCCTGGCCTATCTCGCTCACGCCATTTTCCTTGTCCCAAGCGTCAACTTCGACGCCGATTTGTGCGCGTCCCGGGACGAGAATCCCGTCGATCTTTATGTACCTTAGTCGACGCACAAACCACACGGCGGCATCGGAGTCGGCAACGACGGGCAGATGAAGACAAAACGAGGGACCCGCAGAGCCAGATCTGAAACCTGAGGAGATTATTACAGCTTCCTGCCTCCCATCACTGATATCATCTCCACCTGACCCCACCGCCCATCCCCCACCGGCGTCCACAGGAAGGACCTGCAATTTACTGCCTAATCTTACTGCTTTAATGAGAAAACAACATTTTGAGAGTATTCGCCCCTCTACCTCGACCACATGGCTCATTTGGGAGATTTATGTGGCAGCCGCGGCCTACAGTAAGCGCTGATGAATCGTCTCCAGTGCAGGAAGTTCCGTTCTTTGGCTCCAAGTATTGTTTCCGATTCCCTGGCTCCTCTGCTTCCTGAGCCAGTTCATCATGTCACATAACATGAGGAATATCTATGCTGCCACGTGTCACACACATGTTCACTTCAATAATGTATGTCGATTAATACGGGTTGAAAATAATTAGCAACCCCTGATGTTAAAAAAAAAAAAATTATAATTATAATGAACGACCGCCAGAGAGGGGAAAGACAAAAACCTGATATATTTTACCTTCCTGTCTTGTCAAACCAAGACAAGGTCGTCCTATGACCATAAAGCCAGTGGTTCATCGAGTTGTGATACAGGAAGGGCTTGTTTACTTTTCCAGCACTACCAACATACATCACGGGGGACACAGAATAACAAGCAGCGTGAGGAAAGTCTTCACTCACTGTCAATCATCACACCCTCAGCACACGAGCGTAGAGGGAAAATCCATCACATTCTGGCAAAGCAAGCTCCGCTTCAGAGTCTCTGTTTAATATATCGAATTATTCATTCAATGCAATTGCTCGCATGTAAGATTTTCATTTTCCAAACATTATGTAATTAAAGTAACCCTGTGGGGCACATAATTATGCAGGCTACTTATACAAAACACCTGTGAATTTCAACATGCGAGCAACTTAATATGTTTAAAGAGAAACCTGAAGTTTGCTCGATAATTGCCCTGCCAAAGGAAGTGAATTATATAATTTTTATATAAATCCCAGAATTCAATTTAAAGCTGAAGGGAAAAAAAATCTAAATTGACGTGTATTGCAGTCTCAGTCATTTCAATCGGCAGTCATTTCAATTCAAGTTAATTTTGTATCAGTTTTGGTTCAAGCATTTGAGTGGTGAATGTGGTATCAAGGCCTTCTCCTTTGCAACTGATCAGAAAGTCTGCTGTTGTCTTTCCTTTAGTTAATGAAAGCGAATAGTCTTCCGAAAAATAGGAAAAGAAAGGTTTGCATGTTCATTTAAAGGTGGAAAAATTAGTCTGATATTGGCATGATATAGACAGACAGGCAGACAGACAGTTTACAGAAACACAATAAACACACATAGCAAGCAAAACGATATTTAGACATTTATAGACAGTTAGAAAATGTAATAAATAATAAACAGTAACATTGCAAAGAATGTTGGGAAAAGTATTGCACAGAATTCCAGAGTAATGGCTCAGAAATAAATAGTACTGCAGAGTGGGTTTTATAGTGAACAAATGAATGTTTTGTGAAGCAGTTCTGGTCCATTCAGACAGCTGCCCCCCCCCTCCACAGCCCCCGCCACGTCGTGACATGATTGACACTGCAAGAAGGACAGAAAACATCATTTTCCAAACGGGAGAACAGCGTGTGTGACAAAGTGGCGGGGAGCCGGGGGCCGGGGGCCAGGTGCCGTGGGGACCCAGCGGCTCGCCGGAGGCCTTGGCGGAGACGCCGCCAGCGTGGGGCACGAGTGCAGCGGGTTCCAGCCGGGCCTTTATATCGGGCTCATTAGCATATCAGCTGTAAGATCTCAGCCAGTGAAAAGGGGGCAGTCAGCCTTTTATTGGCACGTGCAATTAAAAGATGTCAAACCAAGTCTCTCTTACAATGTTTAGTCTTGCCTGTCAGTGCGTCAAACATTATCTAAAAGGGCCTCAATTACAAGAGGAACTGAACAGAGGCCCGAGTTGGGCTGTGCTTCCGAAGGCCCCGGGGTCTCCCAGGGCGCAGAGACGGCCGTGGGGGCACAATGGGCCCAGAAACACGATAAGGGGGTAACCGGAGAGGCGGGGGGCCGAGACGGGTACCTTTCACCGTCCTGGGAATGAAGAGGGATCCCGACTCTGGGATTCCGCTGCGACGGTATCATGTTAACGAGCTCCTCCAGCGCCGGTCCAGGCTGCCGGCGAGTCTGAGCCGGGGCCGTCCAAGGCGCCAGCAGGTAACAGTAGCGCAGGATGGTGCTGCCAGCAGGTGTAATCAGAGCCAGGGGTCCTGACAAAAAACGGCAGCCCTTCCATTCCAGCTGCTCACCAGTACCGGGCTTACATTTATTCTGTGACCGAACAGAGCAACAAGTTATAACACATCTCCCACTTAAACATCTGGGGAGGCATTGACCAAACGGACACTCAGGAAGTCTCACAGGGATGGGGGGTGGGGGGGATAACACTCCGGCCACCAGGATGAGACATGGAATCTCTGTAATTCTGAGCCCCAGCTCTGATCGCCAAAGCAGCGTGACGCTGGGGAAATGTTTGTTACTGCGAGAGGAGAGCAAACACGGCGATAGAATCCTGTCTCAGGATGTCAGTGCACTGGCCGGAGAGAAAAATGCATCAAAAAAGGGAGCAAACTGAATATAACTAGTTATTTTTTTCTAGTGTCATTTTTCTCTGACCAACCCGTAAATAACACAAGACAAAAATGCTGAAGTTCACAGCAGAGGTGGACAGTTCAGATCCAGAAAGTAGAAATCCAGACCAGGATTTTGTTTCAACCGACCAGTTGAGCATTAAGAGTCACAGTCACAAAGTCACTCAACTGGTTGGTTGAAACAAAATCATGGTCTGGATTTGTTCTTTCTGAACCAGAACTTTCCACTTCTGGCTGACAGGCCCAGCTATGTTACTCAGATATTTCCAGGAGGGAAACTCAAGATTTGGACAGGAACGGACTCCAGAGGGAACTGGGCGTGTGATTGGCTATGGGCTGCCACATCCCTCCTTGTGATGTGGAAAGGTGACAGCGGCACTTGGAAGGTCCGTTCTATCAGGGAGTTCGTCTTCCAGCAGAGACGCGCCGCGCCATATCATGACATCAGACGGGATGCTCAGCATCAGGCACTTTCTCCCTGAGCGTCAATAACCTCGCGCGGCGCTTAGTAAATACGTGGTAATGAGCATCATCCGATTTATCAATTTGCGGTCGAGCCGCTGGGTTTCCATTTAATGTTGGGGAGAAGAGGGAATATGAAAATTAACCTCGATACCCTGATCCACCCCCCCACCCTTGGAAATGTGCAGCGGCTTTCACAGATGGCCATTAAAACAAGTCCTCAGAGTAGAGGCTAAGCCATCACAGAGAGGTTTTAAATTGAAAGGCATAGCATCGCTCATTAGCCTAACACTCAACATCGGCAATCAGGCAGGAGAAGTCAAGTCAGCCACAAGGGGGAGCCCAAAATGAGCCACGGCTACCAAATTGATTTGATTCAACACGACATATCAAAGCGAATTAATGGCTCTATCCCCAACGCCGTCTTCAGAGACACTTGTGCTGCGTTTCGAGTTCAGGGGAAACCCGAGCAGCTTCTGAGGCGCCGAAGTCCCACCCAGCTGCCACACTGATGGCTTTACATGAAGCTGTGCTTCCTACACACCATCACACCAAAGGTGCCTTCTGACGAACCCCCACCACAATAAATACTCTCATATACATTTAATGTCATAACATTACGAATTCAACCGCAGCATTAGGCTGTGCATGTGAAATCCTCTTATCAGGGGCAGCAATTTGACATTTGATGACGATCAAAAAAAAAAAAGCATGCTGACCTCAGGTCGGAAATTATGGGCTCATGCAGTCATTCTTCCTCGTTAAAGCCTGCAGAGAAATGCTCGGTTGGATCTGGTCACACTTAAGGCACCGATTTCTCGCAGTCTAAGAGGATCCTAACAAGATATATACCTGCTATATAATGGATAGCGAAAACAAAAATAAACATCTAAGAAGGTCATTCTGTATGTACACACTGCTAAAACTGCCGTTCATGTTGGTGATCGGGTCCCAAAAGAAGCAACATGGGGAAAAACAGAAAGACAGAGAGAGAGAAAATGACAGATATAGAGCCTGGCCTTCTGCAAACATAAAAAAACGGAAGATGCTGCATCAATCAGTCTTGGAAAGAAAGTGGACCTCAATTAACCAGAATCCGACATGTAAATGTATCATTTCTAACCTAGCATCTATGCAGTGGTACAGAACCTGTTTGAAGTGATCTTGAATTCTGACCATACTAGTCTCATAAAGGCAATTAAAAAAAGGCAGGACTGCAGCATCCAGTTGCAGGAAGATCTGAGAGGTCCTGCTACCCCCAGCCGCCACTTGACAGCGTGTCACGGGCCTGTAAGGTTGGCGGCCTCCTTTGAAAGGATGAGAGCGTCATTGTGGGCGCTCCCCGTTCTCACTGCAATTTGCCAGCTGCACGTTCTGGCGAATCTCAGTGTTCCTAGGTGACCAGAGGGCAGCCCCATGCTCTCGGTCCCAAAACATCACATTTTACCACCCCAAGCCAAGCCTGTGACATTTCGTTTCAAAATCTAGAAAATACCAGATTACTGATGCAGTTTTTTTTTGTTTCGTTAATTATTTTCCCCACTCGTTACAGCCACGCAATGAAACCACTCCTCCTAGTCCTGATTATCTGATTGTCCAAAGCTAAGACTGCTGCGGCAGCGACGCCTTCGAAGGTCGGGAAGTCTGTGGGCGATTCTCCACAGCAACTCCCTGACGTGGGCTCCTCCGAAGCCGTGATTAATTTAGAATCAGCCTCCCCTCCCAAGTCAAAGAAACCAGGGCACAATTTTCGGTAATTTGCACACAGATCAGGAACCGCACCTCTAAGGATCTGGGAGATGCAAACAGGGCTGATAGCATGAAGAGCAGTGCTGGAGCGATGCACAGAGTACAAACAAGCCCCGATCAATACATCCTTAATTGGCATCAGACTGATTACTTTCTGCATGGAAATTACAGCAGAAATCCTACCTTCGCCAAGCAAAACATGGCTGAAGTGGGACCCTCAAGGACATTGTGCTAACGGCAGAACAAAAACCACAAGACTTCAAGAAGAAATACAAGGGTCTTTTTTAATCACTTTCAAAGTCAGTCACAGTCATGACAAGTCCTAATGGCACAAGATGACTAAGGGACATCCCATTATGCAATGTACAAAATGTTGGTTTTCTCCAAGTGCTTCAAAACCAAAAGACTTTCCAGGTATTGCCTGAGAACACAAAGCTCTGCGAGTAAGAACCTGCTGGCTCGTGTTAGAGTGGGCTGACAGTCCCTCAGACGACTCGACCGATATCTCACCCCTTCCAGGTCACTCCCAGACCGATTCCCAAAACAGTTAGCGACCGCTAGGACCTACATGGGCTGCAGCACTGGGAAGGCGTACGCAAACAACCACAGAAAGGGCTCTATAAGGGGATTAGGGTGGAATATGAGTGGCGGGTCTCGCGCGGTGGATCAGATCCGAGCCAGGCGCTCAATGACCCGTCTGTAGTCTGCCAGCAGCTCCTGGTAGCTCCTCTCCAGCTCCTGGTGCTGCAGTTCTGTGTCCATCTGGCTGATGTGAGAAGCCAGCTCCTCTGGCCTCAGACACTTCTTCATCTTCACCATTTCTCTCTGGTTTTTCTGTACAGACACAAAGCAACACGCTGGTAAGAGGCCTTGTGCGTCAGGCCCTGCCCCACCCAGAGAAAGAGGGAATGGTACGCGGTTAGTCAAATGGGAACCAGCTGACCGTCCACGCTGATGTCAGCCGAGGGCCCCCCAGATAAGTTAATATGCCCCCCGGATGACAAGGGAGTCTTATCATCGAACGCTTGGGTGTGTTTATTTGCATGCAGCCTCACACAAGGAGGGTGGAGCGAACTCGTCCGAGTCGCTATGAGACAGGAGCTGTTTCACTTTCAGCCTTGTGGATGCATGTACAAGCCCATGAGTCTGAGGGCCACAGGAGAAAGTAAAGAGGAACCACAACCGATACGGTGCTGCTACCACACAGGACCAGGGGGCCCCTGTGCACAGCAGAGACGCTCACCGCATGCACACCCGCGCATGCACATCCAAGGGGCCAGGCGGCATGCAGCCCCGGGAACCTGCATCCAATACTGCGCACATGGCCCAGGCGAGGGGAGCCCTGCAGTCTAACCACCGCCTCTGTTCCCAGGCCCAGAGTCGCCCCATCTGGTCTCCAGATCTCCTGCCTGTGCTCCTCCCCGCCATTTTGGCTGGGTGACACGCCGCGCGCGTCCATGGAGGCCAGCGACAGAGCGCGCACTCAGCTCATCAGGGTATGCAGAAATGAGATGCACGAGGCGTTAAAGAACGGCCCCAAGACGGGAGCCAAAGAGGCCCCGGCCCTAAAAGGACTCCTGCCTGTTACAAGGCAGCCCTGGGCCCTCCCACCCACCCCGGCTGCCACAAAATGGGATTCCTTTCAAAAGCATTGTACAGTAATTTTATAGCATAATGGAAAAAGGCCACAGGTAAATACAAGTTGGGGTAGGGGGCCGCAAATGGATGGCGGACGGGCCGGCGTTTCAAGGAAGCAAGCGGGCGGCCTAATGAAACTTCAAAAGCCCTGTAATGATGCTGGAACGAAGCTTCCCGCGGCCATTAAGTCCCACCCCCCCCGTTTGGGCGTGCTCGTGCAAAGCAGCCCCCCGTTCGCGGAGAGCGAGCCGGGAAACGACATGCAGATTCGCTGGACGCTTCTCGGCCGCCACGGGGGTCCGGCGATGGCCACCGCATGACATCTGTGGAGATCCCAGGTAGCACTGACAGCCGGTCTACCGCTCCGCGTATGCGGGGGTCTACGCGGACAGGCAGAACGTTGGCCGACGGTAATGGCGTCTTACGTCGCGATGGGAGAGATTTCAGCCGCAGAACGTGCAGCGAATCCCTGAAGCCGACCGGCGCCTCCAGCGCAACGCCGGGGAAGTTACGCTCGGAACCTGCGATCGTCACGCACGTCGCTGAGGCTTCAGCCAGACGCCTGGCTTTTTAGTTTCGGAGCGTCAACCTAGACGCAGGGTGGTTCGTACCAAAAATGCGACAAAAGCCGGCTTTTGACGTGCAGGAGCATGTGAACCGGGGCTGGGCCCATTCCGGAATGCATGCATGGACTCCAGTCCAAATCAGGAAATGGAACTGGAGCTGGGACTGGAAAAAAATACGACGGGGAACAGAACTGGAACTGGATGCGAATTTCAGGGCGATTTAAATTCCAACTGTAGTTCCATTGCCTGATTTGGATTGGAATCGAGGAATGCATTACAGAGAATGGGCCCAATGCTGGTGTGTACAGTCGACATCACCCTGCCCTCTTAAACGCGACTAATGGGATTTAAAAATCCAGGACTGTCCGTTCATTCAGTGGTCATGCTCTGTAACCTTATGCGGGAGCCCATTTCTCAATATTTTTAAAACCCTTTTCGTATTAATATTGTTGACTCAAAATGTAGGGCACGCAAATGATTATTAAACTGTCCAGCTTCAACACAGACAGGTGAGCTGCTTGAACTCTCCTGCCCCCTGCCCACCCCCCCATGTTAAGTCCAGCAAACGCACCTTGTAGGGCCCAAACAACCTCCGTTTGACCTCCAGTCGGTATGACCTGGCCTTCTCCTCGTCGCTCATGTCTGTCACTCGCAGGCGCAGGATCTCATACACGCGCCTGGCGTGTTTCTGCGGCCACAGGGGACGAATGCGTCAGAACTCGTCACGTGCATCTGTCATCTTTTTTTAAAGGGGTGGAATGAAACTTGAATCCAAAAATACGAACGAAACTAAAATTTCCATGTTTTACTTAAGAGTTCCGTCGACCGAACGCTGCAACAATCCCACAAGTAATCAGCACTGTTATCCACAGGCAGTAAAGGGAATTAACTTAATTGCTTCCCTATAAGGAGCCTTAATGAACAAGTCAAAATAGAGGCACTCGCTACTCCAGGCGAGACTCAGGTGCTGCGGGAGCAACTGATCGGTGACTCCTAGCAGCCGGCTGCGGGGGTGCAGCGGCGTTGGCGTGTGCCAGCGCACTCACCTTGTTTATCTTCAGCCTCTCGCGGGCCTCCGTCGCCATGGCGTCGCTGAAACCCTGGCCCAGCTGCTCCGGGGCAAAGGATGGCAGCGACTGGCAGAGCTTGACCAACACGAAGTCTCTCAGCTTCACGTAGCTCTCGGAAGGATCTTCCGCTAAAACCAAAACCGCGGACGTCATTTTTATTGCGCAGTATGTATATATATTTTTATAGTATATTAAAGAATTGCGCCTTGAAGTTGGCCGTGTAGTGAGATCTATACACTCCTGAAGCACCAGTGCAGGGGTACGACTGGAAAAACAGGTGGAACGCTTGCAGCTGCCTAGAATGCTAGCGATTCCCACGCTTGGGTGACTGGAGCAGTGTGGCTGTCAGGCGGGGAAGGGCAGGCATTGGGGGGGGGGGGTTAATTACACATCAGACGGCCTGCCTTCGGGGCAGTAATTCTGCCCCCTCCCCACGACCCCTATCACCCTAAAAGTACTCGCCTGCTTTCCCTCCTCACCCGGAATACATGGTCGGCCGTCTGCAGTGAATGAGGATATGCGCTGGCTGCGTTTTTAAAAGCAGCAGGTCCCACTGGCTGACGGTGTATGATCTGCATAGACGGCCCCTAACAGTGCATTAGCAGGTGTAGGTAGTTTGTAGAGGGATCGATTTGGTTTTATGAACGAATGAACGCATACTGCCCCGGAAAACTATCCATGAAGCATTTCTGTGCCGTGCATCGGCTCCTCCAGGCTTTGGTCTTTGCCGGGAAGCAGCGGGGTAGGAATGCGCCCCACCTGTGATGTCCTGCACCAGCGGAGACGTGCAGTAGAAGCGGTGAACTGCCTCGAGCAGCTGAGCCCCGTGACCTTCTCCCTGGAATGGGGGCAGCACCAGCATCTGGCTGCGTGGCAGAGCAGTGGGGGTGGGCCGGAGCGTGTGAGAATGAAAAAGTAGAGTAAGCAGGCTTTGGAACGGTCGACAGCACTACATGCCATCAACTGGGGCTGTTGACAGCTGCTAGAGAAACACAGTAAACGCGAAACAGCCCAAGACCCTGACTGTCAAAAACAAGTACTGGCCCTTTAAATCCCAACAGCCCACTGGCAATGCTAATCGAACCATTAAACAAGCAACAAACCCATGCTCCCTCTGCCCCACACCCAGACTCTTAATGAATAAGGATCAATTAACACTATCACCGTCCTCATAATGATAGTTTTTTTTTTATTATTATGCACGTCGATGCGTTTTTAATCACAATTTGCCAAACTACTTAGGAGTTTCAGAGATGTCAGTGAGAAGCAGGCTTACAGGACACACAAGCCGGTAATTTGGGACGGCGGAGGAGAAGACGGAGATGTATAATTCCGGCCCACCCCCCCCAAACTTGGCAAAGAAAAGGAGGGCTTATTCAAGCCCGGCAATTACCTTACGCGTGGCCGGGTTTTGTCTGGGTACACGTAGTAATTATACACAGTCATGTAGGCCGCCGTGGCGTAGAGCGACTCTCCGTCCTTATTGTACTTCTCCAATCTGAGGACAGAGCGTACAGACGGGCGGGTCAATCGCGGCCCCGTCTCCGGCGCATGGCAGAGGCCCGCCCTGTAGGTACACCTGCCGCAAGCTGAATGTATAATGTACTTAATTGGAGCCCGGCAACTTAGGCTGGGGGTCCCAGCTCTTTACATCACTTCAGTCCATTTGCCCATTGTGGGCCTGAATAGAGAGCAAGCCAAAGAAAACAGCGGCAGAAGCACTTTTTACTGTTTAAGCTCCATTCAGCCTTTCAAAAGACAACAGCATTCAATTCAACTCTTGGCCTGGAAAAATAAGGGGGAAAGGGGCGGGGGCACAAAGGAAGCTCTCGGCAGATCAACAATGCCCCGCCGTCCAAGGAGGGGGGGATGTAATTAACCGGGCCTGCTAATTGGTGGCAGGGTGAACAAAAGGGGGCGCCGGGCTGCGGCGAGAGGACGGGGGGGCTCACACGAGGAAGTAGGTCCAGCGCTCGTCGTCCACGTCGATGAAGCTGGCCGTCTCGATGAACCACATGAGGAAGGTCTGGAGGCGCGCGTGGTATTCCCGGAAGCCGGGGCAGGACATGTCCGCCTGCGGGACAGGGGGGGTTTAACATCGGCCAGGTCGGCAGCTGCCCGTGCGCGAGTTTGCTGGACTTCATCCGGCCCCACCTTGTAGATCTGGTAGGCGACCTCCTCCCCGTCCTCCCCGCCGTGCGCCGTGTACGTGTGCAGCAGACTCCCGAACGGCCGGAAGTTGGCCTCCTTCTCCAACAGCGCCACAAAGTCATCCGTGTTGCTGGTGAAGCCCGGCGGGATGATCTCACGGATCTTGCCTTCCACGTCATCGGGCTGGCACGGGGAAGGGTTAGGGTTAGCGGAGAGCGAGAGGGGGGGGTGACTGCGCAGCTAAGCCACGGTGAATTTACTGGGCAGCGTCACTACCAGGTTTCGGCATGCGAGGAAGGTGCAGGTCAGACAGGAGACCCCGTTTAAACCTCCCCGCAGGTGCAGGGCAGACAGGAAACCCCGTTTAAACCTCCCCGCAGATGCAGGGCAGACAGGAGACGCCGTTTAAACCTCCCCGCAGATGCAGGGCAGACAGGAGACGCCGTTTAAACCTCCCCGCAGATGCAGGGCAGA
>JABFDZ020000039.1:10779776-10793459 GCA_019775955.2 Pollimyrus isidori
TTCCCTGCCTCGTGCCCGTTGCTTCCGGGATAGGCTCCGGACCCCCCGCGACCCAGTAAGGATAAGCGGTTTGGTAAGTGGATGGATGGATGGATGGTTTACGGCCTTGTTTCCCAATCCGGTCCTCGGGAACCCACAACCTCCCTACCATACAGCCCACATTTTTGCTCACCCTGGAAGCTGGGAGGGAGCAAAAACATGGACTGTCTGTAGGTCCCCAGGGACTGGATCGGGAAACACTGCTTTACGGTGTCTGTGAACCAACGGCGTGCATCAGAGGGCTGGCAGGGGGTCTGATGCGGACCCCCGCCACCGGCAGGTACTTCACCTCCTTCTTTTTCCGCTCCTCTTCTTTCCTCTTCTTTTCCTCCCTGATCTGGGCCAGGCGCTGCTTCTTCCTCTCCAGCTCCGCTTTCAGCTCACTCTTGTCCGACATGCTTGTTGTGGAAACTGAGAATGGAGACACAGAAACCCCACGCTAACAAACTCTTTTCCAGCACAGCACCGCATGTCACACAGCTCAATATGAACAAGCTATTCCTAGATCTGGGGCCAGAACACATGCACACCCGCCGCCCACAGCCGCTCACGGCGCTCGCGCACACTTCAATCTCATTCACTCGATTATTTTGCTCATCAGTCGGGGTCAGATGAAGGACTTGCGGGCACACGCTGCCATCTAGACTTTGCCAGGGATCTTCCCATTAGCACAGCCCCTGACCACCTGGTCTGTAAGCCTCTCTCTTACGCCAAAGCCCCATTCAGGACCCCTTTGTGTCTCCTGCTCGGTGCCGTGGCCCACAATGCACCCTTATGGAGATTATGAGCATAATCTGAAGAGTCTCTTTGTCTATTCCCTGGGAGCATTTAGCAAGCTCTCCATCAGCACACAGCACCTGACCCTTTCAACTTCCTCTATACCAACCACTTCACTGCATTTTTCTTAACTGTGAGACTTGAAACTAATTAAATTAAAGTGCCACCTCTTCTGCATTAAACACGGGCATCAAGGATGTTTGAAAGCCATATATTGCATTCAGAGTTTTCCTTATGTCATCGAACATTGATGAAAACGAACCGTATTGCTTTTTCCGTAAGTGACAGCTGTGCGCAACTCAAAAATTAGGTTATACAAGCTGTATTCAGCACAATCTCATTCATCACTGCAGAGAGAACAACATGCACTGACATTCCGCCAGTTTAAATCACAGGACAAACTGTTTTATGTTCAGTTTAACTGATACATACATCAGAACAAAAGCACATAGTGTGGTCTCTTGGTAATCACATTTACTGAAACCCTGAGGGCTGTGCTAGACTCCTGCTTTCAAAAATGCAAGAAATTGGCTGAAAATGATAAAACCATCACCACTATTGTAGGGAGATCATACCAGGGAAAAAAATTAAGAGCACAATGGGATAACAGTTCCTCATAATGCCAAACAAGACGAATTTAAGCCAAATCAGTAGGTTCTCAGTACCATCACAAGATTCCATATATAATTTTTTCTACTGAATTTTAAGATATCTAAAGATCTTGAAAGCAGTAACACTACAGACTATAAAGAGCAACAAACTGAAACCTGCTTAATGAACAAGCATAAAAGATTCAAATTCCAGACAAAGGCAGCCCCGTTATTTCCTTTGATACGCCAAGGTGGCTGTCTGAGTATTATTCTAACGGTCGTCGTTTCAACTTTCACTATCTTAAAACAGCAGTGCCGGTTCTGCCGAGGCCATCTTATGTAAATAATTCCGGCAGCCTCCAGTCAAGCTAATGACGCGTACCGGCGCTGCCGTGTAAACAACCTTAGAGGCGCAAAACAAACGGGCGGGCACCGACGAGGCGCCACCTAGCCGCGGTATAATAAATAAATAACTACATACATAGAAAACGTCCAAGGTTCGAAAAGAGAGAGAAAGAATAAAAACAATGACTTCATGAATGAATCATCAAACGGGGCCCAGTCTGTAAAAATACAAAACAAAACAACAAAAAAAACTATTTGCTCATCTCTGACAAAATAACATAGTATAGTAAACTACACTTTAATTTGGGTTTTACTACAGAGTGCATTGAATGACATCACTGTCCCTGTTTCTGAATGACATCTGTCACTGTTGACAACGCTGAGTAAACAGACAGAAAGACAGACATTAGATAGATAGATAGATAGATAGATAGATATTCTAATACTGCATAAGATAATTACCTATTCATTAAACAGCGCTATAATTACGGGGACCACCATCATACATAAGTAGTGGCTGTCCAGCTTTAGCTTCCACTTAGCATTATACTACCAAGAATAAAAATAGAAGGCAGATTATAATTTATTTTAACTTCAGGGATTATCTCCTTTTTGGAGCTTCGAAGCAAATGATGGCCTGGAGCCCCACCCAAATCTCTGTGTACTGAAGAGAAATCAGTAGTGATACAGTGCGGAAAAATACAAGTTCGCCGCAAGACATGATGGAATTTGTGTTTGTCTTGAACCTACTTTTGGAGATATACCCTTCCAACCAAACAATATGGAGCTGTTGAATTATTATAAACCAATTTCCCTACAGTAAATAAAAGCTAACTACTTAGCAACGGCTAGTCTTGACTTAGTCAGCTTCCCGGCTATTCATTAACGATCTGCTATGTGCAAGCTGAACAGCTAAGACAATAACAATTATTAATATCGCATCGACAACTTATTTATCGTGAACTAACCTGAGAGAACTGGAGTTTTTTTTCCACAGATGAATGTCCTTTGAATAAACTGCCTGCTACCTTTTTTCGGATTTGTTACAGTGGTGCAAAGATGGAGAGTTACGGATTCCGAAAAGGGACAAACAGTACTTTGTGTCAGAACATGTGCGCGCCCTAGCGGCCCTCGGGCACTCCGCGGAAAACTTACCCTAATAAGAATGTTACAATGTGGGCCTGGTGTATCAGTACGTCCGGCCTCTGCTCTGTTTGCATGTTCTCCTTCGGCTTCCTCTGACAGTCCTGAGACATGCACTTACGCAAATGCTACATTGCCCATAGTTTGCATGCGTATACCCCTCGGTGAGCAGGTAACACGCCCAGACCGCCCTGCGTGTTTTGGGATTGACTCCAGGCCCCTTGTACTTCATAAGCAATTAGGAGAAGAATGAATAGATGAGCTGATGGTTAAAGTTTGACTAAAGTCTATAGAAATACCCACGAGGGCATCGCTTATATGAACAAGGCAGGGATGGCTGCATAACATGGAAAAGAATTGGGGTCATTTATGGACTTCAAAACATTTTACACATAACAATTAAATCAAACTGTACAAATAAAGCACATGCTATCGCAATATTCCGTTATACCTTCTATATTCTATGTGAAACAAAAGCTGTTTAAAGTTCCGGAGTAATGGACAGAGCAACCAGGAAAAAATAATTTAGTGATAAAATTCTGCTTCGAGCGCTTATACGCCACTATACAGTCCACATGCCACAATCAGTGTAACGTGAAATATAAATAATGTAGTGAAACGACTTACATCCATCTTGGCTGAATTATCATGTGCAGAATCTTATCAGCGTTACAAGAGAACATTTCCTCTATTCGTCATGGATATTTTAACAGTGGTCAGAATCCATGTTAATGACAGGAGAAATAATTAAGACGTCTGAAACATTAGTTTTGATCAATTTAAATGGAAAAAAATGTGCATTTGAATTTAATTACTTGTCAACCGTTTTGACAAGAAATGAAAATGAAGGATTCCAGGCTGCGGATCATCAGGGACACAGTAAATGTTTCCCAGCATGACGTTCCGTAAGCTCCTGACATTGAGCACAATCCACTGTGAAGAGCCGTATCTCTGTTGTTAAATCAGCCGATCCTTTCCAGAAGAAAAACGCCGCCTGTGATGTTTTGAAACTTTTTTTACAACCCAAGAAATGAACACTAACGTGAATATGTTAAGAGAACCGTTTATAATGAAATCTTCTTTTTTCTTTAGCTAACTGTTATACTCATCGCTTGCTTTCACCGTAAATTTGCTATTTGATATGTAGAAACCTTTTCATTATTTGCATATGTAAATTCAGAGCGCTCTCTTTTTCATCGTCTATGAAAGTGTGTATGGGGGGGGGGGCTATTCTATTTTCAATGCCATCAAAAAAGTAGTACGATCAAAGAATAAAGTGGCTATTATTTGAATATATAAGGAATATCCTATGGGACAAGATGATTATCGGGCTCGGCACCGTGAGCAGATGTGAAAGTGCTGTTGTGACGAAAGAATCGCGTGCCTGTCAATCGGAATGTCATTGAGGTAAGAGGGGCTCGTAATTACGTGTCAGACACGTTTCCCGCGGCTGGCGAATTTTATCCCTGGGTACCTCGATCAATTAAAAGAAAGATTTGCAACACTTCCTTCGTAAGTATCTGATTTGACCGGAAGATATCCATCCATTCATCCATCCAACCATGTTCTATAGCCTACCGGCTTGTCCTGTACAGGGTCGCGGGCACGGTTGAACACAACTATTACTGAAAGACAAGCGGTTTTTAGGTGACGGTATGGTCATCTTTGAATGATGGGGCTTTTACGCGCGAAATTCTCTTACACCTTTTTACTACAGAATTCAACACAGTCTTCACTTGCAACACATTTTAACGGCCAAATATATCTTAATAATATATAATCCTTCCCTTATTAAATCTTCGTAGTGACCTCACTGATTTCACCTCTTGAGAGCAATAAGGGTAGTTAATTCAGGGTGAGTTCAAAGAGATGAGAAAATAAACATTTAATTCTTCAAACAATCTCACAGCTTTTCTTTGGTCCCCACGAGTGTCTAAATGAATTCTGATCAGTGTAGATTCGCAGACGGGCAAAGGCTGTTTTTAACTACTCAAGGGTGACTGACAGCAGGTGAACACGCAACGAAAAAACAAGCTGAAAAATGGCAGGTAATTCGTTTTTGCTTGTGTTAGCCACCTAGACCGAACAGTTCTTTCTACCAGCTGCATACCAAAGGCAGCTTCTCAAATATCCAGCAGGGGGCGTTATGACAACACGGCACGTGCCCCCCTCCTCCTGATCTCAATCGGTTACTGGAAAGTAACCACACTGATCAAATTTGATTTGGTAGGCCTATTTGGTAAAATTACTGGTCATTGCTAGCCTAATACCCACTGGTATCCCATGTGTTTCACACAGACGTGACTGAATAAAAGAGTGTTAGGACGAGTGTGAATAAGCCTCATCACCACCCTGCGTCCACAGCAATTTGAATGCCAGTATGGCAGAAACAGGTTTATCGGACGAACTTGCCCAGGAGCCTTTTAAAAGCACTTCACTTATAAATAACGTATAGTTGCGTGGTAGATAAATTACATATTTATAAGGAGACATTTCGAATGAGTAAGAATTACCATGTGGCTGGGAGTCATCTGATCTAAAGCCTCAATGCAGAAACTCTGCTGACTAAACACATTCACAAGGCAGATTCCAAAAGGTCACATTACCGTATTCATGTTGGTTAACGTAGACAGTACTTCGGTTTTTATTATAAAGCATGCTCAACTGCCCAATGGACACAAAGGAGGTATTTGCGTGGAATTCTACGAAAACACGTTGTGCTTGTGAGGCATTCTAGTGAATAGCCATCTAATGACAGGCTGAGTTACTTTATAGGACGTAAACCAATTCTGGTATGACTGAATCGTTACTTAAAATACCAAAATATGAATTACAGTACTCAGATCTTTCAGAAAGTGATTAGAAGCGACAGATAGGCCTATAAAATCTCCGATAAACGTTTTGCACTGTTCTCTGACAATTTATGATTTTTGCTAACTATCACTAAAAATGTCCGAGTAGCAAAAGTTAGTTTTAAGCGTTCCACAAGAATCTTTATATGAATTTTAAAATTTCAGAAAATAATCAAACGTGCCATTGAGTCCTTGAATAAGACTGAATTCCGTCACGATCAAGTTGCTACGACTCCGCCCAGACGGTGTCCCACGCCATATACTCTTTTGAATAGAAACCCCGGGTCAGCACAAACGTTGCAGAGGCGAAATATACTGCAAAAGCTGCCAGAAAGGAAAACTGAAATTGCTCGTAATGCTCCACTTCCATAAATGTAATGTGCAGCATAAAAAAGCAGACAGATCTAAACACATAAACAGAACCGGAGTTTCAATAGACATACCGTAGCCAACTCTAGCGATTTAAACAATTTTACTACGTAATATTTTTAAACAACATGCATCAGCTTTACACTGTATAACAGCGGTGTCCAAAATCGTATTTTAAAGACATGAACATATGGTTACGCTGTTTGTGTTCGATTTTTTTGTACTCATTCAATTAAACATTGCATGTGAAAATATGTATAGTATTAGGGTTCCCGTGTCGTGCTCAACCTTCTCCTAGATAAACTGATTATATTTTTATAGAATCACTTTGTGACAACATATAAATAATACAATATATTTTGCTGTACTATCTGCATTCACTTGGTTCATTTTAGATTTCGGCTGTGGTTTCAGGTGGCTACTATAACGCCTTCCTGCGCGTTTTCATTCGTTTGCCACTCCCATGACAGAACTGGTCTGGATAACAAAAGAAATTTCGACTCTTGACAAAGGTTTAGCATTTATTATATTATTATATGTCAATATAAATATTACAAGTTAATTTCAACCTTTTGTAAAGCTCAGTGGAAATCAGTAACATGAGAAGCACAGCCATATATATATATATATATTTAGAAGGTAACATATGCAGTAAGTCCTCCCCTCTGGAAGCACTTCAGGAAGAGGAAGAATGATTTATAACAGGACAGTACTGACTATACCACCGGGTTTGTCAGGGGAAATGCTTCATTAGCATTCACTCATGTTGCCATGGAGACCGGTGTCGGCCATCCTTTCGTCCTCTCTTAGAGTCACTGCCAAAACTGCAGAAAGATCAAGCCTGGCCTCGTGATCCTCCCCCCCTTTCAGTCGCCTCATTTTAATAACACGCTGTTAAATTCTTTATAGAATCAAATGCTACACATTCTAACTGATAAAAACTGCAAAGATACACTTGACCCTAATCTTATATACTCAATAAAGAAATATATGGTTGTTTTTCTGGTATGTATTTTCTGCTGTGGTATATATAGATGAATTGTTTTTGTGATCCCTGTACTGAAAACAGCTTAAGAAATGTCTTTGGAATTGTTCTGTTAGGGGGCTTGAATTTGAAGTGGGATCTTCTGTGTTTATTCCTGGAAAGAGGTGAAGAGCGTCTAACAACTCAGTGGTTTATGGCTTTTTGGTGTTTCAGTTCACAGTTCAGGTGTTGTTTTTAATTCTTATTGGTTCAAAAAATGTTGCTGCGCATAAAATGTCACTTTATACACCATCACCCTTTTGTTAAGTTCATTACAATACCAGTAATAGCAAACCGGAGAAGTTACTTCTAGTGTAGATGCACCCGCATCCCATACAGATTGTAATCCTGCTTTGTGCTATGGGGTAAGTTCCAGACCCTTTGTGGCCCTGATCAGGATAGTGGATGGATGGATTTTATTAATGTCATCAGATGCTTGTCCATTTTTATGCTTCTCAAAATTGTCAAATTAATAAATCAAAATAACCCAAACCTGGATTTAGTGCCGTGTAGTGGCTCACACATCCAGTGTGTGGCAGCCTTGTTCATTGTACATGCAGTTCTCTTCTGGTGTCTAAAAACGTGCAGTTGGGCAGACTGACATCTCTAAATCACCTGTACAATGGACCAATGGACCGCCATTCAGCCCAGGGTGTCCCTTCCTTTGTGCCCTGTTGCTGCTAGGATGGGCTCCAGGATCGCTGCCACGTTGTACTGAGTGGAACAGGGATGAAAGGCCTGGATTTATACATAACCCCCACATCTCTGAACTTTATAGGTTATACGTTTATAATTAAGATAACGGATACTATCCCTACTTAGCATACCTGGGTTAGAAGCTTGAATTATTCAAATCTTAAAGAGACTTTTGTTTCTGTAAACATAACACTACAAAACGGACAACCGTAACCAGAGCAGGTGTCATATTCCACTTCCGATAGAAATGAATTAAGGAAAGAGTGTAGCCTTTATGACAATATGCTCACACTGCTCCGTATTCATTTTCTTTAAGAGACGGTTAAAAAAAACATCCATGGAGCTGAGCTTAATGTTTACCGAGGCAAAACGTGTTTAACGGATCCTGCCAAGTTTTGGGAAATGAAGGAGAACTGTGAGTTCTCGATACTGTGAAAACATTCTCATTTCATTTGGCCTTACGCTGCAAAAAAAGAAAAAAAAAATCCCACGAGTAATTTGTCAGTTCATGTATTGTGTTAAACTGAGTCTTGACAAGTTAAACAAAACACATGACAGCTGCAAAAATGTGTTATTCATTTTATCTTCTGATTCTGGGAATTGCTTCTGTGTAAATCGTTTTTGTTACATCAGCTGCTGTTAACTATTTTTGCGCTTGTCCTCATTGGCTCCCTGCCCCCAGCACTCCAAATGGATTATTTCTCATTTCACAAATATCCCTAAGAGGTCAAAAGCCAAATATCTAAATTTGTAATGCCTAATTTCTATATATATATGTCTATGTGTGTAAATAACAGTGCAATAAAAGGAAACTCAGATCTTACCTTGGAAATACAAGAACACACAACTCATATACTGCTCATTAGAATAATATTTGTTCTGCATTTAATCTCTAATCTAAGTGGAATAGACCTATGCAGGTGTGATTTGGTGTGATGCAAAGGGATAAACTCATTATTTTCTGGAAAAAGCTAAACCAGGGCCTAAGAATGAGCCAAAATAGGCAAAATTCTTGTCAGCAGTATACTATTTTTGTGCCATTATTGTCGTCTGTTGTGATTTTGTCAATTAAAATTGATATGATAATATAATCTTTAAAAATTATTAATAGGAAATTACAGCAACAGAATATGTAAGTGTTTAGTTTATAATAGATACTGCTGGTGAGATGTTAGCAGTTATAATCAGGTGGGGCAGTTTTTCGATTTTATTTTTTTATGGAACTGCAATGAAACACGCCTGACCAGTAGACTGGATACACCTATAGTACAGATTGATCATGTTCTCAACATGCACTCTATGCATGAAGTACATATTCAATATGCTTCACACGTTGCACATCCCTTCAGCTTCGATATAGAGTGATAAAAACGGAGAGCTATAATCAGGAGACGTTTAAAATATATATAAATATTTAGCAACACAATGGACTAAATAGGAACGTTTAACTTCTGGTCACATAATCCCAGCCCTGGTCCTTGTGATTACATGCTCAAACGAAACCGCGAGAAGTGATTTACGGCGCTAACAAAAAATCAATTACGATCCAGTCCCACTATGCGCTTGACCAAAGTCCTTGTAAGGCAGAATCTCACAAGATAGCATCTATGCCCTGGTGCAGGGTATGTTCTTTGTGGGGCTGCCGCCGTTATTCATGCATTACTCAGCTTCCTGAAAGGCCTTGGCCCAGTCAACTATTCTGTCTTTCAATGAGTCAAACAATTTTCCAGGATTTGAACTTTCCAGTGTTCTCCGTAACAGATCCTTCTAATCACTATCAAACCTCCACCAAAACATACGTGACAAACTGCTAAATTAACATGGGATTTTATTGTGTAGGCGTCTGTGTGTCATGGCTACTGGCTGTTATAAGAACGATATAATCGGCCAGGAAATGTGACTCATGTTATCGAAGATCAGACCCAGCGTTCTGCGCTAAATCTCAAAACACTAGTACGTCTGGTGGCTTTTTGGCCGGTCGGCACGGCCTCTTATTAAAGACTGTGGTTACTGACTTACGGGCAAACAGCTGCAGTCGTTTACTGGCATGTGACCGTGGAGAACTAAAAGGAGTTTGCAGCATATGTTTACAACTATAACACGTTAAGGTTCGCAGTGGGCAACATTGTTGCCTCGTGTCTCTGAGCAGGCAGGTTTATATCCCACATGCTATGTCTGTGTGATATATGTCTGTGTGATATATGTCAGTTGGCATTTCTCATGTATTCCAAAAACAGGCAGCTAGGCTGATTGCTGTCTCGAAATTGCCCCTAGCTCAACATTTAGTGTGTGCCCCTGCCTTGTCTCTTATGCTACTATGGGTTGGTTCCAGGTTGCCCTGTACTGAGTAAATGATTCGAGGCAGGGCTACTCAAATCTGGCCCTCGATTCCAAATCCAGGCCTTGTTTTCAGTTCTTCCGGGTCATTAGTTTCATAATGACTGATTCTGATTGGTCAGAGGCTTCACACCTGACTCACAGGTAAAGGAAGGCTGGAAAAGCAGCAGTGCTCAGGCCTCGAGGACCGTGAGTTGAATGGCAGGGTTGAATAGCCCTGCCGTTCCCAACCCCGAACTGGGCAAAGTAGTAGAGAAAATGAATGCATGAACATGATTTTCATTATTTTATCTTCCACTGTACTCTACTTTCTATTGCATGAATCACGTGAAACATCATCTGGCTTTTTTAACCTACAAGAAGCACACAGATATGGGTAGCTGGGCTTCCCAATGTGAAAGCCGACCTTAAATGACTTATTAGCCATTATTTGAGACCAGTATGTGGCTCTCTGGTATAGGCATCTGTGCCTTGCCTAGACAGAAGGTTGTTGGTTCCAAATCTATTCCCAGCAGAGTGATCTTACCACCAGGCGTCTAAGCAAGGCCTTCACGTCCAAGAGTTTCAGATACTTGCGGACCTTCCCAGCTGTATGACTTACAGGTTTAACAAAACTGCAAGTTTTATTGCTGTATTTTTAAATTATCAAGAGAAGAAAAAGCTTCAATGAAATAAACATATAATGATTAAATGTGTCCAAGAAATATGAATTTATTTTAAATAGCATTATAATTTGACCATTTTAAGGAAAAGGGTCATTAATCTATGTTAAAAGGCCAACCAGTTCACTGAATAACAGTATTTCTCGCTCTCTTGATACCAGAAGCCTGAATATAAACCCGAACCACAATCCTGTTTATTGATTTATTTAATGATTCATATTCATATATTTATATTTTTTTAGGTCATGCACAACTTTTTTTTTAACAATGCGTTTTGTTTATTTGTTTATTGTTTTTAATCAATCAATGTTAATTTTTAAATCAATGTATTTTTTGCCCAGTATATTTTTCATGTTATAGACTAGAGAGAAAAATGAATCTAGAAGGTTGCGGTTTCTGTTGTCGTTCTAAAGAAATTGTTTGCGTTTTGATCCTGCAGAAACGGGCTGTTATGAGATGCCTAACTGAAGAGGGGGATTCACGTGTGCATGCGCTCGTCTGTCATTACATCATGATTTGTAATGTCTGCAGCCTTTCTCCATTTTTGCTAGAAACAGCCAGTCTGGAAGCAGCTACCGGTTGTGAGGCTTCTAAACAAAGAGATCAGTGACAGAATGTCCTTTTGTGGAGAACTTTTTGTCCTGAGGTTTTAACAGAACCACAAGGGAACCATCTGTCATGTGGTCTCCTGTTTTCTTTGAGCCGTGAAAAGTTATTGAGCCCCAATACATCTTCAGATCAAACGTCAGGAAAATATCCCAATAGCTTGTGGTGGTTCACCAAATCGTTCGCCATCACTTGGTGTTTAATATACATCATGATCAGTAAAGTAAAGCTTAACGCTTTCGTTCGCTACGCACGAGCAGCTACCTCTCTACTCCCTCTCTACGTAAACTGATATTCGTTTCTTTAAATGAATAAAAAACATGCTTAAAAATGCTTATTAACCCCAGTCGCACAAACACAGATATTTGGAGCATGTCTGCATAATTTAGCGAGACAAATATAAAACACCATAAATAATAAAATACTGTATTCATGCTAATATTACAATTATTACCATGGCTACTATTTTAACCGCAGAAACAATAATAATGAATAATAATGCGTAATAATGTGGTGCAGGTTTCCCCCTGCAGTGCAAAGACAGGCAATAAGGCAAAATTACACACATTGTGTGTTAGTGTACGTGTATATTTATATATACACTGGCCTCCTGGCTGTGCTGATCCCTGTGCTGAACATGAGAAGGTCCAACCCCGTGACACGAATAATGATAATAATAAACATCTTCTTCATCACAACCATTCTCATCGTCATCATCACCACCATGATCAAAAATGTATAAATTATACAGGAGTTTTTTTCTGTATATTATATATAAATATATATTCTGTATATTTTTTATACTCCAGTACTGGCTTGCTGCCCCACCCTGGGTTATTTCTTGCCTTGCGCCTGTAACTTCCCAGATGATCTGAAGGCTCCAAACCCCCCGGCCCCATACAGGATAAGAGGGTGTAGAAAATGGATAGATAGATAGATAGATAGATAGATAGATAGATAGATAGATGGATGGATGGATGGATGGGAAGATCATGTTTTTTTTAAAAAAACCTTGTACTTTTCACTTCATTGCCGCCTTGTAGGGCCACTTTCTCAAAGTTTTTTTGAAGTCGTCATGCTGACTTTGGAGCGCGACACCCCTCTCTTAAGCGAGGTGTCTCCTCTTTATCTGAAGGTTTTCTGGTAGCCATTGTCTCCATCCGCAGCCGCCTTGACATGCCGCCCCGGCTCCTCAGAATAAACGCCAAGCGTCTCCCCGTCCGCGGCGTGGCCCCGGCAGACATTCGACGCTTCTGGAAGGTTCTGGCTTCCATCAAATGGCAGCAGCCAATAAGTCGACTGACTTCGTGATGTTGAAGATATTAAAAAGCTGCAGTGAGTGCAGTGCCAGGGGGGACAGGACTTAACAGGATCTCACTGGACACGCCAGTGTATTCAACCAGCTACAAGGGACATCGCTTTTATCTAAAATTTCTTTCTCATTCTTTGCCATACTGTATGTAATAATATTTTTTTTCCCTTGTGGAATATGGCTATATAGACATAATACCCAAAATCTCACTGTGGTAATTATGTTTCACATTAAAGGAAAATAAAAGCATGAAGTGCAACCATGTTCTTTAGGAATTTTGTAAACACCTCTCAAAACAATTTTGCACAAATGTTGACAATCTCGTGCCCTGTTCTTACTGCCATTCGTATTCCGTCCTGGCAATCTACTTTTTCTCTACATGCCCAATTTTTTTTTTTGAGTAGTCCCCTGTTTCTATAGAAACCCAGCTCAAGCCTAATAATATGGTTAACAATGTTCAGGTGTAAAACTGGGCTTCTGCCTTTTCTTCAACCAGATCGAATTTGGTATAAAAACAGAATGGTAGTCAGAGCACCGAAACATTAACCTAAACAAATCATAAGCTGTGACTCCTATTTACACCCTGCAGGGAAATGATCACACAACTGTACTTCGGCATGTCAAGGCTTCAGACATTTTGTCTTTTTGGAGAACATATCATAATATGTTTCCTGCATGCAAATTTTTAGTCAAGGAGTACGATTAATTTTTCAGTTATTTTTCACTTCGTTGCAGGGTCCTGGCAATCCGCTGCATGCGTTTGACATTATGATTCAATGTGATATTTTTCAGAAAAAGTGGAACGAACAGCAGATCTAGGCCACAGGTGAAACTTTTGCCTCTCCTGCACACGCACGTACACACACACACACACACACACACACACACACACACACACACACACACACACACACACACACACACACACACA
>JABFDZ020000039.1:10793559-10805586 GCA_019775955.2 Pollimyrus isidori
GCTCACACACACACACACACACACATACACACACACACACGCACACACACACACACACATACACACACGCACACACACACATACACAGACACACTCACACACACACACATACACAGACACACTCACACACACACACCTACCCAAGCAAAAACCTTCCACCTCGACTAATGTTCTTGATCTTGCCATTCTGCCCAATGTAACAAGTGCCTCATCCATTGCTGATCACCCTCTTCATTTCATACACGCTCACGCCCTCCACACCTCTTTCCTCTGCCACTCAGAGCACATCGGACTGCATAACGAGGGGAATGGATCCCAGTGCAGAGCAAGGAGTCTGTAATGATGCGATTCATAAAATGTCCGAGGCCAGGTGGCAGGCAAAGAGCACAAGCCGTAATCTGAGCACATATAGCCAGGCAGGAAACAGACAGGCGGGGAGAAAAGGGTTCTGAACGAAACCCAGAACCAGAACTGGAAGGGGGCCGGTGAGCAGGTAGTCAAGCAGAACAGGGGAGACACAGGAATGGCAACAAACACTCAACACCAAACAAAATTTCAAAGAGAGGAAGATGGCGCAAGTATGTGTTGAGTAATTACGGTCGGATGATCTCAATATCTGGGTGAGGCAGGGTAGAGGATGGCTGAGCTGGGCACGGTGGAAGGGCTGGCCTGCTTGTAAGATCCAGACTTCACTGACAGGACACGCTGCTTCACCTCCTCCATTTTTCACCCAGATTAGTCACCTCTATCATCTCCTCTCCAAGCACCCAGCAGGTGGATGAGTTTCATGCTGATTCATGGAAGAGGGTGCGGTCTGCCCCTCCTCAGTTGGTACCTGACACATCATCGATATCACGTCGCAGTGGGCATCCTTCGTTAGCTCCCCAAACAGAGAACAACCTCTGGCTGCAGCGGAGCAGTTACTGGACACTGACCGTTTAGTGGTTAGCCTACTGGTAAATTGGCAATGGCTGATGGGAAAGTTTTCCATCTGAGTGGTACTAAGCAGACAGCAGTACAGAAAAATAAATAGATTGGTAAATAAAGTTATGGTTCTTTGCTTGTGTGTCCTCACAAAAACACACTCACAAAATTGTGACAACTTTTGTTTACATCCAAGGTAACATTTCAGTTAAAAATACATTTTGGTCTGAATTTCTAATTTTATTTCAAATACATGGTAATATTCTCAAATCATAGGAAAGCTTGTAGCATATATGAGGTAATTTGAATTCTGTTTACAAGCTGGCTGCTAGCCAGGACTCCCTGAAAGCCAAAATAGATTTTCCTCTATCGCATAATATTTAGATTCACCCACTTAACCTCTCTTTAAGATGTAGAAATGAATGTGAATGTGTCATTCAGCAACATGCAAGTAGTATTTTAAAATATAATTTCACACATTTAAATGCAATACTTTGCATACATTTGACACCCATGCATATAATATCTTGATCTATACTGTGTGTCTTCACATAGTACTTTGAATACTTAGTTTCGCTGTTTGATGATGCGTGTTGGGATCTTTGCTTACATGGCTTGGCTTACTGGCAAGTCTGTGGACTGTTTATGAGATACTCAGTCAGCAAAAGTGAAGCGTTTCCACGAGTAAACATAGAGTACTTATCACAGAGTGATGTCTAAGGCAGATGGTGAACACTATGGTATGGATAGAGTGAGAGCATATCTCACTCTGATTGGTGTAATGCATTTTTGTTTGAAAATACAGATACCCCATTTCAGTTTGTTCAGAGGCATCTTAACAATACCAGTAAATTTGAATTACTATCATCCCGTATTACAGAATAAACATATGACATAAGCACATTCAGTTTATAAATATTTATACAGACACACCTCAGTCCCTCAGTTTGATTCTGATGTAGTTTATGTGTGAACAATGTGGTTACATTTTTCAGGCGTGTACTGTTCTTCTGGACTAAACATCACAGCGCGTTGTTCCATGTTGAGAATACAAAAGCACAATATGATCATGATATGATGATACGAACTGGCCTGCTGCTGCTAGAGTAGAGAGACAGATGCAGCTATTCAGCTGATGAATCCTGTTACTTCAGTTTAAATGTCAGCCTTTTGTGTGGGATTTCATCCTTTTGGAGAAAAACAAGAGCTTGCGAGGCAGAAATGAAGGCATTCTCCACCACCGCACACGTACGTATCTTAATGTCTTATCTATATTCTTTCTCTTAGTGTCACAGCCTTTTATCAGCCTGAGAAATACCCCCTGCTCCTCCTCAAAAGCAGATAGATCTGCCATATAGCTGTTGCAACCGTTCCTGTTTATCATTTGTATGGAAAGCAGCTTCCAGCTGACCAGGAAAATCCTTTCCTCGGCCGTTTATTCCCTGGTCATTTTTATTTCCTTAGTGTATTCAACCTGTCATCCTTACTCCAGATTTTTGTGTTTTTTTATTAGTAATTATTTATTATATCTATCCTTTATTGTGTGATCTATCTTGGAAATCTGTTTAGACACATTCACTTTATATGAGCTTACCCGGTTCAGGGTGTTTGGTCCAGCATTGTTGTCATTTGACAGTGGGCGGGGCTAATAACTGCATTCCAGTGAACCTCCAGTTTTGGGATGAGCAATGGCAAAATCAGAGAGTGACACGTAAACGGGCAGCATTGGGCCCTGCCAGGATGTGAGACTGATCTACTTAAACCTACAGAACAGCACTTTCTTGGCAGAAAGGGAACTTAGAAGATCAGAACTCATTAAGTAGTAAAATAGGTCATCTAACTATTTCCCATAATACAAAGTGTGGGTTCTGTGAGTCAGGATCCTACACCATGATGTGTGCAGCACAAGGTAGGGTAGGTCCATCACAGGGTGCATTTCAAATACATTTTGGATAGTCCAGTTTGACTCAGTTGCATAAGTTTAGACCAGGGATCTCCAATTTTGGTCTTGGAGAGCTACTCTCCATGCAGTAGGTTTTCTATTCTACTTGGCTTCTGATGAGCCACACCTGTTCTCAGGTAAACAACAGGAAGAGGTGTGTCTCATCAGAAGCCGGGTATGATAGAAAACCTACTGGATAGTATCTCTATGGCACCAGACTGAAAGACCCCTTGTTTAGACTGATAGATGAAACCATGTTATTGAAAGAATGGTGAGAACATGGAAAAACCACACAAAACGGACAGAAATCAAACTTTCACACTTTGTCTTTAGCCTTTGCATCGAAGAACTCCTACAAAATACTGTATGGGATTTAAAATTCATGTTCTGGCTGTACATTTACAGCTAACAAAAACAATATGGCCTTATTCTATTGAGTCTACAACTGAAGGGTTATGCTACATGTCAAATGCCCAAGACAAACATAATCCATATTCTTTCTGGAAGTTCTTGACAACGTATCAACTTATGAGGTTTGTCCAACTGTTCAGGTCAGTCATTCCAACTCACTGCCTGTCGTGAAGTTACTGGGTGTGACAGCTGAACCAGTGAGTGCAATGACTTGGGTAAATATGTATGTGAAATACCTCATTTGACCCAGGTCTTATATGAGGAGTGCAATAAATAGGTGCTCTATTAACCAAATCTGGGAAGAGTAGTGCAAAGGAACCTGGGAAATTCGAAGGCCTATTGCTCATCCAATAGTTCACAGCCTTTGTCTTCTATCAAGTCGTAGTCAAGCATAACTAAAAAGTGTCTACAATGGCAAGACTGCAAACTTATTTTGGTAGTTTAGAGATTGCATTAAATACACGAAGCCCATAATTCCAAAGCAGGTAATGCATTTTTAAAAAGATTTGGGCAAATATTTCTTAAAGGGCTAAATGTCATAGAATGAAGCACTTATCATGTCAGCAGCCTGTGTGCATGGCCATTCTTATAGGACTAGAGTGCTGCTTGTTGATTCATGATGCTGATGTGAAGAAATGCAGAGATGTTTGAAACCAGCTGTAAATGGAAATAGGCTCTGAGCACCACATGTGATTAGCAGTGCTGTGGCCAAGGAAGGTGTAAGGTTTCTAAAACCAATACATGCTTTTACAGTTTCCTCAAAATTTTCACTTTGCTTGAAGTGACATAATAATCCCCAAAATGTCTTTTTAATTCCAGTGCGACATTTTATTGTGATTGTTGAACACTGTTGTAACCTTTCTGAAAGGGTAAAATCACATATTTTTGGGGGCACTTTCACTTGTAATTGGATGCGTGTCACTTCGGCAAACGTCAGCTCTGAATTTATTGAATTATGGAATTCTGTGACATTCAACGAAATTCTGCTCATTTATGAAACATGAAAGACTCGGTATTTTTTGCAAAATTGTCAGTGTAATCTATAAAAAATATCTGCCACTAATCAGTCCAAACAATGCTAATAAAATGTAAAACATTACCTTGGTTGGCAAATGTGAAAATGTATTTAATATTTAAAATGAAGTATGTTTTTCAAGTGTGCCTACAATAATGAAGTCGAATTTCAGATCACAAAAATTCTCTAACACAAAGGATTAATGTAAAATAATGCTTCTTGATTCATCTCCTCAATTAATACAATTATGTGTGATTTTCATAGTTCTTAAACGGTATTTAAATATCAACATGACCTTTACGGTGAAATGTTTCTATATAATGATTATAACAAAGTGACCTATAATGACACACAAAATCAACGCATCAGTTTTAATGTAATTCAGTTTAACTACAATATCTGTAATGTATTTTAACTCGTAATAAAATTCCGTATCGTACGTGTAACCTTTTTGAACTCAAATTCTCAATTCAGTTCAGAACTGACATGCAACCCTGTTATAAGCAAACATGATCAAGAATTTCTTAGGTTTGAAAACGTCTTAACTGAAGGACGGTGTAAATATTTATAAGGTTGTGAACCATTTATTAGCTTGCAACTCAAAGACAAAGGCAGGATTAGCTATTGCATCCGTCCTAGAGCACTGTCAATAGTCAAGTATTCGAGGGAAGGACATATAATCATTATAGTGAAGATGCACTGTTTTAAAGATAATCGCTCTTGTAAATAATATACCTGCAATTGTCTTACAGTAAATTTTAGAGCTACTAGAATAAATAATGCCCTACGCGTTTTATAGTGATTTTTACAGCTTGTTTTAGTTGACATTATGCTAACAAATGTATACGTAGTAGGCAGCTCCCAACAGTGTTTTATGCAGACAGATATACAGTAGGACACTATAATTATATAACAATAATGTAACGTATGCGAATATATGCCGACGACGAGATCGGAAGAGGATGGGAAACACTAGTAGACTTATTATAAAATATACATGCTGTTCATTATATATTCACATTTAACTTCCACAAAGAAACGTTATATACGCACACATGGTTAACAGATGGTTATGTAGTTTTACAAGTCAGGCAATAGTTTTTATTGGGGAAAACTAAAAAAAACGGAAATTCAACGGGATAATAAGACCTAACACAGCCCTTGGTTCTCGGAGATTCGAGTGCATTAACTTTTCCAACGATAAATAACAGAATCATCGCTGTATTTTACCCTACAACCTACAGCGTATAAATCAAAGCATTTCAAAAGCGTCGATCCAAGCATTATGAAAATATGACAGTCGTGCTAAGTAACACAAGCAGATACGTGTGATAGATGTAACGTATACCTGTGTACTACTCATTTACTAGGCTAATCTTTGTTGACGCTAGCAGGGGTTAAGGTTACGTCATATAAAACGACCAAAATGAATTATGGGTAGAATAAAACGGAGTCAGTTCTTCCCCATGTGTATATTTTTGGAAATCGAACTGCATAGTTGAAAAAAATAAATGGATATACCAAAGCAATTGTGTACTGATATATTGCGTAATATTGAATACAATAACTGTAATTAATTTTACTAATATAACTTTGGGAAAATATCGGCCAAAGTAATTCTTTCTATCAATAATTATATTTTGTCTGAGATTTTTATGTAGGTTGTTTCTAAACCTTATGTTGGACAGTGTCCATCAGGTGTTTTTAACGACATTTCTTATTCTGCCTCTTCAGTCCCACTTCTTAAGCTAGACGCGAATTTGGTGAGAATCAGAATGAGGAATCTCAAAATCAGTTTTTCAATGCATTTCAATTCTGCCTGAAAAGGCACCGCAGGCGAGCGCCGCACACGCCATGCCACTCCGGAGCACGACATTTTCGGGGCGGTTTTGTCTTTCTTTTTAATTGTTATTTATTTGTTTATGTCTTTGCCGTCAGTGGCGTTTTTCGGAAGAGCAACGCGTGACGCTGGTGGCGAAGGGATCCGCTGACGAGCTGCTCCGAGACGCACTGCAGAGGAGTGGAGAGGTATGTGTCAAAAAATAATAAGATTACACATTAATATTAACTATCATGGGATGCATTCCGTTTGTTGCGTCCGTGGTACCGGCGACGCGATCGCCGGGGATCATCTAAGTTTCTTCTACCATTGATGCGTGCGCCTGTTTCCTCTTTCGTCCTTTAAAAAAAAAAAAGTAGCTTGATGAGTGTCCAAAGTAACAGTGGAAGTGGTGGAAGTTTGGAGGGGACGCCATCTTGGTCCCAGGTCTCCGCGTCCCCAGCACCGGGTTTGCTTTCTTAGCAGCATCCCGCAGCGCCGGTGAAGGCCAAGGAAGGTATCAGGAGAATTTTGTTGCTCTTTTATGCCGCTGTTTTCTTTCCAGGGTGGAGAGTTTGTCGGGAAATCGCAGCTCCCGGTTACGCCGAGGCCATGGACAAGGTAGCTTTGCTCGCTTACTGTACTACAGTGCAGCCAGTCAGTAGGTGTCTGCTCATTATGGAGCCACCAAGACTGAAGCTCAAGAGGCCGTGCGAGCAGGCAAAAAAACGCCTGGCCGTGTTTATTTGCACGTCGGCGGGCTCGGGTGCGAGAATCGGGGCTGTCCGATTGGGGTGGGGGGTTTATTCCAGCATTAGATAGAAGCATCATTTCGGGAAACCGGCTCGAAAATATTAGTGCATTCCCATTTTTAAAGCTCGTTAAAGATGTGCGAAGATAAACAGGGTCGGATCCTTTGGCATTATGGAGGACCCCATGGATTTTGTTTTGGGGGAGTTTTTTCATCTTTTCCGTGGATCGATTTAGCGGTGCCACCGGAGCTGCTCTTATTAGTCAGATAACCAAGTAATAAATTGCACATCGGGCGAGTTGATCGAGTCCAGCGACACGGCGTTTTGTGAGCCAGCGTAGATGGCAACTGGCAACTTCCTCGGCTTTTTGGCATCATGTCGAGGATGGAATATTTTCATTGCAGTAGGATGAGTAAAGTATGCCGTACACTGAGCACATTGGACTGCTCGTCTGCGCGCCTACAGACAAGGGCAACGGGCTGAGATGTTTTTAAATATAATTTTCTTATTCCGCAGTTTAACAAGTCGTGTAATATCTGCGAAGTGATCTGAATGTTGCATACTGCCAGCGAAGGTCTTTCATTAGGGTGGGTCATTAATGTCGGCTTCGATGTTTTTTTTGCAGCGTTGGCTTAAACACTTTTGTAACTAATTTGGTCTATGATTATTGAAATACTTTTTTGTTGCTAAAATGGTGGCGCGACATAAAACTGGTGTATTGCTGTCCGTGTCAATATTAAGTAGTTATACAGAGTTTGCATCTGGCGTTTTGAATGTCAGCTGCTCAACCCGGTTAATATCATTTGAAGTGATTCTGGGATTTTTTTCCCCAAGTGTATTTTAAACCGCATTTCCATATGCCTGAAATATGTCAATAGAGAAACGTGCAGTCTGATAGTAAAGCTAAGGGAGAGGACATGTATGTTGGGAGTACGCGGAACACGACATCGTTGCGTCATTGTGCCGCGTGACGTCATAGCCGCGACACGGGATTCACCAACAAAGGCGATGGCACGTGGTCCTTGTGCACCTGGCGCACGGCATTGTTGCGTCATTGACGTTTTGAATTCTGTTACCACATCCTGTATGCTTGGAACCACTTGCAACAGAAGTTGTGAATGGCTCCTGACATGTTTAACGGAGGTGCCTTATGAAAGAGCTTCTGGATGGAGTCCAGCAACTGCAATAAAAACAAGTCTGTGTTGTATGAAGGGGGAAACATTAACAGACGCTGTCTAGTTCTGTGTATTTTTCCCGGTTGTCAGTGTTCAACAGAAGCATTTGCAAGTGTGTGACATCTATTTTTCTGATTGCAGTTGCAACTTGGCAATTGCAGCAGAATTCTGTAAAATACTTTGCAAGTGCATTTAAGTGCAAGCACAGTTTCCTCTCTGGCATTTAAAGAAAAAAGCCGTGTGCTCTTTTCTTTGTAGGTCATGGAGGACACATTGATGTTTTTAGCAAAAGGGGAAAATATAAAACGTGGGCTATGCAGTGGCGTGATGAAGGAGCTTTCCATTTTAGGCTGCGCCTTCGGCTGAGTGCGTGTCGTAAAGAGCTGCTTGAATTTAAAATAAAATGCGGGTTTTTAAATTCACAGTGTCGAGACCCATTGCTGCTAAGAAGCACAGCAAGCTGCATGCTAGTACTAAGACTCCTTGCTTTTAAGGCGCATAGTGCTTTGCTTGCCAGTGCTGAGACTCCTACATGTTAAGAATCATGTAGAGCTAAGTCTTCTTAATTAAAAAATGAAAGCTTAAATTGGTACTATGTAGTGCTGATGCTTCTTGCTTGTCACTTCAGTTGTCTGATTGTTTGCTCTTTTTATGTACATCTATATTGAAACAGTCCCCCTCGTCGGCAACATTAAGATATGCACCATCCAGGATACTGATTTGTCTGGCTGTCATGTTCACATCGTGGGAATGCTTCATATTTCTTTGCCATAAGTCCATTTTACGTAACTTAATTCAGTGCGGGGTCTTCTGGAGCCTATCCCAAGATGCACAGGGGGCCAGGGAAGGGAGGCACTCTGAATGGCATGAGAGCCCACGACTGGGCAGGGGCTTCCACACCACGGGTGATGTAGAGATGCTGGTTTGCCTAGCCGTGTAATTTTGGATGGCCAGAGGAAATCGGGGTAGGCGGAGGAGGCCCCTATGAGCACAAGGGAACTCGTGCGCGTAAGCGGACAGACTCGCGTTTCGAAGATCGCTCCTTCGCGCTTGTTTCTCTTGAGTCTCTTCCTGCCATTTTCTGTGTGTGTTTTTCCCGAGCACGGACGCAGTTGCCTGTTGTCCTGTGGTCAGCCGCTTGACTTGCCTGGCAGTATCAGAAAATGTCTGACTGGGCAGTGACTGCTAGGGGATGGCACCGACACGCGGCCTTGCCCGATTGTCTGGACGATTCTCTCTGTTTTAGCAGAGACTTTTAAGGGCTTCAGGGGGGTCTTCTAAGGATTTTTTTTTTTTCCCAGCGTGGGTGGTAATGGTATTATTTATTAGACGACATGTTAGTACTGGGCGGTATAAACGGTACGCGATATAAATTTGGCCAACGGGAGAGATTTTGATTATACCGTCCTACCGCAGAAATTTCCCCGCCTCGCCCGCAAAACTGATGCAATGAAGCCGCGTCAAATAATTCATTTGTATGATTTATATGAAAACTGTTTATATGGTCATTGCAGCACCCGGCAGCAGAGACCAGCACAGGTCAGACTTTGACAAACTGCACCCGTCATACTTAAACCCGTATTCGAACCGGTATCCGGCAGAAATAAAATAAAATTCTGCACCTGGTCCACTATAAATAAATACCGACACCCGACTCGCACCCGAATGAAAGTCAGTCAGATTAAAAATTAAGACAAAAGTTTATTTGCACAACAAATGACCAGTGACGTGCAACATCAGTTGAAAAGGCATAGCCGAAAGTGTCCGACCCGAACCCGTAAATGTTGCTTAATAACAGCTTCATAATAAGCAAAATAAATGGTAGTAGTCTACCTCCAAACATGCCCACACATAGTCTTACCAGCTTACAATGAAATGTTTTAATAAAACTAATATTATATAAAATGTACAATAGGCTACCCTGCACAGTACTTGGCTTTATAGGCTACCCATGTGCACTGTACATTTTCCTTTGATTACCCGATTGGAATTTGTATGTGAATGCGAAGACTAGTATTTGGTGCAGTGCTTTATATCACTGTATAAAAATGGATATCGTCTACAGTTGATGGGCTCAGCTGACTACTTCAGCATCCATTTCGAACAATCGGAGGACATCGCACGCGTTTTTTGAAAATGAAAGTGGGAGAGATTTCCAGGAATGCGCGTGCAGACATAAAAAACTGTTATGGATTTTATGTTTTATCATTTTGAATGCGGGGATTTAGTCACTAAAATATTGCCCTAGGCCGGGTATTTTTTTTGTTGGCACATGATGTTTTGAAAACTGCAATTTAGCTCTCCTGCGTTCGACCCGAACCCGTATTCGACAGAGTAGAATATTTTTCACCCGTTTCAACAAAATTTGCGGGTCACCAGTCGGGGACCCGAACCCGTGTATGACAATAGTATAGATGTAGTTGGTTATAATATAGATGGAACTATGACACTAGTCTAGTTCTGTCTTCTTTTCTGCTTACCTATACAGTTTACAAAATCAACCTGTGTTTTTAATATGAGATAAAACCAGTGAAGTTGCATGAAATGTTTTTGTATTTTTTCTCTAATTGCAGATCTGCACATTAAGTATTCTGCGTTCATGCCTACTTTTGAAATGTGTTAAGTTTATTATACAACTTCCTGCTACAATGCCTTTGCTATGGACATATGTTACCCTCTCAAAAACAGTTATATTGAAATTTACAGATCAAATCATACACCGCAATATATACCGCCTACCGTCTGTGGTTCAAATTATACCGCAGTATGAATTTTATGCCATATCGCCCAGCCTTACGACATGTTATTCATCCAGGGCTAATTGAATCTCTTTTCACGGGAACATCGTCAGCGCTTGCACCAAATGCACATGCGGCGAGTGCCCTTATGGAGTGCGAGGATAGAGAATTGGACTCGTGACCAGTCCGTCTGCTGATGTGTTTGCTGAATTGATTCAGGGTAGCCACCTTGTTTAGAGGTATTACAGTGGATGCCAGCTGTTTGGACCAAAGCCATTATTGCGTATTAGACTTTTCTATATATTGGTCTACTGGGTTCATCTGGTAGGTTTTAGAGCTGGGATTTGAAGGTAATACCAGTCATTTTTTTTGTTTTTGTTTTTAATTAGTATTATTTTTGGATTTTGGGGGTGGCAATTAACCTGAGCGTAATAATTGTGTTTACCACATGGTAAGACCTGTGTGGTCAGAATGGTGGGTGTGTTAGTGTTGTTTATTTTTATTAAATAAAAATAACAAGGTTTATGGTGATTTATTACCATGAATCATTCGTGTAATGACGGATAGGCAGTCATTTTAAGTGTTGAGGCAGTATTTGAACATTTTTTTTTTTAGCTAGGCTGATCTTTGACACTTTTAGGTGATTTTTGTATGTTTTTGTTTGTTTTACTATGATTTTAATCTGGACCCTTTGTCATGGTGTCTCCCACCCACGTCGCTGTTAGGGCAAAGTTCAGGCTATTTTTGAAATGCAAACAGGCTCATAACAGGCAGCCATAGCGCAGTGCTCCTTTAAAGGGATCCTTCCTGTGCTCCGACACTTCAGGAATACCGCTGTAAACGCTAAACCGGTCGCTCTCGCCGCCCCGAGGAAATACTGTCAAAAAAAAAAAAAACAACCGGCCTTGACGTCTGGAGGAAATCGATCCCCGTCACAAAGACGTTACGGACGGCACCTGACTTGCCTCGGTCGGCCGATGGGATGGGGGTTCGGTGCCAGTCCCGCGGTGAGGTATGTGTTTGCACAAGAGCAGCGCTCACAGTAATGTGTGTGCCTCATAATCGGGGTCCGCTTGTCCTCGTTCCAGACCCATTTAAAAGCTGGTGCTGGAGATTTAATGCTAGGGTGGTGTAAAAATACGCCTGGGAATTTAGTGAATATTGGCCCCCACCAGCGGGGGGGGGGGGGGGGGGGGGGGGGGGGGGGGGGGGGGGGGGGGGGGGGGGGGGGGGGGGGGCGGGGGGGGGGGG
>JABFDZ020000039.1:10840761-10858646 GCA_019775955.2 Pollimyrus isidori
CCCCCCCCCCCCCCCCCCCCCCCCCCCCCCCCCCCCCCCCCCCCCCCCCCCCCCCCCCCCCCCCCCGGGCCGATCTGGGGGTAGAGGAAAGGCGGAGGCACTGCAAACAAGCGTAATAATAAAATAGATGGACTGGCGGACTCTGAAAGGGAAGGTACTGCCTTAGTCAAATAATTGTTGCTGTTAATTACAGCTTGAAATGAAAGGAAAATGGTCTGTATGAGGTCTATTAGCTTCCATCCTTCCGTCGCTTAAGTACAGGTACAGGATGGTGGTCTAGACTCCAGGGTTGATCTGTGACTGTTTGCCTCACATGTTATCATTCTTGGCCTTGCAGCTTGGGAAAATATGGGATCGCAATATGGATGTGTACATTTTACATATTTAGCAGTCGCTTTTCTCCAAAGAGACGTATAAGTGAGACAAATAGCATATAGCAAACATACATGCTGTTAATGAGTCAGCTAGACATATGAGCAGCTAGACTGACTGTCCAGCATTAGCCTTAGCATTAGCTTTAACATTATCATGCTGGACACACGCTTTACATGACAAAACTGCTCTTGCCTATCTATAAATACTGTGGTACCTCAGTTCTCGAATTCATTAGAACTTGAATTTCTTAAAAGTTGAAAAAAATTACCTAGAACCCGATCTGAATCTCCGAAATCAAACCATGAACGCAGACCTAAGATAACTTGTATGCACAGGGAAATGAGTCACGCGGCACGTCTCTCAGCGGAAACCAAGGGTAATGCTTCAGTCTCAGCCTCACATTTGCTGTGACAGCACCGTGCATGTTTACACTAGCTGAATACATATATTTAGACAGTAAAAATAAATTTAAAAAATGATATAATAATAATTACCGTTTCTGTCTAATAAAGTACATAAAAATAATATTTTTAAAATGGTTTTAATATCATTAATAATAAACAATTAATACATTTAATTATAATAATATTGTCGTATCGAGCGGGACGGAAACAAAGGCACAGACATCAGGATATTGGGGAATACAAGATTTAATTACGGGTAAGGCAGGTAAAACACAGATGGATGTTACAAAGACCGGGCTGAAGAAACAAATTGAAATGCAGACTAAATGCAGAGGACTAATGACAACAACCAGAAACAGCTGATCACACGGGGATTCCACACAAAGTTTACAAGGGGGCGTGGCACACGGAAGGAGCGGACGATGGGAGCAGGACAGGGGTAATGTTGGGGTACAATCTTTATTGTTTTAAAAACCATTAAGAAAAAAATGCTCTTCTTGTTTTATCCTGTTCATTTTGTGTTTAAATGCTAAAAAAGATAAACATATTTAGGTGTCATTTTTGGAGCCGGGAACCAATTAATTGGTTTTCTGTTATTTCCAATGGGAAAAATTCAATCAGAACTCAAACTTTTTAGGATTCAATCCAGAGTCCGGAATAGATTAAGTTCGAGAACTGAGGTACCACTGTACCTCTCTTTAGCCTTGGCCTGCAGCTCAGTGCTACTGTCAGACTGGGTCAGCTGCCATCTTTTATTACCCGAGCGTGACCTGTTTGGGGTCGCCCACGGGGCTGCATCATTATAACCCCATAATGGCTCCTCATTCAGTCCCTCAACGAGTCCTCGCGTAGAATAATTACTATTGGTACTTGCTGATTCCTTCAAGGTAATGGAAAATAGGAGCTAACAGCTTGCTTTCCAGTTTAACAAGGTACCAGTTTTGGATTTAACCCTTTGCTCCTGGGGAGACTTAAGCAAGTCAATACAATTAATCTCTGCTACATATTTCTTTATTTGCATGCAAAATTAGTTAACAAATGACTGTAAGTATTGCAGTTTAACTGAATGAGTATGAATTGTAACAATAATAAAATTAGCATTAGTTACTAAGATAATTTTACTGATGTCACTAATTTCAAGGAGAATCCTTTTTTAAATCTGTGCATGTCAATCTGTAACGGTCTAGCTGCTTAAAATAGTGATTTATGTACTGCGTGTTTTTGTATAGAAAACAATGCTATATGCTATTTAAGATATTTAATATCATCTTGAATAAATTTTCTTCATCCGGTTGGATTTTACAGCCATGATATGTGCACAAAAGATTTTATGAGCTTTTTAATTCTGCTTACTTTTTATGTCTCTGCTCCTTAACTACAATTCATCTTGAGATCCATCTTTTTCCTCGAATTCCTATCAATAAAACCCATTAATATGAATGGCATGTAACTGCAGCCCAGGTCAGTGGCTTTTTATGTAAACCATAACTTGCCACAAGTCAAGCTTTTATGGGATCAATAGCCAGGCGCCTTTAGCGTAAACCAGCAGTACTCGCTGCATATCGAATTAAAGGCACCAAAGATGAAGAGTGTGGCGTGTAGAACACAGTGGATACACGGCTTGGGAGTCACACCTGCAGTGATCTCACTCCTTAGAGAGCTGTAAATCTGCTCTGTCGTTTCTGTTGCAGTCTCTTGCACTTTGTGGCTCAGTGGTTTAGGACATTGTGCCCGAGATCAAAAGGTTGCTGGTTCAGAGGGGCGGGGCCACAGGAGCAGTGACCCCAGATGAAAACTGATTGGCCCGTGGTGGGCCCCCTCCCCTGTCACTCACCAATTCTAAACATATTATTGGCTAATGATAAGGTTTGCCCTATCTGTATGCATTTTGGCCCCTCTTATGCCTCTCCACCATAAAAATGATTAAATCACCCCTGTCAATTCAAATCCTAGAGTTGTCAAAATGATTTCACCATTGGGCCCTTGAGCAAGACTCCCAATTGCTCCAAGGACTGTCTGACCCTGTTTCCTCAATTAAAAAAAACAGTATGTCGCTTTGGATAAAATGTAAAATGTGTATTTTGTGTATTTCATACTGTGTGGGGGGCTGGGTGGTTCTGAGGTGATGGGTGGCTCATCCCCCATGACTGCTGCACTATAATAGCTACATGAATGGGATGGTATGCAGCCCCGTAATCCCCCCTTATGTTTAGCACTATAGCAATTTTCCTTTTATAATAATGTCACAGCCATTATGTGACCAGGGTGCTTCTGCGGCTGCATGAAGCAGGATCTGTGCCGTCAAATTTAACGTCAAAATAAACTCAGTATTTACTGTAATAGCCCATCCAGGAAAGACTCTTTAGGCTGCTTCTGAGCACAACGGGCAAGAACAACTGCGGGATCTAGTCTGCCAGTGTTAAAGTTTTATGGTACGCTACAGTTCAGTTACTAGCATTTTTTCCGAAATGCTAGAATAACAATAGAAACGTACCATTTCATTACATTATCCGTAGATGAAATGTATAAAGAGGTGTTATGTGCAGCAGTAAAATAGCAACAGTAGGTTTTGCATTATGTTACAGATGATAAACCCCCACGTTTATCACCCAGGGAATATAGCAGAGTGATTTAATATAAGAAGCAAGTCGACCTCAGGTGAGTTAACTAGTTCTATGAAGTACACAACTGAGAGCAACCGAAAAATAAGGCTGGGAATCAGTGTCCAATCTGCCTTATTCATTATCATTTACTTTCAATTATTTCCATAGGACTGAAACACCTGCTTCCTAATTTGCACTGTCATTATACATCAATCCAATTTAACTTTGACAATACTGTCATCATTACCTCTCTATGAATAACTAATGAGTGACTTGGTTCAGCTTCTTCAGATAGTAAGCTGAGAATTAAACCGAATGTACGCTGATTTTATGTTAAGATATAATAAGAGATTATTGCGTCGCGCTTTTATGTTTTGATGTAACACATACAATAATTGCTAGGGTATTAGGTGTCCTTGTTTTCTTTTATTTTCAAAAGAAATACTATGAATATTTTTGTTTATTAGTGGCTATTATCACGGTAACAACAGAAGCAGTACAGCTGAAACATGTTCGGTACTCATCTCATTATGTTTTGAGTAAAGTTATGTTTACATCCTTCGAACAGGCCTTTGTACCATGATAATATCCATCAGGCATATTCCTAGGCAGCTGTGTGTCCTGAAGAGCAGTGTGTCTGACCAAATATTACAAAATGGCTTCCTGAGCCATCTGAGAAGCTGCAAATCTTATGCTAAGGTTAACAAACACAAGTCTTGCAGCCAGTGGTACTGAATATGAAGAATATATGGGCATATATATAAAACAAAGAAGAAATGTGAAATACAGTAGTGTCCCCATAGCCGCAGGAAGTATATTCCAAGAGTTACAGCGGATAGCCAGATTTGCGAATCCCATGTATAACCCGCTTTTTGTGAACATACATATTGTAATTGATAAGGTTTGCACAGTAAGGCAATCTCAACATTAAATGCAGTAAGAATAAAATACATTGTACATTATTATACAGTAATAAATTCTCAAGAGACTATAGAGCAATGAAAAAATATCATGGATCAAGGGATGACAGGGTAATGAAAATCGTGATTTTTATAGCCCTCAGAGGATGAAGGAACAATGAAAAAACATACCGTTATACATTGTACAATTTTTTTTCAGACCGTGGTAAACTGTGGGTGACTGAAATCACAGTTACTGAAAATGCAGATATGGGATGACTATATTGACAGATTCATCTAAAGAATATTTGTCTGGTACACAGATAATTCTCACAGAAGGGCTGCGCGTTTGAATCCTGAGATCTGGTTTCTTGGTTTTTAAAGCTAATGGTCGGGTGGTTGCTGTCCTTCGACAAACTAGAGAAATCCCTAGACGTCACTTGACCAGAGGGCTGGCGCAACCATGACTACAGCAATACACAAAGCCATTTGATGTTCATATGGAGATTTTATTAGCACTGTGAATAGGGCAATGTGTTGTGATGGCGTGATTGAAGTGTAAAGTGCCAACCTCATGTTTGTGATTGCATTCAAAGAACAGAGGTCTCCGCTCTCAAAAGGTCACACAGGTCACCGGTTCCTCCTAAACAATGTTAAAGGGCATCGTTGTTCAAAATCAATATACATCAGAAAAATGTAATGCACGTGGCAAGACTGAAGTGCTGACTTACATGATCACACTTTTATGGAATTGCCCATCTAATAAAAATGTAAAATATTAAATGATATATATCATATATAATCAGTACATATCCTCCCACCACCCTGGATAAAGGTTCCCCGTTAACAATAGCATTGTGCTTCTCGCTACATGAAAAACTGGGCACAATGCCACTGCTGGTGCCTAATTACCTACTTCAACTACCGGCTAGGCTGATGGGTGACTCTGGAACATTCTGCCAGCGCAATATTGCAGAGTCGCATCACGAACAATCCACACAGGAATTTGTCTAAGGTGTAAGGTGTCAAAGTGATGTTATATATAATTATGTTATATAAGAGTTTTTGGAGTATTCATCAATATGCATATATGTATATAACTCTAAGGGCAGAACATATGTGTTTTTCTCTTTCTTTGGCTCACAAATACAGTTAAATGCTTTATATTTACTTAAACCTCTTCAAGTTGCTTTACAATATAAATTAAAATACATTACTAATGGGTGAAAATGCTACAGCTGTTTGACACTGATCATTTCTCAATATAAACAAAGCCATTTCTTCATATACCTACGTCACTGATATTACAATTGTATGAATGAATTTTAAGGTAAAACTATAACGTCTATGTCTGTTCACACAGGCAATTTTACAGTACTATACACGGTCTGCACAAAGTCCATTCTGCCTAATAAACAGCTATAGAGTACAGAATGTGTTGCGAATACTGTGTCTCACAATTTCCTGGTTATTTCACACACTGGGAGGGAAGATCTGGTTGGAAAGAGTGTTTGCAGGTCAGGCTTAGGAATAACAGCTTCAACGAAAAGCATGAATGGACAATATAGAGCAATTAACATATATAGAGTGGTCATATATTTCTATAGTACATCATAGCATTTCTTTAGTATACTTACATCAGAGAAGCTTAGGGGATCGTTTGGGATCTCTCAGTGAGTCACGTGGCTCCAAGACTGAGTGGGATCATTGACCCTGATATGTGATGTATAACGGAAGAGTCACAGCTACAGGGCATAAGAGACTGTAACAAGAGCTGGTGGGATTTAGGGGTATCACCGCTACCAAGAAGGACCTACCGTACAGACTACGATTTTAAAATCCCACCGGTGAGCCCAGACCTCAAAATGATAAGGGGCCACCAGGCGTCTTAAAGTCCCTGCAGAGCTGGTTACGTTCTCATTGGCTAAAGGCGGGGCCTACAAATCGTGGCCCAACCTCTCGATCTCCTCGATCAGGAAGTCGATGTCGGACTTTGTGGCGGCGGCGTTGGAGACGACCATGCGGAAGAAGTTCACTTTATCCGCCTGAGGCTGGTAGCCCACCATAGTGGTGCCACACTCCATCATCAAGGCTTTGATCTTGGGTGCCACCTGAGTTGAGGTAGAGAAAGGGCGGACGGTCACCCCGCTGCCGCCTGAACGTGCCCGCCGCCGCCCAGCGACGTCCCGTGCCAGGGTGACGGTCCGCCTACCTTGTGCAGCCTCTCGCGCCGTTCCTCGCAGTCCGGCATGGCCCTCAGGCTCGGCGGGATGTACCAGAAGCAGACGTTCGTGTGCTGGGGCTGCAGAGAGACCCGAAACAATCGTTACGACGTCATCACCAAACTGGCGCCTCGATAACTAACACTTCAGAACACATACGACAGGAATAGATCCTTCTGCACATGATCTTGAGACGAACACCCCCCATTCCCCACAGATACATCCTGACACATATTTGGCACAGAACCAAAAGCTTTACAATTTAATGTACGTTTTTTTTTTTTTAATAGCAACAGAACGGTTGAAGAGAGGTTCCTTAAACCAGAGGTGGAGATTTTTTTGTGTCACAGTCACAGAGTCACTCAACTGATTGGTTGAAACAAAATCTTGGTCTGGATTTGTACTCTCTGGATCGGACATCTCCACCTCTGGTTTAAGGAACCTCTCTTCAACCGTTCTGCTGCTATTTATAAAAATAATTTACATTTACACTGGATTTGTACTCTCTGGATCGGCAATCTCCACCTATGCCTTAAACTGACTGAAATAAATATTATAACTGGATATGCAGTTTGTATGCAAGAAAATTCCAAATTTGTGGATGGGCTGTGCACAGGTCGAGTGAACAAAAAAACAGGGGCTCTGTATTTCAGCCCTTAGTTGAGTTTCTGCAATAGAGAACCGTCAGGGAGAAAGAGCTATGGGACCTAAAAAGGTGATAAATCCTTCTGGGCATCCACCCCTGGGCCAAAGCCAAACCTCCACCACACCCTAGTCAGGAGACCTAAAGTCTGGATTCAATACATTAAGCCACCCAGGGCTCGATTATTAATGAAATAGTGCTGTGGGCACCACAGTTAATGGGATCTGCTTTATATTTGTGGCATATCCCTTCGCCCTACACCTTATGAAGGTAATCCATCGGCCACGTCTGTTATCTTTGGGAACAGACCGAGACAGAAATGGAGGAGGGGTGGTCGGGAGGCTCACCTCTCCATGGAAAACCATCTCATATCCCTCCCGGTCTTTGATTTTGTTGTAGAGATACTCAGCGAGCTCCAGACACTTGTTGATGTGCTGCTCAAAGCCGATCGTCCCCTGGTGAGACAGACAACAGGAAAACTAAATCAGTGCCGTCCGGAGTCACATGATTCCATTTCCATCCAGAGCCAGATCCGACATCCAGATCATTAAAATGAAAAAGAAAAACTACTATGTTCAAGTTCCACAAACAATCCATTCACCCTGTAGCTGTGTGTCATTTTTAGAGTCACAGTAAGTCCTATGGGCACAAGACGGGGAACAAGCCAGGATGGGGTGCTAACCCATTGCAGGGCACACTCACACCTCATTCACTCACACCTCATTCACTCACACCTCATTCACTCACACCTCATTCACTCACACCTGTGGCCAATTTGGTAACTCCATTTAACATCAGCATGTTGTTTGGACTGTCAGGGGGAAACCCAGAGGAAACTCATGACACCTGAGGGAGAGAATGCAAACTCCACACACAGAACCGTGGCAGGGACTCACACGCTGGTCCCAAAGGTGTGAAACAACAGCGCTAAGCACTGTGCCACCAAGCTGCCTTCCCAAGATCTATCACAAAGACAACTGCTACTTCTATACCAGCGGACAGAACTGAGCCATCTCAAAAAGGAAAAGCCGATTTAGAATGTAGGACATGAAAATAATCATTTAAAAATGGCCACTGTTGACATGGTGAAGATCTGATTTGGACTGCTGCAGAAAATAATTGCCCGGGCCTGTGGTAAAGTATCTAAAAATATCCACCACAGCTGTACAATGTTCCTAAATGTCACTGAATTATGATTCACTCAGACGTTTCTGGAAAAATCTCTGCGTATTTGCATTCAGGGAAATGCACCTTCGCCCTCCACATCAGCCAGAACTTGAATATGTCGACGTGTCGGCCGCACTGGATGGCCTTGTCCCCCGTGTCGTAGGTGACGTCGTACTGCTTGTCCTGCTGGAACAGGTAGCCGGCACACATCTGGTTGCATCCCTCGAGGAGGCCCTGCAAAGCATCCAGGAAAACCCGGCGGTGAACCGTAGGAGACTTTCTCGCAGACTATGGGCCATTTTCAGACAGGAAGGCATGTTCCCTGACTGTAGGAGGACACTGCAGTGCCATTAGAAAACATGGGGAGACCCTGCATAGATCAGAAGCCTCAGAAACTCCAGCGCGGCTCACCTTCCAGCCCCCGCGGAAGCAACATTTCTCCAAAACGGGGAAATGTTTTGGTGTGTAAACTGTCGTCATCCAGAGGAGGGGTTTAATGACCCCTGAGAACCTCGTTAAGAGCAAATGGCCTAATAACCCATGTTAGTATCGGGGTCGTTAAAGTATCTGCAGGGTCACATGCTTAATAAGGAATGCAGGTTTGTGTTTTTGAGAACTGAATCAAAATATGTCATTCAGAGCAGATAATAGCTACACATGTCCTTTAGCTAAAAAAGAGGGGGTGTGCCTTGCTAGCTGTCTGCATCTGGATGCCAGTGTCTGAAGATGGGGGGGGGGGGTGGTAAGCGTCTTACCTTTTCTCGTACTAGGATGGCAGAGCACTGCAGGGGCACACCCATCATCTTATGTGGGTTCCAGGTGACTGAGTTGGCCCTGTGGCAGCAACGACGGCAGAGTTAGGGCAGTGCCCGCCATGCCATGCCTCCACTGCGTGTGGGTGAGTGGGCGATGGCCGGCGGCCCGTACCTCTCAACGCCGCTCAGTTTGTGTCGGTGCTTCCTGGACATCAGCAAGCTGCCCCCCCAGGCGCCCTGCCCAAACGAGAGGCGGAACTCTCACACCGTGCCTCGCGGCATCACGCGGCGCGCTATCCGACGGGACGGGGCCTGTGTCAGCGCCCGGGATTGGCCCAGGCGCTGCTGGTACGTGCTCCGGGATTGGTGATTGGTGTAACACTCACGTCCACATGGAGCCACATGTTGTACTTCTCACAGAGATCTGCGATTTCGTTGATGGGGTCAAAAGCGCCGTACACAGTGGTGCCTGCTGTGGCGTTCACGAACAGAGGAACGTGTCCCTGTGTCAAACAGAGTAGAATGCCTTCTATTGTCATCGCACAGATGGACATCGTACAATGAAATTTAGTGCATCCCCATGATAGTACATTTAGTATAATATAAGTCTGAATCTTACATATTAAACACATACGTATGCTTTACATATTAAGGCAGCGTTTCCCAACCCAGTCCTAGGAACCCCAGACAGTTCACGTTTTTTGCTTCCACTCTGCTCCCAGTGCACCTGTAACAGGTATTCGGTGTTCCTGATTGGCTGGGAGCTGGGGAGGTGCAAAACCGTGGACTGTCTGTGGTTCCTTGAGGACTGGGTTAGGAAACACTATTAACCTGCACACACGCAACAAATAAAATAAAATAAATAAATAAAACCTCCAGTGCCCCCATATGCATACATGTATTCAAGGTGCAAGCATATGAGTAGAAAATAGTAGAGTAGTTCCATTGCAGTAATTACAATGAGTCCAGAAATATTGCACTTTTTTCTCAATAATGCCATTTGTATCAGTGAAAGACATGAGAGCAGAACTTTGCACTTAGAAGCAGTAAGGAGTTATTTAGCAGTGTTCAGTTCTTTAGCAGTGTTCAGTTCTTTGACAGTGCTTGGGTTTTCAGTAACCTGGGAATGTGCACCTTAATAGATCTATAACGTCCTCCAGAGGGCAGCAGAGTGCAGAGGTGGCAGCCTAGGTGATTTTCGTGGCCAGTGCTCGATATCAGGGTTTGAATATACACTTTAGTGAAGGTATCTAGGTAATTTTTTGCGCTGATTTGATGACTCTCTGAAAAGCCTTCTTGTCCGACACGAAGCAAACCACAGCAGGTTGCCACAGGCAGGGCATGGAGACACCATGACACATCACACTCCCTGCTCTCCTGACGTATTTGTTGTCTGGTGCTTAAACGCTTACATATACAACACAATCTACAGCCTTGGATTCCACTCTGCTTGCAGCTGAGATTGAGAACTGACTTTGCCCATTTACTGCTTAACCACCACTTAACAGGGGCTCACCTTCTGCTTGGCTGCGATGATCTTGGCCTCCAGATCTGCCGGAATTACCCGCCCTCTGAAAGGAGAAGGAGAGAGGCCCTTAAACCCACATGTCATGTGCGTTTCACAAGTCGTGAGCGACATGGGTGCCTCCGCGCGAGCCCACCTCTCGTCAGATTTCAGCAGGATCACGTTCTCTACTCCGAAGCCCAGGGCTGCCCCAGCTTTCTTTATCGAGTAGTGGCTCTGTAACAGAGGGGCGGTCCCACATGCTGTCAATCAAAGTTGTGAGTGCTCCACAAGCACCGATATTGGAGCAATCAGATAAACCACACCCCTATTTGACTCCCTCCACCAATCAAAACTGTCAAGGACAAGAGAGTGTAGCTCGCCAAACTATCTACCACAAGTAAGTAAACTCCAATGCATCGCTTCTGAAATTCATTTGGCTTGATCAAATAAAGGCAAGGAATGATAATTTAAAAATTAGGTAGCCGAACCCAGGTGTGTCGGAATAGGTCTGCTGGGAACAGGACATACATGTTCTGAAGTGAAGAGGATCAGTTTGGGTGCTGCAGACATGCCTTTGGTTTTGACCTCTGGGAAGTATTTATAGCGTGCCACCATCACACTGTACATGTTGGATATTGCTCCACCTGTAAAGAAGATGACATCATCTTCCATGGACAGAGAAACTGTGCCAAAGACATGAACACAATGCCCTCTACATGGAAACAGTGTGTCTTTCTGTGGAATCTTTCCAGGAGGTAAATTTGCCATCGCTAAATATGGACAGAATGCAGTCTCGAGGTTAAGGACATGGACTTCAGGTGGCGAGTTTGATGGCCCAAATCCCTGGAGAGCCCAAGTTACCGTACCCCTGAACAGGAGTGCTGGACTTGAATTTCTCTAATGAACCGTTGTCTTGAAAATATTGGGTTTTAATAGTGGATGTCTTGGTAAGAGCTTTCAAGGTTGTTAGCTAAGTTAATGTAGGTTATAGACTTAGGACTGTACTGACCTGGTGAGAATATTCCATCTCCTTCTCCACCTGGCCATCCGACTATCTCCCTCATCTTCCTCAGAGTCAGTTGTTCCATGAGCACGAAGACTGGAGCAATCTCATAGGTGAACCTTAAAGACAGGCCACGCCTCTCGGTGTTACTTTCCAATCAACACAAAGATGGCCTCTGAGAAGCCTCATCCAAACAAGGCTGAATGCAAAATGGAAAAAGTAGCATTATTTTTAAATGGAAATAAATGACATGGGCTTTGAACTCTTGTTGCAGACATTTATAATGATGATTGAGACACGGGATATTAGAAGACGACATAAACTGGAACATACAGACCAACACGGATTCACAGAGATTTGCAGCATGTTAGCATGTATACTGGCAGTGGTGAGGGTGGGGAGAGCTCTGGGAGGGGGGGGGTGACATAAAAAAGTTACATTTTACTGGTATTATACCTCTGGGCTCTGTAAAGGCCCTGCACATCTATTTTTATGTTTCATTAAATCTGTTCTTAACCTTTTGGTTTTACTCTCTGAAAATAACCACATAAAATGGGCCATGTTCCTCAAGGCTACCGGTACCTCCTCAGCAAGCGTGTTACCATAATCTCTGCAGCTTCGCCAACCCACACAAGCAACACTTTGAAATAATCACAAACGGACTGACATCGCAACAAACGGATGCAAACATCTCAAAGGAGAGAGAGGTACGAATAAAATCAGCGTCTAGACTTTCTAATTAAATCCGTTCATTTGTATTGATCGAAATGAAAAGACCCATTTCATTTGGCAAGAATGGGAAGGGACAAAGCATGGAGCCATGGTGTGAGGAGATAAGAGCTCTTTCAGCTTGAAATGTAGCTTCTAGGCCAGGGGAGAGAAAAGAGGATAGACAGTGGGCATGAAGAATCAAAAGGGCCCTAAAATGTGGGATAGATACAGCCTCGCTTTTGGATGCACTATGCAGTGGACTGTGAAATAGTGATGCATTATGGTACCTCATTCCAACATCGGTCAACCGTAATAATGCTGTATATTGCGTGTAGGTGCTTAAAGAAACAGTGTTGTATCATTTTCTTTTGTTGCCCAGCCTTTTTCACAAGATGTGCAGAGGTATAGATTCATGAGTGTTTTTTTCTGGCTTTAACGGAGAAGAAGGAAAATGGAAAAAAATCGAAACCTGTTCAAAACGATTAATTTTGTCAAGAAAAAGCTGCTTTGGATTCACCATGGTTACAGTAAAGACCCTGCTTTATCAGACCAGTATGGAAGGTAAAGGAAACATTGCTTATCATTAGGAAAAGTATGTTCTGCAAGCATCGCAAGAGTCATACTGAGAAGCTGTCTGGAGGCAGCAGTGATGTTCAGGGGAGTCACACTGATATCTCTTTTTTGGCAAAATGCACAGGTCTTTCCCTATCAGTCCGTTGCTGCTGCTGGATCTGGCCAGTTACTCTACATTCAGGTCCAAGTTTGTTGTTTCTGATATTCACTCAAACCACCTCCCTCCATGAGTCTAAAAAAAATCCATAAAAGATCTACCAGTGGAGTCAGAAGGTCGAACAGGCCACATATCATAAATAAAGGCCGTGTTCATTTAACGTGCAAGTGTGTGGTTTGAATCGCGGTAAGCATATCTGCTGACTACATCTATGGATACCTTCACCCCGAAACCTTACGACAACTGACACGGACAGGAAGAAGCAACATAAGTGACTGAACACAGTCTCAAAAATACCTGCCACAGTTATTTATATTCATGATGATATGCACTGAGGACGATTTTATTACACTCATTATGTGCCAGTCAATAAGTGTCAGGCATGACGTTATAATAACCTCATTGGACACTGGAGAAAAAGAGAAGCACAAATGTGCTCCTGTCTGCCTGAACACGACGAGAGCTGCATTGTAAGGCACGCACCAGCACTCACTTCTTCATTTTTCAAAAAACCCAAACACTAGATGGAAATATCCATTCAAAATCATACACAAGGCAAAGGACCCTCAAAAAAATGCCAGTGAACGACAACAAGGTCAAACGTTGAATGAATCGGAATGGGCTCTGAACTGTTTGTTTAACGCAGCTGTTTTAACGGCCAAGCTCTCGGTTTGAGAACCCTTGGACATATTGGGTCTCTGGTATGGCCTGGAGGTGTTAAGATCCCAGGAATGTCCCTGACGAAGGCAATTCTGAACTTTACCCGTCCCTAGATAATCAGGGTAAAGGGGTCTATGACTGCTGGAGGTCAGTCCTGGGTGATGCGTTTTCTTGGTGGCATTTCATTTGAAAAAATGATTGAATTGTTGTGAAAACAAAAGACAGCTGTTTCATGATGAGTATGGGGGGGAAATGGAACAAAAAAACAGACATGAGAGAGTAAGCAAGCGGGGTCTGGAACCGGGAGCTAAGCTGAGCATTAGGGTCTGGATGTGTTTTCAGGGCAGAGTGAAAAAAACTCAATCTACAATGATTAAGAAACAGGTGAAGGGAGTGTGAAGGGAGTGTGCACACTTCTGGGACTCTGCCCCCCCACACCAATCTTATAATCATATTCCAATGGCAGCATTTTCAACCTTTAGCTGCTCTGCAAAAACACGTCGATGAATAACAGCTTGCGAACACGCCGTTCCTCTGAAGATCTCTGGAAGAGACGGAACGCATCATCGGTTCTATTCCCCTGGAAATACCATCCTGAGTGCTGACAAAGTCACGGTGAAAGGCTTTGAAAGTGACAGCCACCGAGTGTCTGTGTGTCCCGCAGAGGGGCCAGACCCGCCCCCCGCCATCATTGCTGGGGGAGCCGGTGCTGAAATTGCCCAGATGCACAGGCAGTCTACAGATACCAGTGAGCAATGAGCCACAGTCAATGGAGCATTAACCTGAATCTAGGACAGCTTACCCCCGTCCCCCTCTGTACATTAACATATCGTCTCCCTATACTGCTCCGTTCTAAACAAAACCCCCGCAGAATGATCACCTTTATTATTCCGCAGCTAATTCTGCCCAATTGAGGCTCTTATCGAAAGGTCCCAGAGGATCCAATTGTCACTAGTCATTGTGTTTTTTTCCTGCGGATTGACATGCATTGCACAGAATGGAACCCCGGCCCACAAAACCACGAACGCTGATCAATATGCAATTTGCTTTGCTCGAAGGCTCTTGCCGTTCGCTGTTACGGCATCACTGAAATCAACAATAGAACAATACAAGTCAATCCTTTAGTGAGAATGAGCGATCTATCTCATTTATTAAAGGCATGATGCCAGTTGGAGCATGGCATTCCCTCAGTGCCTCATCAACTTAATATCGGACTCCAGCTTAAAATAGATTGTCATGTGACATGAAATAGGTCATGTGACATAACCCTGACAGAAATCTGTATCATATCTGTTTGATGATGACTAAAGCGCCTAAACAGAAGCCTTTTCAGTGCTCCTGCTCCCCTACACACATTTTCCTACTTAAAGGAACAGCTGCATGATTTTAACCCTCCGCACCTCCCCCAGGGAGAAAGCTTATAAGTCTGTATCAGAGTTTGAGTCTCCTGAGCTAAACATATATTGCAAAGGTTATTTTATTCACGAGCATTTCACTGCCTCCTTATGTAATACCACAACACAGGACAGCATCCATTAAAAACAAAGATAAATAGCTCCTGACTCTTGGGAGTCTAAATATTTTTCAGGTTATGTGGGCTGTGAAACATGCCATGAAGCCAAAAATGATTAAAAAAATCATTTACTGCATGCTTTCGGAGTGATAAAAACTATTATACAGAACTACTGTGCAGATTAAACAAACTGATGAATATGAAACCAGGTTGAAACTCACATGTTGGTGTTTGCAGTGGAGGTGAGCCACTCTCCTGCCAGACCAATTATATCCAAGCCAGATGAGAGCTGGTTAAAAAACCTCGGGTGACCTGTAGGGGGCGCAACCTTTAATATCAGCTTTGTCTCTTTTCATCGTTTTCTTGATTCTCACCACTCACACTACAGTATCTGCACGTGAATTCAAATATGAACAGGAGAAATATGAACTGGGACCCCATGGCTGGCTGACTCAGCTCTCTGCATCTCATACGCGTGTCACTTCGGACGTAAGATCCTGCTAAATAAATACATGTACTGCAAATAAATATGATTGAAGTACAGGCGCTGGCAGGAAAATATCAGCACCATGGACAGCTCACTTCTGATTTTTTTTCACTAAAAACCATTCACTAAATTGGCCCTGTTCCAAAATCATATACTTGTAGGTAACTATGAAAATTTTCTACAGAACTCACACATACGCCTCAGAAGAACGCGAAGGTGGCATTACAGTGGATTCCTGCACAGCCTGAGGTACTTGGAATCTGTGGCATTGTGCCCAACAAAGTAAAATGGCCGTCACCTTTAAGGCAGGATTTACGCTGCTCTTTTTGTGGTTCAGAGCCTTATTCCTGTTAACGTGAAGTTTGACTGCCGCAGCACCGGCGTGTGCGAACAACCCGGAGGATCTGCAGTACCTGTCCTCACGCCGTACTTTAGTGTGTCCCTGCAGTCGACCAGGATCTGCTCCAGGGACTCCGGCTGGTCGGAAAGTTCCAGATTGAAGCCCTCCATACCCTCGAGGAGCTGGTGGGGGTGGTGGAAGTCCAGGACTTTTGTGGTTCTATCGAAGGTCTTGCGGATGTAGCTTGTGAGAATGTCGACAGCTTCCAGCAAGAACTGTATGGTTTGCTCCTCTCCATTTTTGGCTGGTAATAGATCTATCGTTGAAATGGGGAAAAGGTGTAATTTCTCCTGATATAAACAAATAAATTGTACATAACAGTAACATTAATTCATAAGTATTATGAATGGATGAATGAATGAATCAATCAAACAAGCACTGCACACAATCAGACAAGATATTAATGATTTATTGACCATCTACCAAAAAAAAAAAAAAAAAAAAAAAAACAGGTCAGTCATTTTGGTATTTATTTAATCTGTCGATCTGGTTTATCTTTGATTAATATTCCAAGTTTAAAGTTGACATCGGGTGTTCAAATGCATGGATAAAACACCAGTCGTAATCTATTATAATAATTTCACACTGTTATTTTAACATGTTAATATATTATGTTCCGTTTTTCTTCCCTTTTATCTCGTATAATCACTTGACAGATCTCTACGTCAGCAGCCAAAACGGCTTTTACGATCCACAGTTGTTTTTACATGCTCCACGTTACAATTGAATTTAAAGATAAAGCACAAATATGATATAGACCTGCTGTATATTCCAATTCAGTAGAGCTTTCATTTGCTTTTCTGAATCATAAAATCTTCCAGTTACTTGTGGAAATGTGATTAACTGTCACTGAAATAATCCCATTTAACTGAGAAGTCAAGACGCCAAGCAGCTACTAATAACACAGCCTTATGGGGGGGCGTTTACCCCACTGACCTCACCAAAAACGTAGGCTACGACAAATGGATCATTGCTGACATTATTTGGACAATTCAAATAAAACACGCATTCAAGGGAAAAAAACTGGAGGGAAATTACTGACTTACCTCTAGCAAAAAGATTGGAGAAATCGGTCTCTGTCCGTCTTAACTGTGAATCGCTGTTTTCCCAAGAGAAGAGAGTCTTGGACGGTTGGCGGTCCTTCAAGGAACCGCCAATCCCGCTCTTCTCGTCGTAATTGTTGTTCTTCTGTAAGAACCCTAGATTATTAAGTGAGGAAGAATAAGCGTTAGGCGATAAACTGCGAATTTAAGTTGTTCTAGCGTTGGTACTTTGGAAATAACTGAAGATTAAAATTAAATTAAACTATTTCGTATAATGCACATATGTAATCAAAAAATATGATAAAACATAAAAGCAAACAGTACTATAATGATTAAATTCTAATATTTGCTATTAAAGCTGCTATACAAATACATAGGCCTAAATAAGACGAACCGTGTTCGGATTATAAAGAGCCAGTCAAATTCTGTTACATCCTCCCAGGAGCGATGTAAACTTTAAATCAATCGTTGTTTCTCGTGTTTGCCAGCAGGGGTCGTTCAGTCCATGTTTCGGCATAAAAAATATGTTTTCAATAAAATTGCTTGTACTTAGCAGTTTGTGGGTGTGCTGTTAGTTTTTAAAACTGAATTTATATTTACATGCCGTCTCTTAGGCCCAATTGTCGTATGGAATCTGAAATATGTAGGCCTATTATATAGCCCACATCCCTTAAATATCTATTTCTGAAAATTACGAAGGCAATGGAAGAAACCAAATGATATATTTATAGAAGCAGGCCTAATATTATCTACGAGCATTTTC
>JABFDZ020000039.1:10865705-10881911 GCA_019775955.2 Pollimyrus isidori
GTCAGTCCTGTGTGAGTCAGTCCTGTACAAGTCAGTCCTGTGCGAGTCAGTCCTGTGCGAGTCAGTCCTGTACGAGTCAGTCCTGTGCAAGTCAGTCCTGTATGGGTCAGTCCTGTGCGAGTCAGTCCTGTACGAGTCAGTCCTGTGCGAGTCAGTCCTTTGCGAGCTCTCGAATGGCGTTTATGAGTCTGCAGATTGTCCCTGATTGACTGAAACAACATAATGGACTCGCTGCCTGACAGGATTTACTAGAAACACAAAATAGAGTAAAAGGCTCAGTAAAAGTCTGTGAACAAATGTCAGCATGAGATAACACTGGTAAAAGACTCAGCACACAAATGATCAGATCCCTGTACGTCTAATGATCATGGAAACGAATGGTGGCTATGCAATTTTAGCATTTTAATTGGAATCATTTAGCATAACATTATCGATAATGATGCTGTACATATACGACATATTGAAAAACTGCTGAAGGGTGCCCCGAGGTTATTAAATAAAACAAACATAACACAGATTCAATTAAGGGTCGACAAGTATGTTAACAAAATTAATATCATGTTATCCACCTTTCAGTCAGCACGGGCAATGACCTTGTTACCCAGGGCTTGCTGGTTAAAATCCCAGATAGAGCCAAACAGTGGTAATCGAGGTAAAGCGAGGTAACTTATTTATATCGCTCTCTTTTAGTAGCTGCAGTAACAGATCTTAAAAATGAAGCTGCTCTGGCTAAATGCTATGGTGTGACAGAAGGGACAATCCACAGGGACGCTTGGGGACAAGAGGTGTTATTGGGACTTGCAAACTAATAAGACACAAAGGGGCTGTGAGGGAACAAAACGAAGGCCGGAAAAATAAAAGCTCATAGTTAAGCTATAAGCGTAGCTCCACTTTGCTTTACATGTAAACATCACTAAATCAACCAGAACACTAAGGGCCACGACGAACAAGAAACAGGCAAAATCAATAACCACTACAGACTGAAACACTAGGAAACGCTAGAAGCGACGCTACAGAACATTTCTACAGGACTAGATACAAGTAAGGATAACAAAGGACAATGAGCCAAAAACCACTTACAGAAATACCAGAACAAGATAGCCAACAAGATAACCGAAACGCCAAATTCTCAGCGGAGCTCATTCTCAGCCACATACTGAGTCAATTCAGCCACATAGCAGCTTGAGAAGCAGGGAAACACACTAGGGACTGTGACAGGACCGGGTCAAGAAACACTGTCCAACTGAATAAGGTGTACAGCAGGGAGAACACAGCGCACAGATGAAGATGCTTATAGTGTCAAACATTTAAGGTGCAATGACCTGCAACATGTAGGATATCCTGGGGAACAGGACATGTTAATATCATAGAAATAAATATTTAAATATTTAAAGAACAATATATTTGCAGATTATTTAGTGAATATGAAACAATTGAACTTTTGATTGAAGAGAGCGTCCGGAATTCAGTTCTTTCAGACACCAGCTCATAGGCAGGGGTAATAATTTCAGGTCCAGAAAGTACAAATCCTGGCCATGTTTTGGTTTCAACCAACCAGCTGAGCATAAAAGAATCACAGTCCCAGAGGACTCGGCTGATTGGTTGTATTTTCTGGACCTGATCTTTCACAGAGTCACTCAACTCATCCGCCACCATTGGCACACAGTGCGCACTCAAAGAGAAAAGCCTGCAGCCAAACACCCACAAATAGAAAATAGATGGACAGGCCTCAGTTTTTTTAACATGACTATCTGAGGTTGAGATTGAGTCAGGTTTTATAACAGATCAGGGACGGGGAAGGGAGAGAGGGCGATGGGACGGAAAGAACAGTGACTAGCACATTGTATGTTTTTTTTCTCCCAGATATCTTGTTACAGCCTCGTCCTGGGTTATTCCCTGCCTTGTGCTGTAGCTTCCGGGACAGGCTCTGGAGCCTAGAAAGCCTGCATCAGGGAAGCAGGTACAGAACAGAGTTGGACGGATAGATTTCCATGTGGTTCGTGTTATGCGTATATCTCATGTGTACAGTGGCCACAGGGGGGTGCTGTGCAGGGGACATGGGCTTGTCCAATCACCGACCGGCATTAAAGCGTGACAGAGAGGCGTCCGGCACCCGTCAGTGTGACACAGGCCTTTCCAAAAACACAGGGGTTCTTAATGCTTCATGTCTCTGCATTAATGGAGGTTGCTGGGAGTCGTGCACAGCCAGGAATATCAGCCGAATGGCTCCCGCTAATCCAGACGCAGCCACAAAAGACAATGATGTTCTTAAACGACGAGGTAATCAATTTTTTCCCTTCAGGCCTTACTATTGTTTAGGGTATAGAGCATTTTCAGATTTGCGATGACAGACACTCATAAGGGGGTGGGGTGGCGAAGTGTCTGTCTCTTTTACCCAAAAGATCGTGGCCCTGTGTTCTTCTTTTCAATTACACAAAATATACCAAGGAGGTAAAATATACTAATTCACCCCCATCGCCCCCACAGATCCCCCCACCCGTTCAGTCATACGTCCCAGGTGGTCACTAGACATTTCTACCATTTCCTGGGCACCCTAAATATCCCAAACCTAATAGGCTTTTTAAATCAGGAATCCAGAGTAAGCAGGAAACTTCATGCTCCACCAATAAAGGCCTTAAATAAAACTGACGATCCACACATTTATTTTCTTATCCTGGGTAAAGGGGTGGTGTTTGATCCAATGCCAGGAAGCACAGAACACAAGGTACACCCTGGTCAGGATGCCAGCCCCTCACAGGGTACATACATGCCCTCACCTGGTCATGCTTTAAAAATATACTACACATCGGGGATGAACTGGTATCATACAAACTGGTAGAAATCACAAAGACGGACTGGAAACAGGACTCAGATCCCAAACTGTGAAGTTCAATTATACCTATTTCTTAAACTAAACTAAGTAGACAACTTGTTTCTTATATACAGAAAAAAACCCTAATTTATATAATACTTTAACCAAAGCAGACCCTTAAAAACAAGTTTTGACAAAGAATAATTCCAATGCATGTGCTGAGAGTGGTGAGTGGTGCTCACAGCTGTCACTCAAACCGAGCAACCGCATTGACATATTAAGTCCCTCCTCTTCATCCAACTGACTGCAAGTTTGGATAGTAGGAGGTGAGCTCAGAATGGAAATGAGTTGTGCTCCACCAGCTTAGCTTCACGCTAATCCAGTCCACCACCAGAGCTCTGTCTAAAGTAAGACATCCTGGCATGGGAACTCTTTTCCTCTTGCTTCTTCTCTAACCGCTCCTCTGTGCATTCTTGATCTTGATGCTTCTGATGGCTTTGAACACCTTGGGCACATCTTTCCTTTTGTGACTATATTCACTTGACACGTCATTCAGCCATTCCGTACCTCTTTCCGTTGTTTTGGATAATATAAAGCAGATCTTCATAAACTCCTGTGAATGTGAAATGTCTGCATGTGCCTCTCTACTCTGCTGCCGGTGGGTGACCGTAAATAGTTTCAGATCTAGTCTATGTATCACATTTTGGAAATAAGAGACATACTCAGCGTTTCTAACTTTGTATTTCTATTAGTTCATATCATTCACACTCTCATTCATTTTCATGTAGCCACCACCTTTATTAATACAATTTATTAACACAATCATTTTTTAGATTTTGAAATCTATAGTATAGTATAGTATAGTATACTTAGAGGTTTGTTTCCAATCCTGCACTGCTGCTAATATCCCTCATCCTGAACTCTAACAACTGCTCCTCAATGCTGGTTTTATTTTACTGGTCGAGTCCATTTCCTCGTTGCAAGGAAATGATTAATATGATCACGATCCGAGCATTTTAATACCCTATTTTTCTCCTCTTATGTGATTCCATGTGCTTGATCTTCCCAATAAGTATGTTTCCTCCTCCCTCTCTCTGAACGAGTGTGTGTCCAGCTTCTCTCCTGTCCTTATGTAAGCCTGTCTTACCCTGCGCCCCCGAAACAGATCTTCCGGCTACTTGATCCCTGTATCGTTTCCTAACTACGACATTGGCTTAGCGTATTTGTTTTCTGTCTGCTCTGTCCCTGGACGCCCACTCCCCGTGACATTTTTATTATAGCATAGTATAGTATAGTACAGTATAGTATAAGCCACGAGTATCCTGCCTGTTTGCATAGCAGGCAAAGAACATGATAATATTTTCGTAATGTTTTGTAGGAAAAATGGATAAAACCATCGATAACCTTTTACACATATAACAGTGCAAGCAGTAGTTTTACCCAGAGTCAAAGCCTTCAACCATATGGCCGAAACCCTCTTTCATATCTGCCTATTTCATTACTTCTGAAAGACATCAAGTCATTTATGTAGTTTGCAAATACGCGTCGTTATTTGATTAAAAACAACCATTAATCACATTTAAGTACAGGTTAATATAAGTATAGGTTCCAACCTCCCAGCTCCTGTATAAATTATGAATAATAGATCAGTTTTTATACAAAAAAGTCTAGAAAAGACAGCAATTTTCATATACTTACATGATCGTTTGTTCGACTGAAGTCCCCGTCATCTCACTGTGCATGCACAGAATATATTCCATCTGGAGATACTGGTTTTACAGATATAACCAGTAGGCCGGCCTGTTGTCTGCACTGTTTTCGCTCTGGCCAAAAGGCTGCAGAGGGATTAGTTGCATTAGTTTTCTTAAGCTGCCACATTTTTTGCTTATTTTTTTCTTGGTTCTTGACAGGCTTGTATTTTAACACGCCCCCCCCCCCCCCCCATCATCACCTTGTTGACTGACGGCAAAATGCAGGGGCCCACATCAAGTTGTTTGCAAGGATTGTAGCATGTGATTTATGACAGAGAGACAGGACAGGCAAGGAAGGCACTTGTGTGGGCCCCCCCGAGCTGAGATGGGGGGCCCAGACGGGGGTGGGGGACAGCACAATGCCGTGACAAATCTGCTTTATTTGTGTATTCTGTTTTTCACAAAAGTTTAAATAAAGGAATTGTGTTTATTCTCTTTCTTGGTATTCATTAATTTACACTTCATGGATAATGGTCGTAATATTGAGTTGGAGGGCGTCAGAATCCCTATTATCATTTATTACTGTCACTTATAATTCTTTGTTATAATAGTCAAGCAAAAATATTTTTCATGACTGCGGTCTGTGTTCATTCTTTTTAAAATATAATTTCTAAAGTATTAGGAGATAACTTACTAAATTATTTACATTTTTATGAAAATCCATGGTACTTGACTATATTTTGGAACTTGTACAAAATGTCCATAAAGTCTCTTTACAATTTCAAAAATTATTTATGATATGTGGAAATTATTACAAAATGAGACATACATATTTAAGTTTTTTTTTGCCTCATTTAATACACCTCTATATGGGCACCATTACAGTAGTTGCATAAAGCACATCAAGATGGTAGTAGATTCCTTGCCTTGTTCGCTGTGCCATACCCTCATCAACAGTGGCACTGGCATCAGTGACCCCCCCTTTAGATTACAGATGTACCCGTACCTTTGTTTGCAGTGTAATTAAAAACTTTGATATCTACTGAGTACATGGAACAAATCTGATATCTCATCAATTGCCGCCTTTGTAATACATTTTTGAAATTGTAAAGAGACTGTATGGACAACCCTATATATTATTAAATAATATATAATGCACATGAGTTGAACAAAACAATTAAATTCCATCTGTTTTCCATAACTGCACGTCCGATACAGCATCACAGGCAACTTGGGTCCTATTGCAGGCATTACAGGGCATGAGGCAGGGGACACCATGGATGGGATATTGGACCACTGCAGGGCAACAGCAATTTCTAGGCACTAATTCATTTAACTGCATGTTTTTGACCATGGTAAGAAAGCAGAGGACCTAGGAGAAACCAGTGCAAACACAGATAGAAGATTCAAACTGCACAATCGCAGCCACAGAGGGTGAGGTTCAAATCCAGTACTGCAGATACGAGGCTACAGTGAAACTGAACTAAACATATTCAGGGGTAATGTATAATTTTGATAGCAAGGGCATAAACAACTTTGCTAAAAGTATTGGATCAAACAATTCATTTTATATGAATTACGATATACAATGAACATTTAATTGGCAAACCGTACGGTAGCGGAATGTTGCTGCACACATCCATTAAGATATGACAGGTGGGAACATGTGGCAAGTATTGATACTAAAATGAGAAAAATACCAGCAATTTGTAAAATGCGTGAATTCCAGCTCTTGTTTGATTTCTGAGTGCTGTGAAGCAGACCTGGATGTTTCGGAACATAAAGACACAGAAATGTTTAAACAATCTTTTGTACATTCAAGCTCAGAAATCCTGAATACTTGAATCAGGAAGGCTAATGAAGCCGTTTAATTCTCAGTGTCTGCTGTCAGCAATGCTTTTGGCGTTATTTATTTATTTGAATTATTTTAAAGGTCCTTTTTAAACTTTTTTTTTCCTCCCTCTTTATATAGGCTGCATGCACACACATAAGTCTGTGTATAGAAATGTATATACACAAATTTACATATGTGTGTGTGTTTGTATCTGACCTTCATTTTACCCCTCATACAGACCAGTGACAAATAACTTAGGACAGCATTGCATACACATAAACAGGGACTTCATTAAATATGCAGTAAACGTACTTCTTTACATTGCTGCTGTGGGTTCCTGTGCTATTACTTACTTAACTTGATGCTGTCATTAATTTTGCTGCTGCTCGATTTTGTATTTTTTTTTTTGTCTTTTTAATGACCACAGAGTAGAAATTGTACTAACAATAAAAGTTTAATTTATACATTCAGTCACTCTCTTTCCTTGGTTCAGGCTGGAAAATGTGAATCGAAGAATAAATAAAGCAGTAATTCACAAATTTCCCTTAACTCTTATTTCATTGCAGACAGAATGAACACAGGACAATTCACGTTTTTTTGGTCAACATCATTTGATTTGTAAATAAATATCCATTCTTGCCATTAAGGCTTGCAACACATTCCAAAAAAAGTTGCGACGGGGGCGATTCAGGGGTAGTAATGAGGTATAATAACTAAATAGTGATGTCATTTGAAACTGGTGATGTTAACAGGTGATTGCAATCATGATTCGGCACAAAAGCAGCATCGAAAAAGGCCCACTCCTTTAGGAGCAAAGATGGGCAGAGGATCGCCAGTTTGCCACCAAGTGCGGGCAAAAATCTTTGAAATGATAAAGAAAAACGTTTCTCAAAGAAAGACAGGAAGAGATTTGGGCATTCCTCCCTCTACAGTGCATAACATAGTGAGAAGAATCCGGGAATCTGGAGAAATTACCGTACACAAAAGCCAAGGGTGCAAACCTAAACTGAATGGCCGTGATCTCCGAGCCCTCAGACAGCACTGCATTAAAAACCATCATTCATCAATAAATGATATAAATGCGTGGGCTCAGGACTGCAGGTACTTTAGGAAGTCACTCTCAAGCACTACAGGACATAGTTACATTAGGAAATGCCAGCTAAAACCGTACTGTGCCAAAAGGAAGCCCTACATAAATAGTGTCCAGAAAAGCCGTCGACTTCTCTGGGCTCGGAGGCATCTGGGATGGTCCATTGTGCAGTGGAAACGTGTATTATGGTTAGACCAATCGGTTTTCACATCTTTTTTGGAAGAAATGGACGTCGTGTGCTGCAGACCAAAGAGGAAAAGGACCATCCAGACTGTTACCAGATACAAGTCCAAAAGCCAGGGTCTGTCATGGTATGGGGTTGTGTCAGTGCCTTCGGCAAAGGTAACTTGCACATCTGCGATGGCACCATCAATGCTGAGAAGTATCTCAGTTTTGGGGGAACAAATGCTGCCTTCAAGACGACGTCTTTTCCAGGGATGCCCATGCTTATTTCAGTAAGACAATGACAAACCACATACTGTGCGCATAACAAAGGCATGGCTGCTTGACTGGCCTGCCTGCAGCCCTGATTTGTCTCTAAAGAGAATATTTGGCGCATTTATTGTGCACCTAAAATGTTGTTTGCAGTAAGAATGGGACAAACTAACAGCTGCAACACTCAGTCACTTGATTTCTTCAATGGCTAAACATCTTTTAAATGTTGTTAAAAGACAGGGGAACTGTACAAAGTGGTAAATGCAACTTTTTTTGGAATGTGTTGCAAGCCTGAATGGCAAGAATGGATATTTATTTACAAATCAAATGCTGTTGACAAGAAAAAACATGAAATGTTTTGTGTTCATACTGTCTGCAATGAAATAAAATTCGAGGAAATTTTATTACTTGCTTTTTTCTGTTTTTATTCACATTTTCCACCGTCCCAACTCTTTCTGATTTGGGGTTGTACAGTATGTCCATTGTAGTGGACATTTTATTTTTGCATTTATCTTTTCACTGATGTTAGCAAATGTATTTCTTCCTGTTGTGCACTAAAGAGGGCATGCTGTGAAATTAAAAATGAAAATAAATTTGAAAAAAATCTAAATTGTAAGGCGTTTTATTTTCTTCCTCCAATGACAAATAACCTACAATTGAAAGGCACTTTTCCCCTTGGGTCTCAGGAGGAGATATATAAATATACAGTATATATATATTATATATATTATATTTATATATGGTTTCTCGGTTCTCCTTTCACTTGTATTCTATCCATTTGACATTCTGACAGGGGGGCTCATCCTGAATGCCTGTATCTCTTGTTGTGAACCAGCTGTCACTGTCATGTGACTATCACATGACAAAATCATCTCCGCGGCCGTTCCCACGTCCATTTGTCCATTTATGACAGTACAAAAAAGCTAAAAGACTCGTCTCTTAGCAAGATAATCTGCTACATTTGACTCATAATTCACTGAATTAGGTACCCATTTTGAATGGAGTAGTTAATATTGCGCTACAGAAAAGCCTCGGAGGGCAAAACCTTGTCATATTCGGTTATATGAATACAACTGTTTAGTAAACTTGGGTAATTAGCTTCAACAGATAAACAGTTGAAAAACAGATTAGAGAAAGCATCGATCTAACACTGAAAATGCGATAGTGACAGCATGTTGTTGTGCGGAAAACAAAGTGAATTACAAAATATGTTTTATTTTAGCTTATAGAAGACAGAGTTCTCAATTCACGGAAGGGAGTTGATGGGGTGAAACTAATATCTGGCAGATGTCTTTTTAGATAGATTAATAAATATCGCTAATTATGAACATTGACGTTTTCAACTGTATCGAACAACTGAAAGGTTGATCGAAGCAGGCCTCATGTATAAATAGTGCAGAGAATGCTATTCTTCTGATAAACAATAAGATATTAAACTTATCATGACTTTTCGGTATGAAGGCCTATAATTCCGGGCGGCTCACAATGTGTTCAGAAAGATTTTAACTGCATAACATATGTATATATTGACAGTTTAAATCAGGGTTTTCAGCCTAACCCTGGCAATCACTATTTGTTGGAACTTTTGTGCAATAGGCTACATTGATCTTATACTTTTAGAAGAAGCCCTCGAGTCTGATTTGAATTAATAGATCTGCCATTCACTTGTAAATAAATTGGATGCAAATATGATTAATATGAGTTCTAGATGAATTCAGTTATTTCCATCACATGTGGTTAACTGGTGTATTTCATCTTATATTTCAATGCTCTAATTAATTATAAGTATCAATTTTATATCCTGCATGGATCTGTTTTATCATTGTGTGTTACGTGATATGTATTTACCTGTTAAACCTGATGCATCTGTGGTTTAGAAATTTGTTTTAGATAGTCAGTGCAAAGAAAAAGATGCTGGTCCATTAAATATATTATTTTATATTATGCTATAATAAGACCTCCAAGGTATTTTAATTGGGCCTATAATCTTGCCATAGTTTAAGGGGGCATCGTGACCCCACATTGCATTTTAAAAATAAGTATGGGGGCATGTTTATAATTCCGAATGAATTACCGAAGTGTATTAATGATTCCTTTCGTAAACGATTCCATGCATTAATTGCCGTATCTTGTATGCATTTAACGGCCGTGTGACACCTGCACTGTTTATTAACGCTTCTTAAATCAAGAGCTTAACAGAACTTGTCGTTCACTTACATAATGGAGGAAGACTTGTTGAATTCGGATTTAACATCGCTCGTTTCCATCGGAACAAAGAAAATAAAAGCTCTATCCAGACGAGTTCGTTAAAACATATACGGCAGTTGGGCAACTTTGGGAATAGGTAAAATATATCACTTTTTATTTCCATACAGTATAGAGTCGTTTCTTTCCGAAAGCATGCGAAGGCGTCCCGCAATGGGACAAAACAACTTGACACTTTCATTCAACAAAAGCTATTAATTGATTTATATACAAATAAGTTCTTCCACCGGAGACAACGTTCGGAAAAAAACATAAATTCAACAATTTGGACTTCCAAAATATATATATATATATATGTACAAGAAATACCAGCGGCTGGGGACAAAAGTTCAGTAAGGTCCTCCAATGTACTTAAAGACGGGTATAGGCTATTCTGGACATATTTACACATAGCAAATCAGTATGTTTCCACTTGACGACCAGAAGTAGAAATTGGTAATTCCTCATTAGTAATTTATACAAATAACTCCTTTAAAATGATTGTTTTGGACTGGAGGTTCTGTATAGATATATTGCACAGGGACTCGGTAAGCGCCATTCTTGCACCCTAAATGCTTCGGATATCTTCTCTTTTTACCTCGTTTAGGGACTTTTCTTGCGGTTTGACCTTTTTGTTCTGATGCGTTTTGACATGCTTGGCTAGATGGTCACTCCTCATGAAGCGCTTACAGCAGCTGGGGCAGACGAAGCGCTTCTCGCCCGTGTGCGTTCGCAGGTGTCTCTGGAGCTCGTCGGATCTGGTGAAGCTCTTGCCGCAGAAGAGCCAGTTGCAGACGAACGGCCTCTCCCCCGAGTGCCACCTGAGGTGCGCTTTGAGGTGCGAAGTCTTCCCGTAAACTTTTCCGCATCCGGGTATGTGACAGATGTGCTGCTTTTTCTTTCCCGGCTCCTCGCTGGAGCCCGAAGACTGGCAGTTGGGGCATCTGCATCTACGGCATCTCCGCGCTGTGGCCAAGGGGGACTTGGTGTGAAGCAGGGCTGCTATCTGGGTCTGATATTGAGCGAAATCCGAATGTCCCAGAACCAGGCTCCGCTGTAAGGGGAACCGAGTGGTCGCAAGAGATGAGGGATGACTGACGGGATTTCCCTGCTGAAGGCTCCACCAAGGGATATCCTCTCCCGGATTTGGGGACAGCTGTCTCGGCTGTTGATGGATAAGACCGGAGTGGCCAGGAACGAAACCCGGTATCGCAGGTGCGATCGGGGCTGGCGCTGCATATGTAACAGCAGGGACGTAGGTGGGTGGGCAACTTGACTGTAATGATTGCACGGAACATGGTAACATCTTCACTGGGGAGAACTCATACGGATAGGTGGGGTCGGCCGGTGGCGTTAAAGGCAGTTCGTGATGAGGACCGAAAGAGGACTGGATGTGTGCAGGGAGCTGGGTTTTAGGGGAAAGTCCCAAAGTCGGATTGCTGGCGAGAGCAGCCTGTGTGTTTCCTTCGTTGCTCCAGGGGTGAAATATTCGCGATGGAGAGCCGAGGGTCGTGTCATATGGGACTTGAAGGAAATCAGTTGCGTTTGATCCGTGATGCCCAATCCTGTTACAAGTTGCCGCTAGAAGCGCCAGAGGTGAATGTTTGCTTGTCTCCGGTGACGAGTTTGGTGTACGGTCCTGTAGATTATTAAATTATGTTTAATTTCACCGCTTTTGATATATGGTAGCAAAACATTTTTAAAAAACATATGGAATTGCGAACTCACCAAATATACATTTTGACAGGCAGTTTTAGCTTTAGCGCAACTAAATAAAAGTTCTCTGGCTCTTATAGCTGTTGGTCTGGGCAGCCAAAAGTGCAAATCGTTATTCTCATATTTGTATTTAATTGAAAACATATTTAAGCTTCTGCGATAACAATATAATAATACGAATAGCTGACCTTTCTACACTGGCTCTTTGTATGGAACTGTAACTGACAAAAGGGTCGTGATATAAAAGTTCTGTCCAAAATAATACTCTAAGAATACTCTAGCGATATATGGTAACTCGGTATACATACCTGCAGAAAAGCCTGGAGTGTGTCGTTCCGTAGTACAGCCACCGTAGCCATGTCCTACTCTGTTTATATTCGTCTCTTTTTGTGTAATTAAAATAACTTAAAAACTAACGCGGTTCCAGATTGTCATGTACGGAAGTCTTCCAATGGTCAGCTCCTTCTCCCGAGATATCCTTGGACTATCTGACGAGTACGGATCACTTCTTAGAATTTGATAAGGACTTTGGTGGGCCGCCAGCCAGTCAGAAATAAGATTTATTACTTTGAAGTTTGCCGCTGCCCAATCATCAAAGAATAGCGGCTCTTTGAGAGGGGAAAGCAAATCCTTTGAATCCACAAAGCTCCTATGGTGTGTTTGTTGGTCTGGATAAAAGAACTGATTATTAGGGGGGATGGGAAGGGAGGAGATAAAGGCGGGACAATTAATGAAGTAATCGCTATGTGGGAAATGTATATACACAAATAATTGGATTTTCTTGATCAAAGATCACCATGCCGCCCGGAGACCCCGGCATTGGACGCTATAGTCATCTGATCCCCCTTTTTGTAATTAAGGATTTGTAGCGGTGCCTTGTGAGACAATGTGACATTGTTATCTCCGGAGATCTACTTAGGCTGCGTCTCTGATATGTTGAAGCAGTGTAGAGCAGTTGAATGAATCAAATAAAGTGATTCCACATCCATACAAAGTTAACCTCGTTTGCGAGTTACAGATGCACAACCGACGCTGTGGGTGTGCCATTCACATTCTGTGCATAAAAATACTGCCGTAAAAGCAAATTATTGTCCTTTTTTTTGATCGACTTGCGTGCTGTATATTAAACATGGGCCTACAAACATGCATTTTTTGCGTGTTTAACCTTTATATTGCGGATGTAAATATTTCTGTGAAATGTGTCCTGATGTTTTTGATATAAAGTCTATTTTCTTCTTCGATAATTATACATTAGGGCTATTGCCATTCAGTTGTAAATTAAGCAAAGTTTTGCCTATATCGGTATTTGTGGAATACATTATATTGTAAAAAGCTTATTTACGGCAGAGAAGAGCAAGACATATTACTAATCCCCCAGCCTGAAAGACTTTGGCTTGATAAAATGTAGAGGAAGTTTCACACAGTAACCCAAACGATTCAATTTACTGGACGTGACACGTCTCGACTATTCATGCAGTTACTGATGGCTTTTAAACTCTGTAGAAAGAGCGACGTCTGCGAAGCAGTTTTGCCAAGGGAGGTGTTCCCGACTTCAAGAGTGGAAACAATTTTTAAGTCCCGCCTGCTCCTCCGCCTTGAGCAGGTTTCGCCCCCCTGGAAGGTGGACAAGATCTTAACGACCTCACTAATACGGCAGTGGAAAAGATTAAGCGTAAATTAGGGTAGATACATGACACTGCTTAGATAGCGAGGTCAAAACGGACGGATCGGATGATTGATATAGATGTTCCTAGTTAAAAATATGACATAGGCTATTTAAATACACACAGTGGCCTATTCATTAAGATGACGTAACATTTCCGAAAAATAAATTAAGACAAGTGAAGGAAACGGTTTACTTCAGTCTGTTAAGTCAAATTGTGAAGTGAAGCGTTAAATACCAGCAGTGAGATCTTTATCTGGCTTTCCTGTTGGAAACAATCGCTATCCTCTCAAAGGCTTTGGGTCTGTAGATTATGAATTAGATCGGGTTCTTTCTTTGAGGGGATTAGCGTGCCAAGTCCTCTCCCAGGGCTCTATAGAGTCATAGGGGAGAAAGGAGATTCCCCTGGGGGTCAGCGGTAACCTCAGTTGCTTGGTAATTCTGAATAACAGGGCAAACGGCACTCGGTTTTACCAGCACCCGTTTAGAAGTCCTATCTTCACCTTCTTCTGAATGTTCCATATATGATCATGGTTGGAAAATAATTTCCAAAATAAATGCTGATGTAGCACAACGACTAGGTAGAGTTCCTAGTATAGTCTGTCTTGTACACAGGACCGCATGTTACCAATATAGTGCTTATACCGTGAAAATAATGACGATAATGAATAATGAACGTTACCAGATCTGATTTTAGTTACATAAACAATTTCCACAAAGATTTTTTTTAATGACTAAGTAATAAATATTGCCACAGTTACGTCAGTTGCCTAATATAAGCCTAAAAAGTTCGTGTGTGATGTTTGTCTCTTCATGTTGTGGGGTCAGTAGGCTACCCTTTCCACTTTTAATTGTAGGTTACCAAAATCTTCGTCTGTTTTTTAGTGCATACTGGTAAAAGGCCTTCTTATGTGGTAAAAAAAAACTAACAAAGCGTTTCACTAATGTAGAGTATATTTGCAAATTTGCAAGTCAGCTTAAAGGGAAGATTTACCTTGGACACAGGATTTTTTTTGATAGGCCTACACCAAAAATATATTTAAAAAATATTCTGAAACAGCGAAACTCATTAAAAGCAACACACTAAAATTTTAGTGATGCAATTAATTTTATCAGCCTTTGAGACTTTTGAAATTCATATATTTCTGCAAAAATGGATAACAGTTTAATATCCCAATGCTTAATTTATAGCTGGGCTGTGATCCTGTCTGTGGAACAGACAAAGATATTAAATTATTATACCGAATAAAACAGCCTTTCACGTGCTGTGGGATAAACAAATTGAAATTACGCAGAGGTAGGTTGGGAGGGGGAGCGGTGATTTGCTAAGGAGTGATTATTAGCAATGATATAACCCACCCATTCCTTAATTTCTAAGAGGAGTTTGACTGAAAGTATAAAGTAAAATAACTGGCAATGATATGAATAAATTGCGCTACTGCAGGCAACTGGCAAGAGGTATATTTTCTATCGCAATGTCTTTTAATTAAAATGGAGCCCCATCTTCATGTGTGAGTTAGGACCCTACACCTGAGAGGGGAAGGTTACTGATTTGAATCCCATGGCTGGCAGGCCTTCACCACTTGGTCCTTGTGCAAGGCCCCTAACCCCAGTTGCTCTAGGCCAGGGTTCTTCAAATCTGGCCCTCGATTCCAAATCCAGGCCGTGTTTTCAGTTCTCCCAGGTAGTTAGGTTAATAATCGCTGATTCTGATTGGTCGGAGGCTTCACACCTGACTGACAGGTAAAGGAAGGCTGGAAAACCAGCAGGGCTCAGACCTCGAGGACCGTGATTTGAATAACCCTGTTCTAGGCACCGTCTAACCCTGCTTTCTCACTTACACATCCCTTTGGATAAAAATGGTAGACTAAATAAGTAAAATACAGATTAGCATACCGTACTTTAGAAATGGGAACTTCTATGGGCAAGGCCAGCTGAAACTAGGGGCAGCCACATAAGATCCCAGAATTGCCTGCATTGGAGAGGAAATTGATGATGTACTTTTTTGATGGAGATCCTCCCAAGTACAGTTATGCTACCGGGGAGCCGCATGCAGGCTAATCGGAAAAGGTGCCATTTACTGCTGCATTACTCCATGAACTTCGCTCACTTTACGATAATTCGGTTCTGGATCATTCATGCCAATGTGCACCATTTACAGCCACTGGGGGAATATCGCATAATCCTTTCAGAATATTTCCAAAAGATTTATGAGATCTGTGTGAGAGTTAGAACTACTTGTGTTTTAAGCATTTAATTACTGGCTGAGAATCGTTCAGGATTTCGTCTAGGTTTGTGTTACTACCTAAAAATGAAAAACTGAAATCCAGTGGGATGCAGGAATTGTCACGGAACTTTAAGGACCGATGTACAGTTTTCATATGTCAGTAATGATTTTAAAGCCCTGAAATGATAATTACGTTTTCTCCTCATCCTAGTTTATCAATGAAATATATTTTCCTGGAATATTCTTTTGACGGTACAATTGTATGATCGCATAGTTTATTCTTTCATGTACCAACCCAATAAAACTCAGACACTTGTCAGTTATGCTTACACACACACACACACACACACGCACACACACGCACGCACACACACACATGCACACACCCGCACGCACACACACACGTGCACGCACGCACACACACGCGCACGCACGCAAGCACATACACACACACACACACACACGCACGCACGCACGCACACACGCACGCGCAC
>JABFDZ020000039.1:11005391-11029481 GCA_019775955.2 Pollimyrus isidori
GATATCGTAACACATCACATAAGGCATGACGTCTGTGATCTCAGCCGTACTCGATATCGTAACACATCACATAAGGCATGACGTCTGTGATCTCAGCCGTACTCGATATCGTAACACATCACATAAGGCTTGACGTCTGTGATCTCAGCCGTACTCGATATCGTAACACATCACATAAGGCATGCCGTCTGTGATCTCAGACGTACTCGATATCGTAACACATCACTGAGTCCAGAGCATCGTTCGTCTGGAGGTCTCTCCCGGCCACAGCAAAAAGGAGGCCTCCACACTCTCCTACGCCGAACAGACATCTGGGAGATGGCATCGCAGGAAGAGGGATCCATTCGTTACTCAGACTGTCCAACTGAAACAAAGATAGATCTTTCACATAACAGGTTCTTGTTTTGTAAAAAGCTGTGTAGCTTCTGCTCCAGTACTGTTTAGACTCGTACATGGGAAGCTCAAGCTAGCTGCACTTATGTCTAATAGACTCCTTGATTGCATGTATGTTTGCAATGTGCTATTTGCCTCAATTCTATGTTGCTATTTCAAAAGCATCTTCTGAATATGTAAATGCACATGATGGAGATGATAAACATCTAATAACATGAAAGAAGGTATCCCATTTGGCAGTGTTTCCCAACCCGGTCCTGAGGACCTGGAGGAAGCAGAAATGTAGAATATCTTGCAAGGACCCGAATGATGGACTGTCTGGGGGACCCTGACAGTCCAGGAATACTGCAGTAGGGGATTAAAAAGTAGTTTTTGGCATAAATAATCCGAACAGATAACATTTCAAATGTCCGTTCTGAGTTTAAGAATGATGTGGTGATGATGCCACACACAAACATGGCGGGTTACCTGGTAGAAGTAGCACTGCAGGGGGACGTCCTTGTTCTCCTCATCCACAAACAGGCCCCCAAGGACGTAGAGCTGGTTGTTCTTGGTAGTGAAACTGACGTGGTTGCGCGGTATCTGCTCCGCCATGCTGGCCAGGAAGCACTCGTTCTCACTGGCGTCATAGGCCACGGCGGCTGTGTCGTTGATCATCAGGATGAGGTCCCGGACATACATGCCAAGCCTGCGGACGTCGTTCAGGTAGCCTGGCGGCTTCCTGCCTTGCTGTTCCCCGCTCTCCGTCCCCTCTGCAGGCTCCCCCTTCTTTTCCATCTCAGGAAGTTTGCCGGCAAAGGCATCTTTGATGACCTGGATTTTCTTCAAAAGTTCTGCGTCGGCCTTAATGATGTCATCCTTCTCCACGTTCTCCTTGAAGTACTTTTCGGGCAGGAGCCGGAAGCGGATGTGCTCGAAGGCGTCGTTCAAGGTTTCGGCCCGCGTCTCCCTGTTGCTCCTCACCCACCTCATCAGCGCCTCAAACACCACCTCCTCCTTCTCCACGTTCAGAACATCTCCGCCGATGATCGCAAAGAGCTCATGGGGCGCCAGCTGGAGGAATTCCTCATCCTTGGCGACGACCTCGAAACGGTCCGCGATGTAGTCTCGGGCGGCCACTGCCAGGCGAGGGCAGCTGGTGACCAGGCCCAGCCTGAAGATGGCCAGGCAGTTAGCCAGAGACAGCTTCCTCTGTAAGTAATTCACACATGCTGTGAACACAGAGGGAATCTGGAAGCGGCTTGCCACAGCGAAAATGTCCTGCACGTTGTCATCCGTGAGTTCCAACTCTGCTGAATAGAGGTAGTTAATAATTACGTCCATGATTGCTGGGTCCGTGCCCTCAATCACTACTTCCTTGCTGCTGTCCAATTCTTTGCCATCCTCCGTGAAGAAAAGGTCTCGGAAGTAGGGGCTGCAGGCAGCCATGATTACTCTGTGGCATGGCAGGCTGCGGTCTCCTATTTTAAGAGTACAGTCCACCAGTCTGTTCTGGTGTAGTAGGTCCTTCAGACCTTCTTGGAGGAGAGTGCTCTGGAACAGACGCAGGTCTTCCTTCACGCTTTCTGGGTCCATCTTGCGTGAAACGTGTCCTTTGCTATAAAGTCGAGGAGCGTTAGAGGCCAGAGATCTTCTCAGTGCACTGTTCCAGATGCGAAAGGCTGAGTAACATACAAAGCCTGGTGTGAAGCCCCTGCAATTTAATCCCATTTCTCTAAATTTAGACCCCCACCCCAGCCTATAGGAATTCAGACAAGCCAAATGGGAAAGCTGTCCCAGCTCACGCAGCTGTCACAGACTGAAAGAAGCAACTGTAGGTCTTACTATGGAAGCTCAGCTTCAACACCATAACAACACTGGTGGCCTATGAAATCATACAGAGCGTTTTATCTTTTGCGGCATCTGGCCGCTACGGCACTACGCCGCACTGCCAAAACAACCTTCAAACCTTGAATCATCAACCTTCAAACCTGTAATGATATTGTATTGGATTTGGCTGTTTCCATCATTTTCACCGACTCGCTCACTTCGCTCCAGCATCAAAGTAGGACACGCCAGGTTTTGAACGAACGGCAAAGCCAATATCCGAGAACTCTCAGGTGCAGGTAAGTGTTTGGCTCAAGAAATTTCCGAGGAGGACAGGAAGTGAGTGTGTGAGGCTGGGGGTGGGTGAGATAGCTATGTGTTAGTGAAACCACCATGCATCCTAAAATAGCAATGACAAATGAGGAACAATTCACCTCCCCCAGCCAAAAAAAAAACATTTAGAATGAAATAATCACCATCTATCTTTACACTATTTACTAATACACACTCCTGAGAAAAAAAAACCTCAAACTGCACAACATTAACCCTTGTCCCATTTTTTTGCCCTGGAGTGTGTATAATTTATCAAGTAAGCTGACCCTAATCTGCAATACCATTATTTTTTCTTTCAAGAGTTGACTTTTCTAGGAAATAGGGCCTAGTAAGGACTGATATATATTCAACTTTTTGGTATCTGTGTAATTTTTGTCGATTCTCTGAAAGTTCATGAAATTAATTTTATAGAAAAAGCACACAAAATACGAGAGATCTAAATATTTGCTTGAAAATGTTTAATTCAATAATGATAAAAAAAAATCAAATGATTGCGAACATGGTAATGCTTTTCCTAAAACCAACACACTTCAATCTTCAGCCAAAAAAAGGCTGTATAACAATATTTTATGCCACTGTAGGGAATATTATTATTATCGATGTTTGTTTAGTAGACACTTTGTCCAAAGTGACATAAAAGTTGAGAGTAAAGCCAGGCAGCATTGTTGGGGCAGCTAGGGTTATAAGGGCCTTGCTCAGAGCCCCAACTGTGATGGAAGTACTTTTCTAGTCACAGGATTTGCATCCACAACCTTCCATATATGGGCACAGATGCCTAACTCACAGAGGTACAGAGCACCGCCAGACACTGACTAAACATAGGGTGCGTAAAATGCGGCATGATAGTCTGGCCAATGATGAGTTTATAGTTTTACAATCAAATTAATTTTAGGCAGGTAGCTGAAATTAAGTAGAAATCATAATTTTGTTTGATCAGAAAAGACGCAAATTCCTTGGCCAAAAACAAAGACCTTTATCACAAGATTAAGATTGTGGTTTTCAATACCACAGCTAACTAATGACAAATGACTTAGAAAACCACTGTGTATAATATATGACCGTGTATAAGTCATTAACATAGATAAAATAATTTATAGTATGTATTATAGTACAAACAAACATGGGAGGATTCAAGGCATGACAATGCCAATCTTTATTTTGCCTAAAATATCTCCTGTTTCTATTAAATATTAAACACATTTTATCTAACTAAACATTAAATATTAACTTATTACTTCCCAGAGACCTTGAAGTGTAAATCCTTCCTTCAGTTTCTCCACAGCTAAGCCAAGCTCCTCAGAAAAAATTGGCTCCCGGTCTTGTTGCTATTGAGCAAAATTCAAAAAGTTAGTACTGTTTACTGTTAAATCCTTATAAACAAAGCCATGTATGTCCAAGGACTCAAAGACTAAATAAGAACATTACCTTATCACCGTCTGCAAAGTATGCCTTAGGAAAAGAAAATGCCAGTATTACAAACGGGAATCTAACTATATTTACACCTAATTATGTTCATAATGTTAAAGTAACTGAATGGGATAACATTGAGGTTGAAACAGGTGGAAATTTCTATGTGTATACATTTATTGTACTGCAGTGGCTAGTTGATGAGTTTCCTATATAAGTAAATTGTAAATAATGCGAGATTCCCCAATTAATACCGTAACGTGTGATAGTAAGATAGCATGAAGCACTTAACACGTGGCTCAAATAGTGCCTGATCAGTGCCCTCTTGTGGTTAAAAAAAAATGACAATGACACAACGCATACTCACCGTAAATGCATCCGTCTGCAGGTCAGGCTCAATCTCTATATCATCTGGAGGCTGCTCCATCGTTAGCTCCTCCAGTGGCTGGGGCTGGTAGTGCAAAGGCAAAATAAAAATGACATTAAGTGGTTATGGAAGTTTCATTCCTCAAGGTACAGTATCACCTGCAAACAGGCACACACCTTCTCCTCTATTTCATAGTGCACCCCAAAGATAGGGTTCGCAGAGTAAACTTTGTGTAATGAGTTGACCTCCTTCACTGTACTCTGGAGTTTCTCCACAGGGTCGATCTTGAAGCCCAGAAAAAACCTTCCTGTCTGTGAAAATAGCCACACATACACGTGATGCAACTATATGGTGGGCTTCCTTCCAGTCCTGCGAATTCTAGTGTTGAATCTAGATTTTCAACATATCACATGGTATTTCTGGACCATCAATTCAATGGCTCATATACTTATGTCTCAGAACCCTGACTAGAGATTTTTGATTTAGTGTTGAACCTTTTGCATTGTTTAAATGACTAAACATTCATATCATGGGAAAGACAAACAATCAATTTTACCTGCTGAGAGCTCTCTATCACTAATGCTAGTCCAAACTTTGAGTCTCTTATCTTGATGGAGCGCTTTGGGGATTAAAAGGAACAAATTTGGCAAACAATGCATGCAGTGAATATACTGTTTGTTATTCCGTGAAGAGGCATTATTCAATTATAAAAGCTGACATCAAAACAGACAATTCAAGGACAGTAGTAGTGATGTCAGATCAGCTCAGCAAGGGTATTTTTAGATCACTCAAATAGAGAGCTCATGGGAGTTACTTACAGAACAATATTCTGAGGAGAAGAAAAAAACGATTGGTTCAGAGAGATAACCAATCAGATTGTGCAGCAGATGTGTACAGGCAATTAGAGGAGGAGGGACCAACCAGTCAGATGTCTCAGTGCTACTTCCGCTAATTGCTTGGATCCACCTCCTCTACAATCTGATTGGTTATCTTTCTGAATCAACCAATGGTACATACTTGTGTAAGTAAAATTCCCACGATCAAAAAGGATGGTGTCTCGAGAAGATTCATACGTACTATCTGCAGGTACGGGATGCTGACGTTGAAGCTCTCATTGACGTTTGCGTGCCACACAATTCGCACGTTTGTCACAAAGAACGTCCCCAAGTTACCCTGCGGGAGACGAGCTTTAAAGCATTTCTGCTGAATCACCGTGATTCAAGCCGGGTAGCTTTACTGGCTATTAAAAATGGATGGATGGGTAGGGTGTGTTGGCTACATTCTCTGCCTTAAGCCTCATCGAGGTTGACAGCATTTGGAAACACCAACCTGTATTCCAAGAAGCATCTTACAAGTTATTAAAACAGATAAAAAAAATTCTGCTTTTCTTCATGTTACTAAAAATTGTAAAATTCTGTACAAATGCATAGTTCTTTGAGAGATAAAATATAAACCTTTTTTTCCCTCCCAACACCAGCCGTGATGAGAACTCCCCAGTGGTTATATCAACGGTCGAATGCCCAATGCCCAATTCAATAAATCTGCAGGATGCATCAAAAGTCATGCATGCTTTCATGATGATTTTAACCCACACAGTTATAATGCACCCACTGTGTTTATGAGGTGTGGGGCTCAGTCGGTCAGGACACTGTATCTGTGATAGAAAAGTCAATGCTGATTGAAGTCTCTGGTTTGAATCACTGGGTAAGCAGTGATTTCACTGTATGGCCCTTGAGGAAAGGCCCTTAATCCCCAGCTGCACCAAGGACGATTGGCTAAATAGTAATAATTTAAAAAGTAAAATTTATCTATGATTGGTAAAGGAAAAAAGTGGAAGTTAGTTACCCAAACATAAATATAAGCACCAAATAAGGACTATGGGTTTTCAGGATTTCACTAGTGGTGCATGTGTATACGTGCTTTGCGTAGCTGTTTTCAGCAGTCTCTCCGAGAACACAGACATACCTGGTCACTGGATAAGTTCCACACCCCGTTAATTTGGTCACACATCTGTTCTTGTGGGAAGAGTTTCAGCTGCTTGTTCTGAATAAGAGCTCCTCTTAGTTTTAGCTCACGGTACATTTTAGAGGTCTCATAAGCCCTCAAAAAACAAAACAAAAAAAAGCAATCAGAAACCACCCTAAAGGGACGTGAACAGAACCTTTAACTAAAATTTATTAGGAATAAGCAAATTTATTTCTGGCATGATCACCTCCCAGTTGTTCAACACCAAACAATAACAAATATCAGCACAAATTTAACAGAATACCTGTGAACTGCGATGACAGACGTGAACAGTCTTGGGCTTCCAGGAACAATGTTAGTGAAAATGAATTCAAATCTGGTACTATTGCATTTTGTCAGGATGTAAAGAGCTTCTGTGGTCCCTCTGAGTTTCTGAAACAAAGTATTCAATCTTTTAGGTGCAACATAGGCCTACACAAAACAATATTTTACCGAACAGAAATGCTAATTGACAATTATTTTAATCTGAAAAACATGTACTCACTGAGTTGGCCGTCCTTGTTGTGATGTTTATGACAGAATTGTATCCCACAGCTTAAAAATATCACAACAGTGTAGACAAGAGAATGAGTACAATGAAATATCCAATACTTCCAGCAGAGGGTAACCATACTCCGCAAATCTTCTGGTCCAGGATGCGTAATAGACTCTTTTCAATGAGAAACACAAGAAACTGACGTATTCCAAACAGTGTACAAAATGAACTTACACAGGTTCACCCTCTGCAAAGCCAGGGAATGCCACATGATTCTCAGATTGGTCACCAGCAGCCTACCTAGAAAGGATAAAAGTACAATGTAGCCTACATAGGCCTAAGTAAAACGATTAGTTATTGCATTATACGCCAACCAAAAGTTTTGTGGTATGTTTTTTCGTACAGTGGCAATGCAGTTATTTTTCTGTGCTAATAATATTGTAGGTTAGTTAACGGTTCAGGTTCAAGTTCCAATCCTACGACTACTTAATCTAACATACACCAAATCATACAATCTAATTAATAATATAGATAAAATATTTAGTAATCACGGTCTTCGGTTCTATGTCCGCTAGGTTATAGCTGTGTGTTACTGTAGTGTGCATTTGTTGTGTAAACTAGCGGACTACTGTGATGGCTCGTTAGATCCATGGAATGTGCACAAAGGCTCGCGCCTCTGCAGGTACCCCGGTCTCCGTTGTTCCCTTTCGTATCCTCAATGTTATCCAGGCGGTCTATCAGGACTTCACCGGCTCTCGTTTTCATATGTCTAAAAATCCAATACAAACATCCAGCACCCTGAACACATGCAAGCGTAAATCATGCAAACAATGCCCTGACAGTATGATATGAAAAGCAAAGCTTACTGTGCTGTGATGTCAAACCTAACATCTCTGTCTTCCCAAATAGCGTCCAGCACAGCAGCCATGACTATCCGCGAGCGTCGGCTCCTCGCCCAGTATGCAGGTCTGCGTGCAATGAGATTTACCGCGTCTATGGGTCACCGTGGTAACGACTCAGAGAACTTTTCACGTGCTTGTTGCGTAATACTGTTTAAGAAATTAAGGTGTTCGGTGACGTAACCGTATCGACGCTCATCCCCTGTTCAATCCTATGGCGCCGTCCTATGAATGGGCACCTATTTAACCAACCGAACCCCCCAGCAAGTCTTCATCGCCGGCACCCCCCTCGAGTATAAGAAGTGAAATTAGGCGTGCCGAGTTTTGGGTTCGGCACTGGCAGTGGTCGCTGGCCAATAGGGGGCGCTAAAGCACCGGACCACTAGTGGGTTTACGTAATAAATTAGCAACACATAACAAAAAGTTTGTCAGTATTCTTATTTATTAAAAAAAATCAAACTATGAACATTATCACGTTTACAAATACAAAATTAACAGTTGTTTTAGCATATGGGTTCATTAAAAAAACGGATACAATTAAACACTTGTCGGAAAAGTTATGAAGTCATCAAATTTTATGGTTAACCTGGTACCAAATCACAAACATGTGAAAGGCGATATCTACACCAATTTTTATTCACTAGTTTGGCATATTAAAAAATGTGCTTTTCAGACACATTTTTAAAAAGTTACATTCGATTCATAGCAAAATTTGCTATACAATATTACCATTGTCAGGAAACAAATAGTATTGAATATAAATAACTGCACGTTAACTGTAGAGTCTTGGATACTACACGGTCACACTGATATATCTCATATAATCAAAACTGAACGGAAAACTAGAAAGGAAATGCAATTCTCATTGGAAAACAATAAAATAATCCTGTGTTAAGCACATAAATATTCAGCATGTAAGATCTATTACGTCAACCAAATCTGATTCAGGAGACGGTACGTCTCTGCCCGGCTCTTGTTTAAAGATACAAAGAAAAAAATGTTCAATTGAGCATATTTTATGCTTACACAACCTTAAACAGGTGTCCATATAGTGGTATTAAGTTTATAGGCCTACGTCAATTCGGTATTAAAATTAATTATCTGTTGTGCTATAACACAAATATAATTTTAGAGTAAATTGCAATAAACTGCATTCTTCTGAACTTATCTTCTTACTGTCGGCTATATCAGTAATTAGTTTAATCGACATGTTACTTTATAATTAAAAGCCTTATCGAAAGTATGCTTAACATATTAAACATTTCTTCCATGAAAATATACCCTGAGATTTGCTTATTTTCTTGAAGGCAACTAAATCAATCTAGCAATTTGTCTGTCATACACAGATGTACAAATTAAAGAACACTTCAACATGGCACGAATGTTCTATGAAGCGTCTTTTTTTCTTGTACAGCTCTTCCAGCAACACGCGAATTAGGCTACTACATAAAACAATGATGTGTCACGTGTTCTTTATTAATCGCTTCAGATCCAGGGATACGAAGGACGTCGCTTCTTCCTCAACACTATTTTAACTTCCTGTTGAAACAACAACAAAAAAGTTGAAAGCGGAAAAGGCATTAAGCCTTGTCAGGAAAATTAGCATCGTTTGCCAGCATCTCTCCGGTTCTCACCTGTTCTGAACTGCACACACGTGCTCTTGCACTCGGTTTCGGTGTCAAAGCGATTACCGTTCCCGCCGCAGCCTCCGTACCAGAACTGCGCGCAGGCATTAGCCTGCTTGTCGTAGTACCAGCTGATGACATATTCGCGGCAGGCGCCCTGGTCTAGTGTCAGGCTGCAACGGGGGTCTAGAGGGACGGCTTCTGATGGGAAAAATAGAATGTGTATCTGAGGCATTTACCAACACTGACCGGTAAGCAGTAATGCTATGCGTCAACACTCATCATTCATTATAATTATTGCCAATTTCATTGAAATATGTCATAATGCAAAACTGCATATGTAGTCTCTTGGTAGTAATCCGTAGTTAGGACCATTCCAAGGGCCCCTATAATTTAATTGGTCTGAGGGCCTAACATGTGCTTCCATGAGGCCTAAAATACCTAGCGGCTCCCCTGGTCACACACATAATGTGGCATTTTAGAGATACCATTTCACCAAACAAGATATGTACGGATTGCAGGAGGAAACCTAAAAACAAAAGTCTACTGACACCCTTAAAGAGTTTGGCTATAAACAGTGTTTACCTTGAGGACGGACTGCTGGTGGTGCGGGTCTGAACTGGATTGAGGTAGAGGATGAAGATGATGTTGATGATGCTGTCGACGAAGACGCTGATGATGAACCTTCACCGCTGGCCACTGAGGCTTTCTTGATGGGAATGGCAGGTGAAGGACGTTCTACTGCCGTATCCAACACACTGCCGGTTCCCCTTGCTGACGTGTTTATAGCTGTTACTTTTCTCTCTTCAACCTGTATAAGATCATTTACCCAGTCAGATGCTTGGTGTGACAATAAGGCCCCTTTTGACTTGACTTTAATTGTTTATCATCTTATTTCAAGACAATATGGGTCCTTGTAATTAGACATGATTTCATCTTTGAGCAGTATTTATATTACGGGCAGACCTGTACACTGGGTAGGTTGGGTTTGATGGACGATGGATTGTCTCCCCTCTCTGGGTTCTGGGTCTGTCCCCCTCCATGTACTTGACTCTTGAAGGGATTCGTATGTCCGTTGTTCACATTTATATTGCTCCCATGGTGGTGGATACCATAGCCATTGTTGCCATAGCCATTGGTACCATAGCCATTGTTGCCATAGCCATTGTTGCCATAGCCATTGTTGCCATAGATACCGTTTCCAAAGCCGTTCATGACACGGTTATAGACCAGAGCACCATTTTCGTCCTCACAGAACTGGCTTACAAGCTTTGACTCCAGAGCTGAGACAAAGGATTCACAAGAACAATTTGTTATTTTTAGTGAGAGTCAAGTAGAAGCCTAAACCTACTATGTATTCATACATCTTAGCTTTGCCTAGTTATTGAGATAAAGCAAAACCTGCGAAACAAGTAATACAATATGGATGAGCTGGAATATCACCTGGCAGGGTGTTGAAGTCATCGATAAGGTACATGTGCTCGCTGTCGGGGTCGGAGGCGATCAGGTTGAGTTCTCGTAAGAACTCCGCCTGCGTGGGGTCGGTGCTGTTGACGATGCCCAGCGCGTACATCTCAATGTTGGTGGCGTGCGCCTCCCTCACAGCGATGTCCAGCTTCACTGGCTCCCGCTTGTCCGTCTGTCCGTCGGTGATGACGATGGCCACCTTCCTGACGCCGGCGCGGGCGCTGTAGAAGGCTTCCTGCGTGGCCCGGCGGATGGCAGTGCCCGTGTACGTGCCCTCGCCCATGTAAGGCATCTTCCTGATGGCTTGCTTGACATCCTGCTTGGTCATGTAGCGCGCCAGGTTGAACTCCAGGTGAATGTCCAGGCTGTACAGCACCAGTCCGATCCTGGTGGCGTTGCGGCCCACGGTGACACGGTCCACCAGGGCCGTGACGAAGTCTTTGACGATCTCGAAGTTTTCCGGTCCCACGCTCTCTGAGCTGTCGATGACGAACACCAGCTCCATTGGCCTCTCCTTGCATCTAATGCCACAACCTGGATGCATTAAGAAAACCATGAATTCAGTTCCGTTGTAAGACGTCTAGACTCAGTTTACTGCGAATACTGCAAATATTGTGAATTTCTCTTCCATCGTAGATATCAAGACAGAAACAACTCACCGCAGATCTCTTTTATCATCTTAATGATGTCTTCCCTCTGTCAATAAATTTGCCAACAAGTTAGACGGGATACTGGTGTTCCACTTCATGAAGTAAATGCTGAATGTCTGAACTTACTGTGAGCCCAGTCTCTCCTTTCACTCCAGGGTTTCCCTGAAATGAAAAACTGTAGCTATTATTTTGTCTTTTACAAGTAATACAGAAGGAATGGAATATGTCAGCTCAGTGGAAATAATTATATGCAACAATGTCATATTATGCATTAACTCAACAATAACAAACTTAAATAAACTTAAACATTCATAATCCCCATCCATTTTTACTCTATCAGAATAAATAAAATGGGTTACCATTGTACACCATGTGATTTTGAGCATATGAATGGAATAGAAGCTTACTGGTGCACCAGCTACTCCAGGGTCTCCAATGTCACCTTTTGCTCCCTTTAGTCCTCTCTCTCCTTGCAAGCCACGGTCACCCTGAGGAGATCAGGCATAGACCGTGTGACGTTCCAGGTTCTCTGAGCCAAAATGAGGTGAAAAGGGCATGGAGACAGCTCTGATTTGCGGACACTGACTGACCTTGACCCCTGGAAGTCCTTCTCCTGAAGGTCCCCTGGGTCCTGTCATACCTTGAGACCCGTGTTCTCCCTGAAATTTTCAGGAAGATAAGAGGCCAAGTGCATTGTTTACTCGTTGACACCACATCTGAAGATGACGTCTGTGTGTGGGACAAGCCTAACCTACCTTGGGTCCCTGCAGACCTTCCCCTGGTGGTCCCAATGGTCCGGGAGATCCTTGCCTTCCCATAATACCCTGGAGTGGAAAAACAGCATTTTCAACAGGGAGATCAGTTACATTGTGTTTACAAGCTAGAACTATGTGCTTCCTTATTCTGCCAGTGGACCTGGTTTGGTGTAGAGAGTTACCTTCATGCCAGCTACTTAGAAGGTATTTACAACATACTATATAGTCTTGATACAATAGGAGAAGGAGCTTGTCTTTATTAATATAAATATTTGTATTTAGACCTGCCAGGTTCTGCCAGCGAAAGCTGAAATCCACATTAGATGTCTTTTAGAATGAATGGCTTATGCCGGCACATTCCTGGCATCACCGGACGGTTTAACTGCTCAGCGTGGGACACAAAACGCTAGCGGCTTTCATGATGGAGCCACGTGCGGGTGCCAGCCTACCGGTGGCCCTGGCAGTCCTTCTCCCGGAGGACCAGGGGGCCCGGGGGGGCCCCGGAAGCCGACGTCCCCCTGCGCAGGAGAAAAGACACCGATAAGCAAACGTAACGACTGGACGCCCTCTGAAATACATCCAGTGATTTAATCCATCCGTTTTATGACTGTTTATGCTGATTCAAGGGCATCCCGGGGCACGGGCACACACAGTGGCAATTCAGGGATGTTGATTGGCCAAACTACACGAGGAAAGTGACACAGCACATGCCAATCAGCATCCCTGAATTGCCACTGCAGGTACAGGATTAAATCAGTTATCCCTGGAGGTGTGAGGCGACAGGGCTACCCGCCGAACCACAACAGCCGCACATACATACCAGATGAACATTATAATAGAATACTTTAAGGAACTCAGCAGGTGTAACCAAAGATCTTAAAGAGCAGTTTTTGAATGTATAGCTTCCTACCTTCGGACCTGGAAGTCCTACTCCTTCTGATCCTTGCTCACCTGGAAGACCTGGAAGGCCCGGTGGACCCTAAAAAAGGACAGCCTTTGTGATAGATCCCGCGATGTGTGTCACATGTTCAGTACAATTTATCTATAATGTGCCCAGACTAACACAGCTGTCCCACAGCACTGCATACATACAGCTATCCATCTACTTAGGTCCTACAGGGCAGTATTTCCAAACCTGGTCCTCATGGAACTCAAACACTTGATTTTACTCCCTCGCAGCTCCTACTGTTTGCTGCCACACATTTTTTAATTTCATGGGGCCGTTTATTTTTCCCGGTAAATTAAATGCAATCTCGTTAACAAACATTAATTATTTTCCATTTGCAAATGTTTTTCTTTGCCGACCCCTCCTTGCTCTTCAAGGCTTGGGGGTGACAGCTAATGTGCGGTGCCCCTGGAACTTGGGGTTAACGCCTCGCTCCGGGACCCACGGACATGTGACTGTTCTGCTCGCCTGAACCATCGATCATCTGATCACAAGCACATAGATTTAGCCTGCTGAGCCACACACTGTGCTGTGATTTTGCATTTACATTATTACTTGCTGTAGAGCATTGTGGGTATTTTTTACAGTACTGTACTAAATGTCTTGTCTCTCCATTGTAAACATCAAGATACGCCCCAACTGACTTGCATCTGGTGATCCCCGTCCCAAACGGAAGCGCACATTGACAGACACCTATGCCGGAGTGAATCAGATATCCCATTGGCTGGACTGGTTTTGTGGAAAGATGTGTGGGAGGGTGGAGGGGGGTCAAAGGTCAACTGGCTGCCCAGTCCTCTTGCTCATGCTAACCAGAGGGTTAGCTCCTAATATCAGCAGGTTGATGTTCAGCTGGTCCAATTCTGGTCTACTGTGATCTGCTGCTTTGGGCTTCCTAGCATGCTATTGTGATATGGTACAGTAGGTACCACTGGTGAATATGGGAAAACATTAGTAAGAACCTATAGAGTCGTGTCAGTAGTGTACTCACTATAGGACCTGGGTATCCTTCGCCTTTGGGTCCGTATGGGCCAGGTGGACCCGGATTCCCGTGGTCACCCTGGAAACACACACGAGTCACCATTAGGTAATAATATCTCATAATACAAAATCACTCCTCTCACACTTTGAATCTCTGGTGCCTGTTACCTTAGGACCAGGGAGTCCGTAGCCTGTCTCTCCTACCGGCCCTGTCGGGCCAGGCGGACCAGCGTCACCCTTGGGGGAACACAGATGTCAGCATGGCAGCGCTGTGGGGAAGGGCTGTAGTGAGAGATCACAAGCAGGGCTCACCTTTGGTCCCGAGATGGCACGTCCTGGAGGCCCCGGCAAACCCAGTCTGCCCGGAACTCCGGGCTCCCCCTGAAAAAGGGAAGTGATGTCACCTGCAGACGTTCGGCCAAGCGCACACTTCAAGTATACACATCTTTATTGCGGCCCCTCCATTCATTTTGAGGGGAAAAACCGTAATCCCAACGACAAAGGCAACCCTAACGCCTACCCAGGCTAAACCTTAAGCATAAGAAACCAAACAAAATACTAAACTTTTGGCTATTTTGTTTGTTTGGTTGGTTGTATTTTGTATGTCTTTTGGTTGCATTCACAGATTTATATAAAATAAAATGAACACACAAGGTATTTTTTTTTATCATACTGTGGGGAAATCTGGTCCCAATAATGCAGTAATTACAAAAATTTAAAAATGTGCCAAAAAAAACAACAGCTTCATGTTAATTTCATTGCATTCCCTCAAAGATGAGTGAGTAATCATGGCATCCTATAGACCTTTAGCTAAGACTTTGGATGCTAAAGATATACGTAAACAACAGATTTATCCTCTGAAAAGCACAACTCCAACACATTTTATTTACATATTTGGCCAGACAGAAAATAAAAGACAATGTAGTTAAAAAATTAATCAATTAAATTGAATTCCTGGTGGAGAAACTGAAGCCACATTTAATATCATGATTCTCTGCTGACAGCCTTCACTAAATATACTAAAACAGAGCACAGCTCTGTCCATTGATTCCCAAGAAAAATGTCACACACATACAGATTTTGTCAGTTTCCATGCTGCTTCCAACCGTACAGTCCTGAAAATTATCTTAAAGTTCAGTGCCACCAGTAAGTGACATCACAGTGACATCACAGTGACATCACAGTCTTCACCTTAGGTCCCGAATGCCCGGCGATCCCTGGAGGTCCTGGTAATCCACGGACTCCTCTTTGGCCCTGGTCCCCCTGAGAGAGATTTAGAGCATACGCCATCGGTACGGGTGAATCCTCAGGGCGGAAGAGAAAACAGACCCCCCCTTACCTTCTCGCCCTGGATGCCAATCCCAGGGCCCCCCTCAGGTCCCCGCAGCCCAGGTATTCCCGGCTCCCCCTGCACAATAACAGCAAAGACAGTTAAACACACACTTAGATGTATACATACACAATACAGTGTCTCAGCCCCAGGAAATTCACATAACCAAACTAAACCACATAACCAAAGTCTAATGGTTTTAGAAATAGAAGCAATAGAACCTATGACACGCCTACCTTCTGTCCAGGGGCACCGTCTTCTCCTGGAATACCTGGAACACCAGCCAGACCTGTTGATCCTGGCTCTCCCTGCAAGCGTAATAATTTTCCTTTTATCTGATCCTGAAATTCTTAGGTCATTTCGGGATTAACATGGCATTTCAATGTATCACTTTCAATTCGCAAACAAAATGGCCACTTACTATGAATTAATTTTTGAAGACACATCAGTACAGTTATATTAAGTCTAAGTTGTATCATGAGGTGTCTCTGCGGGAGTGTTACCTTTGGTCCAGGTTCTCCGGTTCCTCTTTCTCCTGGAGAACCACTTTCTCCTGGTAAACCCTGATCTCCCTACAGAAGGAAGCATTACCAGGAAATGCTATGAGAGTAGAGAACTGGAGAACAGTTGGAGGATAGTATGATGATGAACACGCAAACACACACACACACACACACACACACACACACACACACTCATACACAGACATACACACACAGACAGAGGTGTGAGATAGTCCCATCTGCACACATTGTAATATCTTTAAAGTAGGCAGGATGGTTTATGTAGAAAATCCATACCTTGGCTCCTGGGAAGCCCTCTCCTGGAGGCCCTCTGCCCCCTGGTGGCCCGCGTGGACCTTCAACACCCTGTAGAAATGAGGCACCAGGTATTCATGATGAGAACCTGATCAAAGTGTGACTGAACACAATCCCCAACTGGAAGGCTGGTTCTTGCTGTAATAAACACTGTAATACTGAAAAGAGGAGGTAGTCTGCCTACCTTCTCCCCCTGAATGCCCAACCCAGGAAGACCAGTTGGCCCTGGAAAACCTGGTGGCCCAAATTCTCCCTAATAGAAGGACAGAAAGTGAAGATTTAGATCTGTAAGAAAACATTTTTTTTTTTTAAATGAGGAGGAGTAAGAATCAAGCCAAGTCTTAAAAGACTGAGAAGAACGTTCTTAAACAGTGCCTCCTAGTGGACAAGGCATGGAATTTAGATAAACATGCACAGTCGTGCGTCGCATGACATTCTGGTCAACGGCGGACCGCATATAAACCGGTTGCCCCATAAGATTATACTTATAAGAGCTGCAAAATTCCTATGGCCTAGCAACATTGCAGCCATCACAGCAAAACACATTATACTCATGTGTTTGTGGGAATGCTGGTATAAAGAAACCTACTGCACTGCCAGGCATATACAAGTATAGCACATAGGACTATATACAGTATGATAATGACAATAAACAACTTTGTTACTGGTTTATGCATTTACTATACTGTACTTTCATTGTTATTTAGGACATAGGTGTATAGTTAGCCCTGTCATCTAGGTTTTTGCATGTATGCTCTGTGATGTTTGTACAATGGCAAAATAACATAATGACACGTTTCTCAGAATGTGTCCCCATCATTAAATGATGCATTACTGTACGTTACAATGATCAATTAAAGTACACTTTTGAGGTTTAATGCATGGCACTACTGAATGTGGATGTTAGGAAATTTCATTCTGTTGACGCCGATAGATCCTATACTGCAGGAAAAAGGATTGATTGTGCTATATCCGCATATATAATTTGCTGAGTCAGCATTTAGGAAGCGGTCTTGCTCCAGCTTTCAGGGTTCCCACAATGTAATAACCTTTCTGCCTATTCAGGTGGTTTATTGCTCGGAGGACACAATCGCTTGTAACAAAGACATTCAGAGTTCACCCTCTCCCTCTTTGTGCCTCAGAGGTCAGCTTGTCCGCATGTGGTGCGTTTGCCGGGTGCTGCGTTTACAACCCACCTTTTCTCCTTTGATTCCAATTCCGGACTGTCCCCTGGGCCCCTTGGGCCCCTCCATTCCCCGCTCACCCTGCGGTACAAGAGCCATCCTTCAACAAATCTGCTTGATAATGGGCTAAGGAGTAACGCAGACTGCAATTGTGATGAAAAGCTCACTGTGTAATTTGCTTTTACAATGTAGCGTAAACTTGATGCAAAATATATGTATATAAGGCCTGTCAAAATTAACGCGGATAAATCCATCATCATGATTAATCTGATTCAATTTTTAACCCATCTGCAGCACAGAGTGAATCCCTGAAATGTGACTGTAAACCCATTTCGGGCAGTTTTGCTGCATTCCATTTGCCTTCGCAACTCGTACTGCTAGTCAGATTCCGAGTTTTGAAGCCAGAAGTGACGACATGCACGTTCCCATTTCTCAGAGAGCCAAGAAATATCTCGGAGCAGCACAGAGGATCCCAAGTTCAGAATCTAAGATGGCTGCGGCCTTTATCAACCAAAGGCAAAGTTGTCGTTTTATACTGTTTAAGCACTACTTCTCATTTGTGGCTCATTAAATCGGTCGCACACACTATACCGTCCAACTTATCTGTGGACTTGTTGCTACCGAGTTTTATACGTAAAGCACCGCACGTAATGTGTTATCAACTGATATTGCTAACAATGGCAACTAACCGGGCTAGATTTAGGATAGTTCATGCTAATTGTAAGTGAACGGAGATAAAAGCCCATTTAAACTTAAATCGGGCAAGTTGTCTGACTAAACAAAAAATCTTGCTTTTTGATATGGGTCCATTGTACTGCACTTCTGTGGCAGATGGAATACTTCCGACTCTTGTTCAAGATGTTCAATAAACATGTAAAGTGCATATATATTCCCCTTTTCTTGAGTCTGTTTAAAAATGTGATTAATATAGATTAAAAATGAATGATATTTAATCGTGATTAATTGAAATGAATCCACAGCAACCCTGTGATTAATCTGATAAAAAAATTGAATTGTTTGACAGCACTTATTTATATACATGGTAATGATTTCCTTCCTTGATCATACATTTCGAATTAACCTAACTGCTACTTTACCATACATTATGGAGAATGTATTTTCGATCTTGTGAGGAGGTAGTCAAAATCGGTCCATCATAAATGATCTGAATTTACGGGAAATACATTGACCAAATCATCAAGAAAGTATAACAAAGAATCAGCTGAAGATGTTCAACCTCCTTCATAGTGAAAGACGTGGCTGTTCAGGCCTATCACTGAGTCTATCCACACACCACCATTGACTGTCTGGGTTGGGTTTGCCATAACACGGGGCAAAGATCACTGAGTCGATCCTCACACCATCATTGACTGTCTGGGTTGGGTCAGCCATAACACAGGGCAAAGATCACTGAGTCTATCCTCACACCATCATTGACTGTCAGGGCTGGGTTTGCCATAACACGGGGCAAAGATCACTGAGTCTATCCTCACACCATCATTGACTGTCTGGGTTGGGTCGGCCATAACACGGGGCAAAGATCACTGAGTCTATCCTCACACCATCATTGACTGACTGGGTTGGGTCGGCCATATCAAGGGGCAAAGATCACTGAGTCTATCCACACACCATCATTGACTTTCTGGGTTGGGTCGGCCATAACATGGGGCAAAGATCACTGAGTCTATCCTCACACCATCATTGACTGTCTGGGTTGGGTCGGCCATAACATGGGGCAAAGATCACTGAGTCTATCCTCACACCATCATTGACTGTCTGGCTTTCTTTTGGATTGCTCTGCTTACCAGGCCTTCAGGACACAAAAAAACATCTCATATCCCTGAGCTATGGCCCACCTGAACAATTAACAGCGCATATATATATATATATATGCACTGTTAATATATATATATATGCACATAATTACTATTGCCAGTATCCAGCACTGCACACTTATTTTTAACGTATTTGCTATTTGATGCTACTGCGAGCCTCACTGTTATCTGTCAGATGTCTCATGTATTACCATTCACTGTACTTTGTTGTTATATACCACAGCAAGAACCATGCAAAGGAAAATTCCTTGCAAGTGTGAACATATATGGCCAAGAATAAACCTCATTCTTTACCTGATTTAAGCCAGAGCTCAGCTCTACTCTGTGACATGACAGCCAAATTCACGAACTAGACAGCGGCCTTGAATCCGAGGCAGACAGTCAGGACGGAACAATCCACAGGGCAGGTCCCGGCATGCATTGGAAACGCATGTTTCAGAAGGCGAACATGCGGCGGTGAGATGGGAATAGTACTTTGAGCAAATGGAGATATATTGGGACAGACTGGAAGTCTATCCTAGGCAGATGCAGCACACGCTGGTATGAGAAACAGGTCAAAAGGGAGGCAAGGCAGAACGACAAGACAAAGAGGACTCCCAGCTACATATGCCTCCTGCGAGGAGAAACGATATTTTGTTTCACTGCATGCTGTACATGGCTGAGATGACCGTAACTAGAATGAGATGACTTAGCTTGAACAAAGTAACAATGAGAGAATCACAGAACAATGGATTATTTCATCAGATGTATGTAGGCCTGTCGTGTTCCTCGTGTCAGAACCTTACCTTTGCTCCGGGGTATCCCTCCCCTGGCGGTCCCTTTTCCCCTTGAACGCCCTGTGGCCCTTGAGGCCCCTGAAGAAAGTCATTTTAACCTTGTTAAATACCTCCGGTTGCAGGCACCAGCATCAAAGTTTGTGCTACTGTATGGCAGGTCGTCAAGGTAGCAGGTAAGTGAGGGTTCGTGCACGAGAAGCCATACACTATATGTTTTACGGACGGCTGCAGGGATGAAGAGCCACTCGAGTGCAGAAAGTCGCTTATACCTCAGCTATAACTCATTTGACTGACATGTTTCTACCTAAAGATCTTGCTTTCATTTTTTACAAATCAAAAACATGTTTATTAGTACAAGTGCTTTCATGCGCCAATGATTATGCATTTTGCTTCTGCTAATTTGAAACTGTGTTATCAGTCTGGACTTTAAAGTAACATTAAAGTTACTCCGATTCACCTGGCTGGCACTACATGTTCAGTTCTGGAAATGTCATTAACACCCTTCTGCCTAATCATACTGGAGAATTCAGCAGCGTCAGGGTATGAGTTCAGTTAACTTACAGGGGGGCCGGGTTCACCCACTCCTGGGAGACCTGGAGGTCCAAGCCGTCCCTGGTGTCCAATATCGCCCTGTAGGTGACACAAACAGAAGCAGTGAGATACAGCTGGTGACACCGTGGCCCACGACAATATCACCAAATAATGAGAAATTCAGGTTACCTTTGGCCCAGGAAGACCAATCCCCATCTCCCCCTGGATTCCAGGAAGGCCAACAGGCCCACGTTCTCCCTAGAGAAGAACAAGAGCAACCTAGCATGACATTAATGTTCCTTAGACTGGGGGTTTCCAACCTTTTGGGGAGTTGGATGGGGGGATGTGGGGTACAGGTCATTAAACTTGTCCACCCAGTGCTCTATGGCGTGATGGAATACTGGCTGAGGACCAATAAACCCTTCCGTGGCCATCAAATCCCCACTGAAGGTCTTTCTCTCCAGTGCAGCTCTGACAGTCAACCCTGTAAAAGCCTTAAAAATCATTAGGGATAAGAGACTACATTTCTGTTGTATGAAGACTGCCTATATTGGGGCCTTTGAAGGCCACATCAATTACTTGGTGATACAGATACACAAAAACTTTCCTAAGAATTAACAAAATCCTGGCAGCATGTAATTATTCTGTAATGTTTAAAAATGCCCACAGCATTTGGCAATTTCAACATATGGTTTAAAGGTATTTCATTTTTTCTTTTATCTAGACCCTCCCTAAATGTAATGCCATTTATGTTTTTTTGGCTAGGAAAACAAAACCTTGACACTCTTTTTAAATATAATTGCAGTTAAAACACACTTGCTCTTCTTTTCATACATTTTTCACTGGAAGCGAATAATCTTGCCTAGACCTGTCCTTTAATAAAACAAATATAGCAAACCGTAAAATACACATACATTGGTTAATCTGATGCTTTTGAATAAGGATGTATTGAGAGAGTTAATGTAACATTAAATATGCTGCTTGTTGGTGCAAACCATGCTTGAATGTTTAAGCATGTGAATGATCCTGTATGTAAATTCCCAAGAATAAAGTCAACAGTAGCGAGTGTGTGTGTGGTGTGTGTGTGGAGTGTGCGTGTATGTGTGTGTGCATGTGTGTGTGTATGTGTGTACGTGGTGAGAACAGGTCTCCAATAGTCAAACAAACACAGTCTACGTCTAAACCTGGAAAAGTCTAAATTTGAGTTATTGTACAATGATTCTTAAAAACAGCCAAGTCAATTTTCAATTTCTTTTTCAGAAAAAAATGTTTGCTCATGTTTTACCGGAGAAGACAAATATTCAAGGAAAGTATTACAATTTCTACACAAGTATTTCAAGAGGTAATTTGTACCGGGTGCTTGTTAGGTGGGTCTGAGTCTGTTAAGGGAGGTTGGTACAATGTGAGCATCACAATGTGTTCAAATCAATAACAATTATTTAATTTTTTGAGCTGGGGCTCATAACAGGCGGCATAATTCATACTGAGGGGTTAACCTTATTATTATCCAATGATATGTTTTGAATCAGTGAGTGACAGGGGAGGGGGCACTCCGAGGACCAATCAGCTTTCAGTGTCCTAGTGTCCTCACCCCTGTACTTGCCCCTGGTTCAAATTCTCTATTAAACCATAATAGGGAAGGAGACGGAGGCCAAGATGCTCCTTAAGTGGCCACTTGGGGTGTTCACCAGAACAGCTGACAGTAGCTCAGAGTCAGTGTTCCCGCAGGAGAACTTCTCCTGAGTCTCTGTGGTTGTGTAGTATGTGCAGACACTCACTTTCATTCCCTGGGGGCCCTCCAGTCCGAGGTCACCTGGTGGCCCCTGGACCCCCTGTGCAGAATCAACAGAAATACAATCTTACAGGGATGCAGACCTCTGCTACATGTCCTTATTATGCAGGCAGGTGTCAGAAGTGAAGTACAAGCGAGGACCGAAGAGCAGAGGCAGCCGGAATCCCGGGAGCGATTGCGATTCAAGGCCCTGCACAAAGGTTCAGCACTGATGTGATTATGTTACAGACCGCAGGCTGTGAACACACAACCTTCTGGGTATGGACACAGATCACAAACACTGAGCTTGCACATGGCGATACCATTTTTCGGGGGAATCACACAAGCTTGTCAGTGGTCCTTACTGTATCCGAGCACATATAGTTAGACACATTCAGTATCTCAGATCGTACCACAGGGAAATGTCTAGTTAGCCTGTCTAGTTTTTTTGTGCCCTTACCTGTAATCCTCTGGCTCCTCTTATTCCAACAGGACCTTCTGGACCCTTTAAATAAACATAAATTTATATTATACACTTGATACCAAGCAAATTTGTAAACATCCCTTCAACAAATTCTTGTTTCCATCCATCCATCCATCTATCCATCCATCCATCCATCCATTTTCTGAAACCGCTTGTCCTATTCAGGGTCGCGGGGGGTCCAGATCCTATCCCAACGCCTGTGTGCGCAAGGCAGGGATATCATAGATATATTCGGAGTTCATTATCTATGTTGCATCCACATTCATTCAGGTGGCTGGTGATTTTATTGTTTGCAAAGTGCCTTCCAGACATTTCTATGAGAGAAAATTCTAGAAACATCACACCTTAAAGGTTAAACCAATATGAAGGTGGCTGTATAGAATATATGAAATGATGTGAACGTACCCTGTCTCCCTTAATTCCGGGAATCCCGCACTCTCCTCTCTCACCCTTCGGGGGAAGCAGAGGGACAGGCTCAGCATCATGTCATTAAAACACGTCCGCATGTCACACCGCAGCAAAGCAACAAGGGCACTGAGCTCAGGATCTTCTACCTTGTCTCCTTTGTAGCCAGGAATACCCTGAAAGTGAGAAAGGGACAGAGTTGCTGACTGTGAAATACGCAGAACCTCCAACAAATCCACAAATAGAGATTTGGATGGCAGCAGCTGACTACAGTCAGTGACCTTTGTCGCACTTACCGACGACCCTTCGCGACCCGGAAGTCCGCTCAGTCCATTTTCTCCCTGTCAAGAAAAAAAATATCAAACGTTCCTCCCTATTTTCTTCCACCTGCGGTGTCTTACATTCCGAATCTTTAATGATCATTTAACACACATTTCATGACGTGTTTTCCTATGTTGATGACTTGGGCGTAGAGGTCTCAGCTATTTAGCAATTAGTGTGACAACGCAGGCACGCCAGACTGCCCATATATTTCGCCAGGGCATGAACTGAGCACACACACTATCGTAAATTCACACACAAAAGGAGCATAGGAAAACGTTACAAAGGGAAGGACAAAAGAGCGCAGAGAGTGGAGACCTTCTGTCCTTTCGGACCCGGAGTCCCGTCGTCACCCGGGCGACCCTTCTTCCCCTATGGGAATGAGAGGAGAGTTAGAGTCACACAACGGGCATTATGGGAGTCAAATACCTTTCATCAGTCATTTGCGTCTAATCCGCCATGTTTGGAGTTTGGACGCGACTAGGATGTTCCATTATGAGGAGGGCGGG
>JABFDZ020000039.1:11035456-11062287 GCA_019775955.2 Pollimyrus isidori
AGACACTGAACCCCAAATTGCTCCCGGTGTGCAGGTTGGCGCCCTGCGTGGCAGCCTTCGCCACCGGTGTCTGAATGTGTGTGTGGATGGGTGAATGTGAGGCATAAATTATAAAGCGCTTTGAGTGCTCAGAAGAGTAGAAAAGCGCTACATAAATGCAGTCCATTTACCATTTACCATTAGACAGTGACAGACTAGAGAACAGAGCAGGTGCAGGCAATTAAACACAAACGAAACTAACAAGACGAAATGTAGAACAGGTGAGAATAAAAAAACAAGTTAACCACTCAACAAAAGCACAGGACAATCAGCAGCAGGTGGCATCAAAAACACAAATTAACACTAACATAACAGACACTAAAACTAGGAAGCAAAGCTCACGATAAGAATACAATGCAAGGGCGACTAAAGCGCAGGACCAGAACACAACACAAGCAGGACAAACTTAGGACAAGAGAACTAAGATAGAAAATAAAAAATACTGGGGAACAAAAATCCAATTTTACACAAATATAAAGAAGAGGCTGAAAACACACATTGGCTAAAAGGCAGAGGGAGACGGAGAAGAGCAGGACGCCCAGAGACGCCTGTTGGCTAAACAGAGACACCAAGGGCAGGGCCGTGAGGCACCATCCTGGACACGTTGTAAAATGAATTGTATGCTTCATGCATCACAACGTATTCCGTTTACTTTTCGTTCTTGGTGAATAAAATGCTTGTGATCCTGTATGAATATGACAGTGCCCCAGGTGGGATTGTTTTCTAGCAGGAGCTGAACCAGCAGACCATAGCCTATGGCCTGAATGCTGGTATGTCATGCACAGGGGGCTCCTGTGCTGACTAGCTGAGGAACCGGGAAGCCCATCATCAGCTGTGCTCCAGGTGACAGGCCCACTTACCTGGAGCTCGCGGAGCTGTCTTACAGGAATGTCACCCTGACTGATGGTTCTGGGGTGAACCAGCCCAAAGACTCCCCCCTTCTCAATGCCCAAAGGGGGTAGAAACAAACCCTGTGTACAAGCCGGCCGCTACAAATTCCGGAAGTGGGAATGCCAGAACTGGGCTTTCCTACAAAGTCCCACTGAGTGAGAATCCAGGTATGGCCGACGGCGATGGGAATCGCTGCCTTTTTCAACATTCTACGATCCACTGTTAGCACTATTAGTAATATCTATTACTGCTGATTAGGGGAATGACGTCACATTGTGTTTTATCCTCTGTGTGAAACGATCAGTTAAGTAGTGGGCCAGATATAACAATAATTAAAAAACAGGTTGAACCGGGACGAATATTGTGACCGCTAATTAAAGAATTAGACAATGCAAGGTGTCTGAGTAGTCTGAGTAGTCTAAGTAGTCTGAGTAGTTGTTTTGTGCTGGACTACAGGAACTTGAAGCTTATTACTATGTATTTCATTAGATGTGATTAGAAACATCGTGGAGCAAAGAGCAGCAGCTGTCTCTGAGGTAACTGAACGCCCTGTGAAAACCTAGGCTAAGGCACACATGTAAAGCAAAGCAAAGTAGGCAGTAAATACCACTGATATTTTTCAACCACATTAGCTTAAGAACATATGGCTGCAAGACCAGACCTACTTAGGTATTCACAGATCACTTTGCATTACCGCTAAAGCAGAATGATCCATTGGGTCAAAGCTTAAAACCGAGCGTGTGCACAAGTCCGCTTAAGCACTAACAACAGTCAGGACCCGTCCCCCCACCCGAAGGCGAAGGGAGGCTACCCTCTCGTCCACCGCGGTAAACCCCAATGAACAGGCGCCCAGCCAGGGGGGAATTAGTATGCCCGCCCCCGCTCGGCGCCTCTCCCCGTGAGCAACTCCAGAGTGGAAGAGAGTCCAACCTCCGTCAAGGGGATTGATTCCAGAGCCCAAGCCACGCGTCGAGGTGAGCCCAACTATGTCTAGCCAGAACTTCCCAACCTCGTGCACCAGCTCAGCCTCCTTCTCCACCAGAGAGGTGACATTCCATGTCCCAAGAGCTAGCTTCTGAAGCTGAGGATCGGACCGCCAGGGTCCCCGCCTTCGACCACTGGCCAGCTCACATGGCACCCAACTCCTATGGCCCCTCCCAACCTCCTATGGCAAAGAAACATGTCTACACGTTATGCCAGTCCTGCCCATGGATGATTAACATATGTGGAAAGGTGTCAGGACAGTTACGGTACCCGCCCACTCCCTTGTAGACCAATGGTGCTGGATGTATATTTGCATAGCATGATACAGTACTGTCTTTGACTTAATAGTTATTTTTAATCCACCGTGATTGTGATGAATAGGGCAAAAGAACAAAAACCACAGAAATGGATCTTGTGTGCTAGCCAGTGACAAGGCCAGGTGGTTTATTCTGTATGGTTTAACTAAAGAAGGTATATTGCTATAAAAACTGATTGCTTTGTTTCTCTTCTAAGCCTAGGCTCCCTAGGAAGCACATGCAGGACATATGTACCTCTACAATTGAGGTTTCTTTGAGGATGCACATATATAAGAACTACACTACAAATTAGCATACACAGGCAACACAATGTATTAAAGACTAATATCAGTGCCATACCATCCTTGCTCGTGGTGGGTTTCTAAAAAGTAAGCTTAATAAAAATCTGAATATTAAATGAGCAAAGTGTTGTGATTTGTTCTTCTATCCTAAATTGTGGTCTAAAAATAAAAGGTACTGTTTCTGGCCACTGTATCTTGTTTATACCTATTTATGCAAGGATGCAACAATGCGTTGTAATAAAGTGGACTGTTGCAGTAAAATGGCTTTTGGATTGTTCCAAATTATATTCATTAGTTGAGTATGAGACCCCCCGCGACCCGGTAAGGATAAGCGGTTTGGAAAATGGATGGATGGATAGTTGAGTATGAGCAGTTTTATTGGTTTTAAGTGTAATGTATTAGATTGACTACTTTAAGTTGAACTGACTTTAAAAAATTAAATTAACCAAACTTGAAAAAAAAGCAATATTTTAAGTTGATCCAATGGTATTTACATTGTATTATTTATTGTTACTGTCTATTCATGTCTCAATGTGTCCTTGCTGTTTAAATGCATGTGTGTTTAGCTACTATAAACCTGTGATTTCTATCAGGATCTATCTATCTATCTATCTATCTATCTATCTATCTATCTATCTATCTATCTATCTATCTATCTATCTATCGCAAATTATACATGTAAGAATAAATAGTTTAATCTGTAGACTGAATAGGTGTAGTTGCTGCTTGTTATTTGTTATGCGGCTGAGAATTTATACGACATAGTAAACCGTTGTCCACCCCCACCCACACCCCACCCGTGGGGAGGGAATCCCACCTGGATGCCGCTGTCTAGATCACACCTGCAAAGTCTGAGCCATACTTCTCCTGAAATTGGAAAACTTAAGAACAATAGCTAGCAAAAGACCAGGTCAGTTACAAATGTACAGCTGAGATCTCAGTAGCATCTGCTTCCTCCGTAAGGAAGTTTTAGAAGGTTAATTATACTTTCTCAGGAAATAACAAAGGGCTGCAATTTTCATTTCCCCCCCAAATGTCTTTTTTGCACCCCTGTTATTTTCCTGTCATTTCACTTTCTTTAGAACAATGTCTCATTGTTGGTAGCAGAATGAAGATAAATTTTAGTTGTTTAGAGTTGCAAGGGGTTTTATTTGTGAGAGAGCAAATATAATTTAACGGTGTGTTTCTCTTTATTTTGTGATATCTAATTAAAGAGACCCGACCTCCGAAGAAGTCGTTTCAGGTTCTTGTTTTTAAACGCAATTTAACAAATTTATATTTATATTAATAAAGCATTAAGAATTTCCAACAGGTATGACTTCAAGATGAATAGAGGTTGCTATTCAAATGCCAGATTACATTAGCCACCTTCACATCTACAAGTTGGTACTAATCTATGCATGATGCTTAAAGGTTATATTATTTACAAGCTGTGTGGTTTTTGTTTTTTTTTGTAGTGAAACCACAAATTATGACCTCATAGGAGGCATTTTTCAAATAGCTAAGTTCTATGGAAAAATGTATATCATGCCTAATGATCCTCTGTGGTATTTCGGGCTTCTGGAGCAGTTATCAGCAGATCTGTGAGCTGCACGAGACATGTAAGCTTTGTGGTCTGCACTTGCTCTGCACCTTGTCTATCATTATTATAATTGCACTCCAGGACTGAAAATGCCATCTATTCATTATGGACATGTCTTTTTCTTTGACTGTTTACAGACCGAGGAATTTATCAGAATTTTTATTGTAACAGTGCAAGTTGAAAATCAGAAATTCTTAAATTGTGAAATTACGATTGTCAATTTTATTTATTATTGCATTCCTGGTCTTAGAATTCTGCATTTCTAAACCTTCAGATTGTTTTCATTTTTTTCTCAAATATGCATCTTGATCTGGATGCGTATCCATACTGGGTAAAAACTCGCTCCCCCACTTTGCTGTTATGACTTGTTATTGGAATCTGCAGCACAATCAAGATGCACCCTAAAGGTCAACCCTACCAGACCAATTAGAGCTGTACTGGTCAGTGTTCCCCATGAAGACAGCATGTACCAACACAACAAAAACTGATCTTGACAAGTGTTCTAGCTCCATAAAAATTACATTTTAAGGGATTATAATTCATTAGCTGATTAATATTTGTGAGCCATTGGTTCCAAAGGCAACGGTAAAGAGTTTAGCTAAGATTTTAGGTAATTCGTAACCTACAGTACAGTATAATAATCATAGCAAACATCCTTTCGAGGAATGATGAATGCTATCACATCACATAGTACATAAAATGCTTCTTTGCATGTCCAAATTTGATGGATGTTTGTTGTCAATATGCTTATTGCACTATTGCTAAAACAATATTTTTTATGAATTAAATATTTTATATTTAAATATTGAAACAAACCATCCCATCTTCATGCAATTTGGGTCTTTATTTAATGATACACAGAACACAGAGGGTGCAGAATATGATATCCATACATAGACAAAGGTGAGAAGCTCGGAAAGGCAGCAATAGTTAAACTGGTAAATCACATTCCCAAATGTTATTCTTGAATGACATAAATATAATAGGAATTTTCTAGCTGATGTGCTCATGACCACACCCAGTAAGACATCACTCACATGAAAGCCGAGACCTGCCCAGAATGCACAGCTGCCAAAGCCAGTGCACTGCGTAGCATATCCCCCAAACACAACCAACACAAGGCGATTTGTAAAAAGCCGTGTAGTGTGGTGGAGATAAGCGCGCGCTACTCGTAAGTGTCAGTGAAGGGCTGGTCGTAGATGCAGCACACACCTATAGATCAGGCCCGGCCTGTACAACCCCAGGTGTGCTCCCTAATAAAACTTCCCCTGGCAGGTGGGGATCTGACTGTGCTGGTGCACATATTTCAGTTACTTTAATTTTAGGATTCCGGAGCACTTTCACATAGTGCTCACTCCCCAGACCATAAAGCACTAGCAGGGGTTATAATCACCAGGGGTGGCATGAATGGCTGTCTGCTATCAAAGCCACAGAGTGTGTACCCCTTTCACTCCACACTCTATCTATCTATCTATCTATCTATCTATCTATCTATCTATCGAATTGCATCATCCATCCATCCATCTTTCCTTACTTTTTCCATACCTGCTTGTCTTATGCAGGTGTAACAGGGTTGTACTGTATATGATTCCGCTTACCTGGAAACCCTTACTGGAACATCCATTGTAGAGGGAGGATTGGCTGATACAACTGGCATACAACTGGGTAATATGGGGTGGGGTTTCAACTGAATTTGCCTGATTTGGGACTCGCCATGTCAGCCTGTACAAGAGACAGAAATATTCTGTATAAATCATGATGAATATTGTGCTGTTGTTTTCGAATTAAAGACAGATTGGAGACTGATTCCTTGCATCATCCTTTGCGCACAACACAATGCAGTTACACTGGGTCTTGGGCGTCCATCTAAGAATCAACAAGGACAAGGTTGGGAAATACTCAGGATAGAGTCCAACTCATTGCAGCTAAAGACCCACTGAGTCCAACCCATCACAGCTAAAGAATTCCAGAAATATATCTTAATACAATAAAGAATCTTGAAGTGTGCATGTTACTATTGTCCAAAATCTGCATTCCTACTCAAAGTTGTTATAACCCATTGCAGTGAAAAGCAGTAGTGAATGGAACAGTCTGATAATATACCTGTTTTTGATTTTGAAAAAGACATACCATCCATATGAGGTGTATAGTAATGTGTGAAATACTGAAGTTCCTTCCAGGCTGTCTCATTCATTTACTAACTATTCCACATTTCGCACGTAAGCTGTCCAGACACTGAGAAGGCATTGCCTAAAGAAATTCCTGACCAGTTCCCTAAGCCATACACATTTTTTCTCTCAAATTACATTAATCCTGAAGGCAAGATTTGCACAGAAGGAAAACAGAGAAAATTTCAAACGAAGCCGGTGGTATCGTGCAGTGAAACATTTGATGACAATTAAACATTAGTGGTTTTAGGAAATATGTATTAAAACTGGCGCCCATGGCCACTATGACAGGCTCCATACCCCTCGCAAGCCTGGATAGGATAAGCGCTTACAGAAAATGGATGGACAGATGTATTAAAATGTTAAGACTTCTTTTGTAGAAATAAGAGTTTTATTAAAACCTGAATGCTTACTGCATTTCATGGGCTGTCAGCATTGGCACACACAAATCACAGGGTGTGCTGGGTTTCACTTTCACTCAGGCCCTAATTGCTTTATTGTACTGAATGGTTTGAGAGTCACCTCACCTGGACATATCCTGAAGGGCTAACCCCCCAACCCCCCCCTTCAAAGCACCAGAGCTGGGCACCACTGTTTCATAATGTTAAGTCACTGATTATGGGTTTCTAGTCAAGACAATCAAGAGCTGTGGTTTTGGATTTTTTTTTTAAAAACACACAGGACATTTCGCATCTGTGGAATCTAAATAGAACTATCCAACAAAATATGGAATACCTGCTCTTTTAATCTTTTTTCAGAATCTTTACAAAGGAACTGCTACAAACAAAGTTACTTCTAACATGTTCAAAAAGCAAAGACACTTTTGTAAAGAAAACAATTCACAAGACCAAGGCGGTGCGAGACCAAGACAAGACCAAGACCAAAGCAGGGCTAGACCAAGTCAAGATCAGATACAGACTAATGTTTGAGTCTACATAACACAACACACTATCTTGGGGCTAGGCGTGATGTCCTAAAACTTGTGTTCAACCATGGACATCTTTTTTTAAAATTTCAATATGAATGCTTCTGTACAAATGTAACATTTTTTTCAAATATGACACACCTTATTGGTTGCATTTCAGCTTTTAAGCAGGACGTTTTATACTCAAGCACAGTATTGTGTTAACCAATTGAACCCTATCAATTTGTGAGTGTTTTTCTATTTCTTTGATTTTAGGTTTATTACATTTTATGTGCATGAGTTAGCCACATATGTGTCATGGTTTTGTTTTCATAATATTCGGGGCTCCTTAGATATGTCATAATCTGTTGTGTAAATGCTGACACAGTCTTGATATCCCTCTTACGAGGAAAACCTACTTGTGCCAATTGAAATTTCTTAATTTTTAGTCTCATCTAATATAAATAATCACAAGCACTACAAATATAATCTTATAAACGTTGAGATTAGCGTCTCTATGATGTGGGAAGGCAGGGGTTTCACTGGGGAGTTTTCTATGGCTCAGTATCTGATATCGATGCATGGTTTTATATTTTTCAAGTAAGTTCTGTCGAAACGTAAAGATCCGTGATTCATGTCTGCACGTTATGCCTATCCAAAGTTACGAGCCTGAGATAAATGGGAGCAAAAATCACACATGTTGCACTTCTCCGGTTGTAAGGATTGACCCTCTGTGCCTGTGATCGGAAGGTCGCCAGTTCAGGTGCAGCTTTGGCAGAATAGCCTGTGGGCCCTTATGCGAGACCCTTAACCTTAGATCCATGGGCGCCCCCACGCTGTGGCCCCCACGCTGTGACAAAGCGAGGCCCTCACCTACATATGTGTCACGGGCAGCAAGATGGGGCAGGCAAAAGGAGAATTTCCCTATGTGGAATCAGCAAAGTCTCATTATTATTATCATACTAACTCTATTTATTTCATCGTGTCGTGCTGATTTAATGCCACAACTGCCACAAAATTCTACCATTAAAACACCATATTTACACCATATTCTAATATTCTTGTGCAGCCACTTGCTTTAAGTACTAAAATATGGCAAATAAACATAATAAGCAGTTCCTGTATATGATTAATTCATGTTATTCACTAAATAAAAATTGTTTGACTGTCATTCTATACTGCTTATGTGATTGTGGATGGATGGACGGAAAAACTAAGTGATACACTTTTGTGGGGAAATGCTGCCCCCTATGCAGTTTTTCTTAGTTCTACGTCAGCTGTCGTTTGGTAGTAACCCGTTCATCCATCCTCACTGCTTATTCTGCACGGGGCTATGTGGGATCTTGGAGCCCAGCTCAGGCAGCATGCAAAACTAAATGTAACTGAGAACATAGCTTAGTATACCTGGCCAATTCATTTTAAAAATCCAACAAAACAAAACTATAATTTTAGCAATTAAAATATATTATTATATCTGAATCAAAACTCACTATACTACTAGTATGCATGAACATACCAGAGCTGATTGTGGTCCAGTGCCAAACAGGAAATACATAACAACATAACAAAACATGAAGAGGACAACTTCATAGAACATTACGTATCAAAGGCCTAACACTACTTTATTTTAAAAAACTAATGTTAACATAAAGCGCAAAAAATCTGAATTACCTCTAACATTGACTTTTTAACATTATTTTAGAGGTTCATAAAGATAACCTTTGCCTATTACAGCAGTACTAAATATGACTAGATTCAGGTGAGCAACTTCAAAACTCGGCACAAAAACGGACCACAAACACCCACACGTGGTACTAGGAGTCCGCGCATGCCCGATGGAGAGACGTGCGTGTTTACGTCTTGACGTTTCCACGCAGAGCTACGTCTCCCTTCGGAAAGTTATAAATGGCTGTGAAGCTCCGTCCCCTTCCACCTTCAGCCATTTTAACCATGTTGGGAGCTGTGGGACGCTGCAGCGCCGGGGTTTTGCAGGCTTTGAAGCCTGTTGCCAATCCGCTGAAAGTCTTCAGTGGAGCCCCGGCAGCTCTTTATTCGCGTAAGTTGTGTAGTAGTATCTGCAGAGGTGTTTTTCTGGCGTTTATCTCATTTTAGAGCTGCTGGTTACCTAGCTTGCTAAAATGGGAGAAATGTTGCCATGCCGGCCGGATGCGCTTTACTTGAGTTTTTTCTTAGTGATTACGAATTGGACACTTAAGTACACGGGTCCTGCGCATTTTTGTGTGTTATATTGTAGCTTTAAAACATTATTGAACCCAATTCACTTTTAAAAATACCAATGACCTTAGTCTTTGGGTCATTATCGGTTTCTCAGGAGCTAGCAGGCCACTGTGTTAAGTTTATGCTGTCTGTAATGTGTCTCGTCTCAAGGCCGGGTAGTTGTCATTGCAGATTTCGCAATGTCACTTTGTGCATGCTACGATTATTTATTACTGTGGAAAGATGTGCTCTTGTTTTTGGGTCATGTCGAATGTAACCTCCGATTTGACATTGCACTGACTCGGAATCGTGCAGTGATATGGCATATTGCCGGTTGCAGTATCGTAGCGTGGATATTGAATATAGAAACCTGAATTAAATGACAGTACAACAGACTCCTTTATGACAATCGGAAGCCATCGTTTATTTTTAAAAGATTGTAAATGGGGTGGAAAACACCCCGACACAGGGTAGGGATGTTATTCAATTAAAATCATGGTATCCATTGCGGTTAATTAGTAGCTCTTTGTTGAATTGATGGGGTGATCAATGTTATTATGCTGATTAGCACTAATTATTATTGTGTAATCGTCATTTCTGCATGTTTTATACTTTGCAGGCAGGAACTATGCTGCTGCGGCTGCGCCGACGGCCAAGCCCGCTACCGCTACTGGCCGTATTGTAGCGGTCATCGGTGCCGTTGTCGATGTCCAGTTTGATGAAGGTCTTCCTCCTATTCTCAATGCGCTGGAAGTATCTGGTCGTGATACCAGGCTGGTGCTGGAGGTTGCACAGCATCTAGGTAAATGTCTCTTACATTCATACCGAATGGAATAAACTCTATTAAAAGAATTTATAATGCATTAAAGTTAGACTTCTGTTTTAGGGGAGAACACAGTGCGCACTATTGCCATGGATGGTACTGAAGGTCTCGTACGTGGACAGAAGGTTCTGGATACCGGGGCACCCATCAGAATCCCAGTGGGACCAGAGACCTTAGGCAGGATCATGAATGTCATTGGGGAGCCAATCGATGAGAGGGGGCCCATCACCACCAAGCAGTGAGTGAAGTTGCTTTCTTTGAATTCATCCACAAAAAGAAATGTGGCATTCTTATTACGCAGTCAGGATAGCTGGCTATATTTGATTGGTTTATGAACCTATCTTTGTTTTATCCTATGAGGGAACAGGCATGTATTTGGTTCCTTTGCAGGAACAATAGAGGTGGTCGGCGGTTAGGGTGGTTTTGCTGTAAACTCTGGGCCTTTTTTGCAGGACTGCTCCCATCCACGCAGAAGCCCCTGAGTTCACAGACATGAGTGTGGAGCAGGAGATTCTGGTCACTGGCATTAAGGTGGTCGACCTGCTTGCTCCTTATGCCAAGGGTGGCAAGATTGGTATGTGAGGAGAAGCTAGTGCAATTAATACTGTTGTATTACTGTGTAAATGTATTACTTGTTTACAGTGTATAACAATTTTGCTGGATAATACTTCGGCACTATTTATTTACCTCTGCTGTATTGTAGTATCCTGTATAATTATGTACATTTTATGTACATTCTGTCCATTTTTTTGCTGCTTTTGTTTGTGTTCATGCTTAAACCCAGTCTTAATACCGAATGAAATTTCTGCCTTAGGTCTCTTTGGTGGTGCTGGTGTGGGTAAGACTGTCCTGATCATGGAGCTGATCAACAATGTGGCGAAGGCTCACGGTGGCTACTCCGTGTTTGCTGGGGTGGGAGAGCGCACCCGCGAAGGGAACGACCTGTATCACGAGATGATTGAATCTGGTGTCATCAACCTGAAGGACACCACCTCGAAGGTAGACCTAGGTCCTCGCAGTGCGGCCTTTCGAGTCGCTCGCGTTTTTAAGTTGTCATAGAGACTGAGGTTATCCTGTTGCAGGTCGCGTTGGTGTACGGGCAGATGAACGAGCCCCCCGGTGCCCGTGCCAGAGTGGCTCTGACTGGTCTTACTGTTGCCGAATACTTCCGCGATCAGGAGGGACAAGACGTGCTGCTCTTCATTGACAATATCTTCAGATTCACCCAGGCTGGATCGGAGGTCTGTGGATTACCTTTCCTTAAGAATATTCCGAGATGTTCACCTATGGACATATATCCTAAGAACTCTAGTAACCTTCAGTTTTGGGGGTGCATGGGCATTATCAAGGATCCTTCCAATGGGTACTGGCATGTCTTCTTACATGAAGTTCTAACATGTTAATCTGTCCCAAAGTACATTAAGGTACAAAGACTTCCCTTCTGCAATTAGCTTTAATAGACCTAATTAAGTTAAATTCTGCAGCAGCCCTCTGATTACTTAACCTTTCTGCCCACTTAGGTATCTGCTCTGTTGGGCCGCATTCCATCTGCTGTGGGTTATCAGCCCACTCTGGCCACTGATATGGGTACCATGCAGGAGAGGATCACGACCACCAAAAAGGGCTCCATCACTTCAGTCCAGGTGGGCAAGGCTGGCATCCTGGATGTAGCACTGCTCAATTCTGCAAGGCCATGCAAATTTAATCTAGATATTTTCAAATTTTTTCCAAGGCCATCTATGTGCCCGCTGATGATTTGACTGATCCTGCTCCTGCCACCACCTTTGCCCACTTGGATGCCACAACTGTGCTGTCTCGTGCCATCGCTGAGCTGGGTATCTACCCTGCTGTTGACCCCCTTGACTCCACTTCCCGTATCATGGATCCAAACATAGTGGGAACTGAACACTATGATGTGGCCCGTGGTGTGCAGAAGATCCTACAGGTTCGTCCAATTTCTACATTTCCATTGATTTAAATCCATTGGACCGCTGGTGCCGTGTGGAACTTTAAATGATGGTCCCCAATTTTGGTTTCTTGCAGGACTACAAATCCCTCCAGGATATCATTGCTATCTTGGGTATGGATGAGTTGTCTGAAGAAGATAAGCTGACTGTCGCTCGCGCTCGCAAGATCCAGCGTTTCCTCTCTCAGCCATTCCAAGTGGCTGAGGTCTTCACGGGCCATCTAGGCAAACTAGTGCCCCTCAAGGACACCATCAAAGGGTTCAAGAGCATTCTGGGAGGTATGAACCTGTCAACTGATCCCTCTGCAAAGAACAGCCACTTGCATGAATTTTATCCAACGTCTGTTACTATGATGTGTGTGTGTGCTGCTGAAAACCAGTGTGTTTGACTTTTACAGGCGAGTATGATGCCTTGCCCGAACAGGCGTTCTACATGGTTGGGCCCATCGAAGAAGTGGTCCAGAAAGCTGAGAAGCTCGCAGAAGAACATTCGTAAATCACTCCCAAAGAAATGGGTCATGATTAAGCTTACAGTGGAGGAGCACTTTTGTGAAATGTAAAATTTAAAGTATGATGTCCTGTCATCCCGAAAAAGTTTGTTTTCATTTCCAGGAGAAAACGAAACCATTAAAATCTGTCTTGTTGTAATGATGCTTCTTTGTGATTCATGACTTCTAATCTGAGTCCATTTCAGGCAAGCATAGTTGGAGATTCATTAAACCTGTTAAACTTATTGGAAAAACAAATGTATTCTTGAACTACCACCTCTCCAGAGAATATGAACATTTAACAAGTGAAGGCTTATGTGAGCAGATCACAACAAATTTTATTTAGGCATATGGCACTGACATGCAGCTACTACATGGATTTGGGGAATGTCGGTGTGGTATTAACCGATCATTTGACGTAGTTTGGCATTTAATTCTTTTTCCTTTGCAAGGAGCCCGCTGCTGTGTTTTTTATAGGCCTCAAAATCCTAAAAAAAGAACAATTGGACAGTGTTGAGCATTTGGTGTTGGAACAGCAGTGGCCCTTAACAGCCGACCCAAGAAACTGGGGCTGAACTTGGGATGGAGTGAAACCACTACTTCCGTCAACACACCTTCTTCAGCTCGCTGCAGGCTTGTTCGGATTGGCCAAGGGCCGCTTGGAGGTCTCTCACTTTCAGGTCTGCATTCACAGCCTCCGCTTCCGTTTCAAACCTTCAAAGGAAACACTTTGATTACAAGACTCCTTATCGCTACGTCTGAAACGCCCATGAACCGGCCGCTTGCCTCTGCTCGGCTGCTGCTCTCGCCCGTTCCTCCTCTTGTCTCTGACTTTCCAGGACCTTGATTTCTTCTTCTTTTTTCTGAAAGATGTTATAATATTAACCTTAAATTGGTTTTAAATCTACTTTATCTGCCTAAAAGGAAATGATTAATTTGAAACATGGCGAGATGTAAACTCTCCTTCATACCTGTATTATTCTCCTCAGGGCTGACCGGTCCTTTAGCTCATCCTTCTTCGTTAAGACCTCCAACTTATCTTGCAGTTCGGTCGCTATCATTGCATCCTTTTCCCTTGTTTGTCTGAGCTGTAGGTTCAGCTCTGTGAAGAATGCATATAAACAATGGGGATATAATTAAGAAATGCTGTGGATGTTCAGAAGATCAGAAGTGTTCGGAACAGCAGTAGAGTTAATGTGGCTGCATGATGCTCTATTATTACCTAATGTGTTTTTGTCGAGATAATGGCTTAACACTGTAGTACTTTGCATATCATGAGCACTCACCTGTGTACATGTCCACTGCATCTTTGAGCTGCTTCTGGGTGCTATGCAATTCATTTTGTAAAGAAGCTTCTTTCGATTGATGGAGACTCATGAGTTCTTTGAGTTTTGTCTGAAATCCAGTTGTTTTTTCCCTGTATAAATGAGAAAGGCTAGGTTATCTTGTAGTTAACAATCAACATTTTGATAGTTCATTGCTTTATTAAATTGTTTATGCTCACTGATACTCAGACTCTAGATGTTTGTGTTGCTCTGCTAGATCCTTCAGTTCCTGGGTTAATTTTAGGATAATATCCTCTTTTTCTTTGACTTTTTCTCTGTAAACTTTCTCGTTTTCTTCACGAAGTCTCTCATTCTCCTCGGTCAGCTGCCCATTCTGCTTTTTATACTCGTCCTTGAAGTTAATTAACTCCTCGTGATTTGTTGCCAGATGCTTGAATCGCTTTTCCAGCTGTGAAGACCTCTCCTTCTCGTCTTCCAGCTCTTTTTGCACATCCTGACGCAGGTTCTCCAGCTCCTCGTTGATCCGCTCAAGAGCCTGGCACCGCAGAAGCATCTCATCCGCCCTGTGTTTCAGGATGCAAATCAAACCGGACTGCTCGTCTATTCGGGACCGCAGGACCTCCGTGTCACTCACGTCTTCCTCGGACAGACTCCGGAGCTTTTCCAGTGCTACGTGAACATCATCCATGTCCTAAGGGACGGCAAACAAAAAAAGCAGCCATATCACAATACACAAAACAACTTTTAATGAGGAACCTCAGCCAGGAAGACTATTATAGCTGACAAAGCAATAGTTGCATTGGTTTAAAAGCACCATGCATAAATGCTTCGCTAACATTTCCAATCTTAGCAACTAGAAGAAAGTAAATGCGCTGCACATGTGAACCCTGAACTGTTCACTAGTGTAAAACCTCTCCAGTTGCATTATAATTATCGGAAAATCTTTTGTACGTCGACATTTTACTGCTGTTTACAACCACGTTACGTTAAAGGTTTGTGTTAAATGCATTTGCCCGGAAATTTAAAAATCTAACCCGCATTAGCGACCTGCAAGCTAGCCTGTAACTGTAGCTACATCGGGACATGCCAAACACACAATGCACTGAACCCAGAATGCAAATACCCGAAGCGCAGGGCGTGGATAACCAATATTGTAAATTGGCAAAGCACCCCAGTGAGTCACCTGTTTGGTGTCCGTAATCATCCTTTCGAGGTCCTTTGGGTTTTTGTGCGGTGATGCCATGCCTGAATCGGCCGTCAGTGTCTAGTTATGAGCAGCTTCAGAAAAACCATTGTTCAGCTTCGCTACGCCTCATTCGCAGCACAGTTTTCCGATGGTCGGAATACAAAGTTTCAGCTGTTGCCAATAGCAACAGCCGTACGGAAGCCTCATTCGGACAGGGTTGGCGGCCGCTCCAGTTGTTTAGCGTCATTCATCAAATTAATTAGTCCATACTTCTTCTGCTGGACTGGAATATTTAGATTTCGTTCCAGACCTTTGCAGTATTCTTCCGTAATATAGCTGGTGCATTCTGAATATGTAGGACTGTTTGCAAATAGGATTTGTGTTTTAGATATGCTTTTTGTGTATGCTTTTTAGCGGTCTGTTGTATTGCAGTGCTTCATGTGCGTACACATAGTTAACGTAATGCTACCTTAGCAGTGATAAAAGCAGCAACATCCACTATTAGGGCTTTTATATATCAACAGCAAGGACAAACATACTAAGTCTATGCAAAGTTAGGCTATAAATATTTATTTAAATTTGATCATTCTTTCAACTGTTTTACAGTAATTGACTTTGACCTAATATAATCCTTCTGACATAACAGAAATGATTTAAAACATGAATTTTATATCGGTGTCTGTGGACAGTCAGTATCCTGACAATCAGGATAAATACATTTTCATATTCATATGCTCTCTATATATTATAAACATTTTGCCACCCTACCCCTAATTTCAGACAATAGAATAAACAATATTCATCATAATCGGCATTACTATGCAGAAAGGGTCAGGTTGAGCACCACTGCTGATTCTCAAGGTAACTGAGACAGATACGCATAAATGCGGAATCATGAGTTTGTAACATCCACCTGGTTTAGACAAGCCATCCGGTCCTCGTGGGGTACAGGGAACAAAGCACAGACGATAAAGTCAGCCATGAAAGAGGGGAGGTAGGATATGGGGAGCCAGATAAGTCTGGCATCCCAGCCTGCAGCGTAACGGCTGCGGGGGTGCCGCGCTGTCAGGGCGTGCTCCATGCAGCGCGTCACTTTGGAGATGTCCTTACTGCACAGGAGACTCATGGCGAAGCTTTGGGCTCTCATGTCTGTGGACAAAGGGAGACGCCGTCTTCCAGTAGCAGTACGTGTGATGGCGCTCAAAAGCCGTTCCATGCGAAGGTCCGTCTGATCTCACATTCATAACACGGAAATGCTACGCGTCTCCAACACATGAATTAATACGCTATATGAATTTGTCTATAGTCAGCCTTATAGGGTACATGAAAATATGTGGAAAATTACTCACTGATACTATGCCGTTCCGTGCTCTAGGTATTTTGCTTACTAGTATGAGTCTAAATGTCACATCCATAGTACTGGAATTTCCTGTGACTATTAATTTAATTGTTTTTTTTTTTTACAAAGTAATGACCAAATATTTGGTGATACTATCTGGAGATGACTTGTGAATCAGCTTCATTTTGAAATGGATTTGAATAAAACATTCACATCTCTAGTGGAGTTTTTCTGACAGCAGATCGACTCACAGTTTTCCAAATATTTCTCCCCATAGGTTTCCTTGATGTCTATGGGAAGCTGGTCCCACAGTCTCCTCAGGTCAGCATCTATAAGGTTGACGTTCGTCACGGCTGTCTTGAAGAAGCCCGGCTCAACGATGCTGACTTTCACACCAAAGTGCCTCATGTCCCTTCTGAGTGCAGGAATGGACACAAACATTCTCAGAAGACGTGCAGTAACCATGAAATGGTATATCTTTCAGAAGTGCTGCATTTTAGCTAAAAGAGCAAGTCATTGCTATAATCCATAAATCATCTCTGTGTCTGTAGGCACTTACAAAACCCAAGGGGAACACAAACTCGACACTCATACATTTTTGAACCCTCGACACTGGAACTGCGACACAACAGGGTTTTCTCTGAGTCATCTGTCCATGTCTGATAGCAAAAACAAGTCTTGTTTGTAACTCTTTCACCAATGAACATTATTATATAATGCAGGGTTCCCCAGTTCCCATCCAGGAACTGGGATTGGAGAGCTTTGATGTAGTGTAATGGTGGAATAGTGGAATTGTGGGTATTTTCCATACCTCAGACTATCTGAGAATGACTCCACAGCCCACTTGGACACACAGTAGCCACCCCCAGTCAGCACCAGCCTCCCCATCACACTGGAAACGTTGATGACTCTTCCCCGTGTCTTCTTCAGCAATGGGAGTAGCTTGAGAGTCAACTCAATTAGCCCAAACAGGTTGACATTTAAAACCTTCCTAAAATCATCCATCTGCATCCACTCTGAGGGCCCAATTGGAATGGACCGGCCAGCATTGTTGACAAGGCCCCATAGACCTGCATGTGAAAAGTGTTAGACGTAGGAGTTCTACTCAGAACAATACTCTGTTCATCTTTGACATCATTATTTGTATTTATATGCAATGTTTTGGACCATGTAATTAAATCATATAGTTATTTACATAATTTTAAATATAATATTAATAAAATTATAAAATACTATAATTTTTAGTAATTCTAAAGACAAAAAAGGTTTTCTAGATGTCAGTTTCTTGACTTTACGTTTCACCTACATCTAGAAATGTCCAGCAGCATTTCATCCTTCGAAAGGTTTAATCTCCTTATCTGTGTTAAACTGCAGCCACCTTTAAACCTTGTTAACACCTGAGGGATTGTTATAACTGGTAAGCTGTTTAGAGACGCCTCATGGTAATTTGAAGCTAACGACTGGAACCAGTGGCCCATTGTCTGACTTACCACAGCTCCCAGTTTCATTGCGCACAAATCGCACTGCGCTGTCGATGCTGCCGCTGTCCGTCACGTTCAGCAGCACCGCCCTCAGTCGCCGCGAAGTCTCCGCCTTCAGATCCGCGCAGCCTTTCTCCGTCAAACAGGCAGCTATCACGTGGAACCCTTTTTGGTCCAGCTGATGGGCGAGCAAGTGCCCGAATCCGCTGTCACATCCCGTCACCAAGACAAATTTCTCAGCGACGCCGTCGACTTTCAATGAGTCCCTTATGTACCACGCAAGAGTGACGACAGCGAAAGAAGCCAGGATACATGATAATACAGGGTTTGACTGGAATGCCTGCAACGCTGAAAGAGAAATGGTGGTGATACATAAAATTTCCCTTTGGCCATTGCCTAGGATTGTTTGTTACTGCCTTGAAATTTTGTTATCTGTCACCTGAACCCACATTCTGTAGAATTCCTTTGACTCACCTGAATAATACATTCTCGGATGTATTCCACTTCATATAACTGTATAATCAAATAAAATAATCAAGAATTAAGTAATACATGTAATTGCACATTTATGTCTTTAATAGTATATAACAAAAAGGTAGTGTAGATGCTCAAAATTATACGTAAATGCTATTAGTTACTTACTGTGGCACCTTACTGTTATGGATTCCTGGATGTTCACTTTCTAAGACTGGGAAGTACAACTACTAAGGAATGAGTTACTTCTAAAGAGATTATATCTTCATCCATTAATCTTTAAAGGTCAGTCAGATGCATCGGGAAAAAAAATCTTTGTGGTGCTGATATAATCTGTTCCACAGGAAAGTAAAAGTATATCTAATTTAATTCAAATGATCCTGAATTTTGTCTTCACACGGGACATGACACGTCTCTGTCCTCCAGCCCATGCGATAATCCTACTTTGTCTGTCATGGCACATGGATTATGTTAATATCTGATCAGTGCCACTGCATTTTCATTGCACTGTGTGCTGGTGTACTTACACTCTTATTATTGCACGTATATCTTAAATATTTACACGTTTTTTGAAGAACAGCTTTATAGATATTAATTAATAATTAATAAATGAGACCACACACAAGACAGTCATGAATTAATGAAGTCAAGCAGCTTTTAATGACACACTGTATGGCGTTAGGTGGGCGGAGCCACTGCCTCATTACTCATCCCAGCCAATCCCTGACGAGCCTCACTTGTGGCTCATCGTGAGGAAGGAACTGAACTGCATTTAAGTGCCCCTCGCCCACTAGGCACTCAGCCCCCATGAAGTGGCACAGCTGGGGCAACCTCCAGGGACACAGATGGTACTGGAGGGCTGGGGGCAGAACGGGGTCGCCCTCCGGTCTGGGGGAGCAGCAGGGACAGCCTCTGGGCAGTAGGTGGCGCCAAAGGGTCAGGCAGTGCAACAGAAGTGACCTGAGGGCCAGCAGGAGGCAGCAGAGGAAGGAGGCAGGTCGGGAAGCACTGGGGAACAACTTCTGGGGTGGTGTCGGAACGGCCAGGCGGTTACAGCAGTTGGAGCTGACAGAGCAGGAAGGGAGGGAGGAGACTCCCAGCACACAATGTCCTTAGGCTCCATCTCCTCAAGCGTTTCACAGTAACAGCAAAACTTTGGTACCATGTGACTGCAGAGCTGGGGGTGACATCTGGGCTCCATTCACCACTCTTCCTCTTCCACCGGACCGTACAGCAACTCAATCCATACCTTTAACTTAAGGCATGTGCCTCAAGTCCCTGCCTGCATCTGCGTCAGGCAGAAGAGGTCTAGCGGGTCGAAGAACCAGCACGGCATCGGCTCGCTGCCTTCCACAGTCCTCAGAGTGTGAGCGCTCTTCCTGCCGCTTCTCTACCCCATGCATCAGTATCTTGTAATTCTTCGGCTGGAGTGAGACTTAAAACAACCCGAAGACTGAAGCGCAAAGTGACCTTAACGTCAAAGAGTCGGCAGCCACAACCAGAACCACGGAGCATCCCAAGATCCATACAGAACCCAGCTGACTATAGTGCTCATGTTCTCCACCGAAGCGGCAGGGGCTCAGGGACAGGCCCACTCCACCCTAGGTGTAGTGTCTAGCAGGAACTTGGTAACGTTCACTCAAACATGAACACACAACTGGTGTTTGTGATGCAACAAGATGAGAAACAAACCAAACCAGGTTCATAGTCCGTGTGGCAGAGTCAGACACCTATGTCTGATTTGTATGGTATATTTTTAACTTAGCAGCACTCCAAACATGAATATCCAATTCTTGTGTTTGCATATCCAGTGAGGGTTACATATAGGGTCCAAGAACTGGCCATCTGAGGCAAAAAGAGAAAGACGAGGCCCAGCTTTTATAGAGAATGTGGCGCTAAGTGTGTGAAAGGGTAAAGGCTGAGTGTATTTTGGCTCATATTACTGTTAAGCTCCAGTCTGTGGCTCAGAAAGGCAGCTAAACAATTCACACAGTGTTCTTTTAAAGACAGCAAGGAACTCTGCTCCATTCTACATTGTGCTTTGCCCCCATTCTTTCTGCCGCATGCCTGTCCTATCTGCCCCAATATATTCTCCAAAAAATATACTACACACACACACAGTATATGTGTGTTGTTATACACATAAATACACACATATATAACCACAGACTGCAGCGTATTCAGTGAGGACAGCATTTTATCCACTCTACCGTTTCCTAGGCCAGCCGAATCACACAAACAGTGTTCAGTGAACATTTAAGATCTGTGACTGAGATGGAATCACCTTGCATTTCAAAGCCCTACTGAAGTAGTTTTGTTTGTTCGAGGAATGACAAGGAAGTCTGTATCCTGTGATTAGACAGTATCTTTTTACTAGAATCTAATTCTGGAGTGCTATATTAGACAAATCCTCTATAAGGGGGTAGTGTGTGGCTCTGCTCTGCAGCCATCAGCAGAAGGTCATCAGTTCCGATCCCAGAGTCATTTCACCACCACCAGGGACTGGCTGACACTCATTTGTGATCGCCATCAATATTTTATTTTATCATATATAATATAAGACTCCATTTCAGTAATGTGCACACTTTTTGAGGGGTGTGTTAAGTTGGTAGTATTTGTTGGCTGGGGGTGGCCCCCATGGTAAATTTTTGCCATCATTGGTTATAGAAAAAGGACATTTAGAACACTGAGGGTGGGGGAGGCACTTGGATTTATTCAGGGGAAAGATCTGGGTGCTCAGGCAGGGGCTGGTATTGGATCCAGATGGATGCTCTTATTTAAAACGTAAGTCTTTGGGAAGATATGGCAACGGTGAACTGGAGTAATCAGAGAAACAATTTTCAGCCATTTCACTTAAATGAAATGGTCAGGGTGGGGCGTTGATATAGTTTCATTTGATTTATGAATGCATTTGTGTTTTAGTATTACAGAAAATCAAAACTGGTGCTGCATACATACTGCAGGTGATGGAGAGACACCTCCCTGTCTCTTTGGACTGTGAGGGGCCCCCAGAGTAAACAGAGAAGAACAAGTTAGCGCAGGGGGGGTGCAATAAAAACAGAGCTGCATGGGGCTGGGAATCAAAGGCAGTATTAAGCCTATAACCTCACTGAAGAAGCCAGCGCACTACTGACGATACATAATATTGTGTTTCAGTGTTTATGAAATGAGAAAGAAAAGAACAGAATTCTGAGCAAAGGAACTCAATGTAATAAACATGAGCAGCAATGAGTGTCAAAGAAAACAGACTCTTCAGAGTATCAGTCTCTATTTATATACACAATCCGGCACAAATCTGAATAGTCCAGTCAGATTAGCAGCTAGAAGCCAAACCACAGTAACCTATTAAGAGGGACAAAATTAAACATCAGACAAAAAAAACACCCGGAGAAGCAGAAGTATAACAACATTAAAACATACTTACTATACTTTTAACATATTAAAATATACTAACCAAAGTAACACACTCAAAGAACATCTTTGCTTAAAACCACTTACTTGTATGAAGTAAATTTTAATTTATAATTCAGGCTTTGCAATGTCATTTCCTGATTATATGAGAATCATAAAACTTTACAAAACTACATAAAAAAAATCACATTTTAAACATCAATACTACTTTCCAATTAAAGTTTAATTCATGTAATTAGCACACTCAGCAATGAATGTATGTATTATGCTATGGTTTGCCAGTGTTAGGTAGCGATAGATAAGTTCACTATAGCATTATATTGTTCCCATATTAAACTAAAATATGAGACTATATCACAGATTTTGCTGGTTTTGCTCCTTTTCTGATGAGCAGGTAATCAGAAATGAAGGACGGCATGTAGGACAGAGGCAGCCACAGGAACTTGGAGTCCCAGCCTGCGGAGTAGCGGGTGCGAGGATGCGCAGCACAGAGGGCGTGCTCCATGCAGGACACCACCTTCATCAGATCATCATCTAGCATCTTTTCCAGAAACGGCTTTTGGTGGAACACTGCGGCACAGAGGCGATTCACATCACTGCACTGCTCTCTTTCAGCCTTTGAATTTGCATACGAATCAGTCTAGAACCTTTTTCTTAACCTTGTTAAATAGCAATATTCAGCATGCTAGTAATGTTTTCTAAGTATAAGTACCAGGAAACATATTTATTGAGGGATGATGGTATATCAAGATTAAGCAAACATTCTTCTGAATTACAGAGAATTACTTCAGTTGATACAATGGTAAAATTTTACTTGAGGGAGCACAAGTAACTTAGTAACTCAAGTTTACTACTCAGGTACAAATCATTAACAAATACAGTACCTGCATGAAATACATGAATCATTATAATTGATGAATGAACATGGGACTAGTACATAACTAACTAGTTTCTGGTTAGTAAATACATTAAGTAAGAGTGTACTACTACATTATTTGTGCCCCCACAAGTAATGTGTTACCAATAAACTTTAGTTGTAATTCAGGTATAAATTATATATAAAATAAACCTCTATGAAACAAATTAGCTTTTATATGCAAATTACCTTTGTCGATGTAATCATTCCCATAATCCTCTCTGATTTCCTGTGGCAACTTGGCCCAAAGTTTCTCAAATTGCCTTTGAATAACATCGCTACTACTCATATTGGTTCTAAAAAAGCCTGGTTCTATGCATATGACTTTGACTCCAAAATGAATCATCTCTCTCCTGGAAAATGAAGAAGCAAATTAGAAGAAAGTAAGATAAAGAAAACAAACGCCCCCTTATGCTGTCTTTGTATGGTCTTACCTAATACTGTCATTGAAGGCCTCTACTCCAAATTTGGAAATGGAATACGGTCCACCCTGTAAACTAATCCGACCGAGGACACTGGCCACATTCACCACACGCCCTCTTGCTTTCTTGATGAGGGGCAGCACGCTGAGGGTCACGGCGATCAGGCCATTCAAGTTAACGTCTAGCAGAGCCTTGTAGTCTTCCATGGTCAGCCAGTCACAGGGTCCGCACGGCACGGACACCCCTGCATTGTTCACCAAACCCCACAGGCCTGCAGGAAACCCCACATTCACCAGTCAGGCTATTCCGGCTTCCGCAAGGTATCTCATGGAGAATAGATGTTAGTGCAAGGTGAGTATTGTTCAAATGGGACACTTAAGAAAAATTTGCTGTCGGGAAATATCATCTCAATGATTACAGAATCATCTCATAGTTTTGAATCCCAACTTGATACCATTCAAGATACATTAATGCCCCTTGAACACTATATTGAATACAAAATAAAGTATTACTAAACATATATTACCTGCAAAGTTTAACGGTCTCATTTTTACAGGAGTGCCATTTTAACAATACTCACCCTATACTAGAGCTGCTTGATTTTGGCATTATCATGATTATTCTGACGAATGTTGAGATCCCGATTACTTACCATAATTACTCTTTAACAGCAGAAACAATGTATTTATTGAATCGTATTAATGAAATGTATACACATACACTGAAATTGAAACAAAAATAAAACTTTAAGATAACATCCGTTGAGCTTGTACAGATATTTTTTTAATGAATAAATAAGTTATACTGAGATTAACTGTTCTCTGATATTCAAAAACACTAAACTTGATTTTTTCTTTCCCCAACTAAATATATTAGAGTCAACAGCTCAGTCAACTGATATAAAAAGTGCGACTTAAAGATTTTTAGAAAGAAAAACGAAACTGTTTACATGATCTGGCTTCAGTGATGCACGATAGCAGGAAACAAAATTTCCACCTGTGCTGAACAGTGTTGGGGAGTAACGAGTTACGTTACGTAATTTAATTACAAAAAATAATAATTGTAATCCGTTACAGTTATTAGACAAAAAAGTGCAATTAAATTACAGTTAGGCCTACTTATGTAAATATTCATTTATACTATCTTTAATAACAGTATTTTTTATTGCTTTTCATGTCTTTCTTTTGCAAAACATGATAATAACTTTACTATTTCCCTTCACAGCCAAAAGTTTGAAACTATTCAATGCTTCCGATTGGTTATACTGTACCCTCTACACTTGCAGCGCCTATTCTGTTAATTAAATTGCCTGAGCGGTCTGATTTAAACAGAGTAAGTGATTACACAATCAGCTGAAATTTCATATCCTGTCTGATACAAGAACTGTTCCGATCAGAAGTAAATGGGCTCCAGATGACGACTAAAATGGACGCCAAAGCCGACTTGATTTTCTATTTTGTGACTAGTTTTTTCATTCTAGGAATGCAAACTATACGAATTTGTCTCTCAATCTAAGAAACGTTTTCAATTTAATTAAAACAGCAGAAACGGCTATTAATTACGTGCGGACACTCTCAGCCCGCGTCTACCATTCCTATTACACTATCACGTGATTAAAGCAAAAAAGAAGCGAGGCATCATCTAACACGCCCACTCTGCTATGTTATCTCGCTAACTGCTGCGGAGAGGGATTCGAAACAGAAGGGAATCGGGGCACTACTTCTCGAATTCCGTTCGATCTCCTGGTTTACATGTATTGAATGTTGCAAGCACTGCTGGACACGTACAACAGCTGCAGTAAAGCAGCACATTTTATTATGACGTTAATTTATGTGAGGATGAAAAAAGTAAGCCCTTCTGATGCCACCGGTACCACGTAGTGATCCAGTCAAGGTTCGCTTGTAAAATATGTATTTTTTATTTATAAATAATTGTTTAGAGTTTGCACAAATATTTGTTTATTTTTAATTAATTTTTCAGATGTCTTTTTTTGTTATTAAGTCCAACGGTAGCTCGTCAAAGGTTTAACTAAGTTAAATGCCTTAAATTTCGTAGTTAATTTCTTACGAAAATGTAGTGTCAGTACTTTTGTTTAATGTTTCACTTTTTTGTAACCCATATCAATTCAAAATGCAATTTAGACTTCACAATTTCCCAAAAGACCAATATAAAATTTAGACTGATCATCAGCGTGGATGACCAGGGAAATGAAACGATTTAATTAGGCTTGGGCGTATATGTATATCATGGCTATATAAAAGCATGACATCACAATGCATGAATGCATATATGCCCGTTCAAACTCACCTTTTCCCCCAACTTTCGTTTTGATCAGTTCAGCCGCTTTGCTCACGCTCTCAGCCTTGGTGACATCGAGGTGCACCGCGGTCAGTCTAGCGGAACAGTCTTTTTTTAGGTCCTCTTCGCCCTTTTCTGTTATGCAGGACGCGATCACGCAGAAGCCCAGTGCGTCCAAGCGCCTGGCTAACAGCCTCCCGAAGCCGGAGTCGCACCCCGTGATGTACACGTACTTCTCCCATTCCTCTGACACTCTTTTCTTTTCCTTATACCAGCGATAGAGATAATAAAAGACCACCATCCCGAGCAGGTATTGATACATCTCTACAAAAAAAGATTGGCATTAATAAAGAAAATGTATCCACATTATTAATACAATTCGTGAACTTCGATGCTGATGCGTGATGCTTGCGAAAGACTCCGCAACTCTGCTATGTACCTACGTGGTCCAGACAAGCCAGAACCGTGACACAAACGTGACACATTATAATCACGTTAGATACGAATTTCAGCAATTCTTGAATCCCCCCAAAACTTCAATTTACGATAAACAGCAACTCACCTGCTTGCAGCCTGACTGCTTCGGCGTGAATAGATGAATGAGGTATTGATGACTTCCAACTTCCGGTTCTTGTTTTTTTCCGGGCTAGTAGGCTACGTAACGAGCACAAAAAGTTTCAGATAGATAATCTTATTGAAATGTGGGCGTCTGATGATTTCCACAGCAGTCGTTACGTCACAACAAATATGTTAATTGTTTATCTGCCTATCTTTAACGGGTAAGTGAGTGGTCTCTACGGAGGGACCACTCCGTCGCGGACTCTAGGTTACCTACACAACGACCCATTTTAAAAGACAGGAAACATGCAATCTGATATTAAGGAATCTGATGGGAAAAGTGCGTAAAAAGTGGGTAGGGGCTCATTGGTTTGCCTTACTGTATCCGATTATTAGGGCGCGGGAACGAATCTCGACGGCGTGTTAACCAAGATGAGGATGAAATGTTGCTACTAAATAGCTGCTCTAATTAAGTTCAATAGTACGACGTGCATTTTTAAAATGTCCAGTTGACTGGTGTTAAGTTTTGTTCCCGACCATCGTCAATATTACTCAGCTCTGGCAAGTGGGTGAGCTTTATCTCTAGCCCTGTGTATGAGTAAAATTTAGCATTTTTTGCAAAGTGTTGGATATTGAACTAAATATTTTTAAATTTTAAAATGTAGTTTTTCATGAAGTACACATCTGCTAGTTTAGATCTCACCATTACATAATAGAATAGCATAGAATAGAATAGAATTCAACTTTATTGTCATTGCACATGTCACAAGTACAAGGCAACGAAATGCAGTTTGCATCCA
>JABFDZ020000039.1:11062387-11085993 GCA_019775955.2 Pollimyrus isidori
TATATATGTATTATATGTATGTAGTATACACACACGTGATCCTATCCATATACATGTATATTTCAATTCTTATATCTCTAACATACGCTAAAAAGTTTACTATATTCATGAGTAATTCCCATATAAAACATGGTGATATCTCTATGTAAGTCAAAATAATGAACAAACACAGTCTCTTATAACTAAAGATACACATATTTTCTGAGACTTTTTGATCATATTGAATAATTCATTCAAACGAATACTGAAGGTTGGAAAAAGTAAGCGAACCTTAAGCTAGTGACTTTTTAAAAAGCTGATTGCAGTCAGAATTTAGCAAACCTGGCGTCCATTTAAAGAAAAGAGGTCAGAGGTGTGGCATAGAATTACTTTGATTGATGAAAAACACTGAAAAGTTTGAGTTTCGGCTTTTGAAAAGAAGCATATCCAGATGGGAATTATCAAAAGAGCTATGATCAGGAATTGTTAATTTACATAAGGTTGGAAAGGGTTACAAAGTAACTAATTTAGATATCAGTCTACTGTTAGGAAAGTTGTCTATAAATGGAGACAATGTGGTATTATGGCTACTCTGCCTAGAAGTGGGTGCCCCACCAAGACGACCCCTAGAGCACAATGCAAAGTCATCAACGAGGTAAAGAAGAACCCTACAGTGACAACGAATGACGCGAGGAAGTAACTAGAACCGGGTAACATCTCTGTCCGCGATTCAACGACATGCAACACACTGGACTAGAAAGGAGTCCATGGCAGGGTAACAAGGAGGAGCCACTGCTGTCTAAGAGAACATTGCTACATACCTGAAGTTTGCAATAGAGGACTTGGGCACTCCACAATGGTCCTAGGAAAAAAACTTCTGAAGTGAAGAAACCAAAATTGAATTATTTGGGACGAACAAGCAGAACTTCATTTGGCTTAAAAAGGGTACCTGCATATCAACATCAGAACATCATCCCTAAAGCAAAGTATGGTCAAGGGAACATCACGATTTGGGCCTGCTTTGCTGTGTCAGGACCCGGACAGCCTGCCATCACTGAGGGGGAAATGAAGTCCCAAGTTCATCAACAAATTATCCAGGATAATGTGAAGGTGTCTGTCCATCAATTGAAGCTCAGAAGAGGCTGGGTGATGGAACAGGACGATGACGCCAAACATCACGGCAAATCCACAGCACAATGGTTTCAGAAGAACAAAATCCGCCTTTGGAGTGGCCCAGTCAGAGCCCAGATCTCAGTCCTATTGAAATGCTGTGGAATGACTTGCAGAGAACCATACACAGAAGACAACTAAAGAATATGGAGGCCACCTTCAGCTGTACTATACATACTGTACAGTACGCCGCCATCAGCTCTACCATACATGCTGTAGGCTCAGCCATACTATACAGTCCCCTTTACTAGATTTAGCGTCCTGTATCTTGGGAAGTATCTTTATTCTCAGTGACCGCCATGAGCCTGTGATCCATTGAACCACCAAGTTTTTGATTTGATCATATTTCATATTAGCTGAGGCAGTTAGGACCACCTGCTCGACGCTGTTCTGAGAAGGGTACTGCTTGCTACCTCAGTAAGTCTCATAGTTCAGTCAGGCCCAGCAGTTCTCAATGAGGGTTAAGTCTGGTGATGATGGGGGCAGGTGATAATTCAATCACCTTTTAAGCTTTTCTTAGCCAATCTATAATCTATAATACTTTGTTGCATGGGAAAGGACATTGGCCTGCATGAATATCATAAGCTTTTGAAAAGCTGCTGACTTCTTCATCTACCAGTGTTCAAAGAAGGCATATTCTAGAAATTGGCAGTAGCATGAGGTTAGTCTTTACACCATCTCCAAGTCGGAAAGGTCTTACAAGTTCATCACTTATACCTGCAGCCCACATCATCACTGCACCACCAGCTTGTCAGTGGCTGAAGGTGTCCATCCAGACCCGTCCATCTGCTCCATCAAGAGTCACTCTCATCTCACCTGTCCACAAAACCTTGAGACGTGTCCATGCTCATTCGTGATGTTTTCGCTTGTGCGCCTTATTGAGTAGAGGTCACGCGACAAACTGCGCCTAACGCTTGCAGAGATTCCGTTCAGATTGCAGATAAGTTATGTCCTCTTTTATTTATATGCTTCTTCCATCTCCTTCAGCTGTCGGTCACAAAACACTTTTGTATGGTCATCACAATTTAAAAGTTTGGGCATTTCGGTTGTTCTGCGTTCCTCTCACCGGCACTTTGCTATTTTGTTTGTTCTTTCCATGAGGTCTCTTTGACCCATTTTAGTAATTAATAATTTGCTTAATAATTCTGCACTGGGAAGTATCTAAAATGTCTTGTAGTCCAAGCAAAGAGCACTCCGCCCAAATAGCGAGCGCGCTATATTTATAAACTGTCCATTTTCAGTCGCCGCTGAATCTGGACTGAAAATATTCATCGGACGATGCAGCAACATTCACACGTGCCTGATAATTCTGCATGCAGTATGCCTAATCTGTAGCATGTAATTTACTGCACACATCTGATCCATCACACCTCCATTAATAAGAACCTTTATCATAATTTATCAGAACATACTCAGAGATATAATTACATTCTTGCGAATTTAGCCCTAAGCCCCCGGAACTCTGGTGCCGGTGAGAGATTGGGAGGTGGATAGATATTTTGGGACTATGGAAAGTAACCAGACTGAGGCAAGAATTAATTGACGACGGATTTAAAACGGAATCGTGAGGAATTTAGAGTATAAATCTAATTTGACCAGCAGAGGTCGCTTTAACACATTATAATGTCGTTCAGTCTGCGCCAGAACGGCGTGAGTGGTTAAATAATGTCGCTTACACCAGACAACTCAACTCCCCGTCTTACCACCCACAGTGTATGCAATCTTTTGTCATACTAAATGCCCTTGTTTATTACAAAACCTTGGGTTTTGTTTCTAAAATAAAACTTAATAAGGGAAAACAAAAAACAGCTTTCTAAGATGACGCGTCCACTAACACCATTTAACAGAATGTGCATGCGTAAAAGTCCTTCCTTATTAGCGGATTAGGTGCGGGACAGGTGCAGCCGTCCCGGGACCCACTATGACAAGGGGCCTACTGCAAAACTTACCCAGGGGGACCCCCACCCGCAATTATAAATTGTGCAAGACGCTAAATGAAAGTTTGAAATGTTGCACCAGCTCTGATTAATCGTGTTGGCTTTGACTGTTTCTGCCGATTTACACCATCCCACCCACTAGGGTCATACAAAGCACTAACCTCCCAAACGCAAAGTCCACCCACATTCCTGAAGAATATTGACCTGTCCATTCTTATTCATGGCGCAACTGTTTTTGCCTCCAAAACTGCCAGGAAGCTGGGCATCAGCTGAAACTCCCCCCTCCCTCGAATGTAACCATGGTTACCAGAATGAGCAGATCATAGCTTTATGTTATCCACAGCATGCTGCATGTATCCTCTATCCTTGGACCTGTTTCTCTCTTCTGGACTATTTGAATTTTATTTCAAAACCTTCTAGAACCTCCTGCATTAATATCTTGGACCCCCCCCACCACCACCTCATCCCACCCCCTGGCAATGTTTTCGTATTCCCCTGTTCATCATTTGATAGCCAAAAAACAATGTTGAATCTGTTTCTAACCTTAAAAACAACTAAATGCAATGTGCTATTAGCCTTTTCACCCCTGTGGGACTGCTCTGTTGATCACTGGCTGCCTGTTAAATAGTTCCTAACAGCTAATATTACCTTTCCATAGTTTGGCCATTCTTTACGTCACCCAAAACTGATGCACTAACCCTGTCAGCACAGATTGTAGGCAATACATCGCTTAAACGGCGGATGGTCGCAATTGGATCGCGTTCCATTACGAAACATACAGTAATTCCCAAACATATTTCAGAACTTAAACATCAATTGCTATTTTCAAAAGACTGACATTTATAGACTCTAAGACCTTCTGTCAAATCAAACAATTGAACAGTGATGTTATCTTTCTGGTATGACGTGATTGTGAACTTTTGCTTTTACTGATAATGGAGTGGTCTGTCCTGGCTGGAAACATAACAAGCGTATGAATCGTACTGAATGAACAAATGAGGTTTATCGGCCATTTAAATTCACACTTACTGTTTTGGCTACGTGCTTGCAGTGACATAACAAACAGCTAGTTGTTTGTAAGATGACAATCAAACAAAAAGATCTCACAGACAACAGTCCACATACAACATTAAATATTAAATGTTATCAATTGTAAATAAATAATAATAGTAAGCTAATAAAGAACAAGACAGTTCCGAACAATTAATTACCCGTTGACAAACTGATTGTTTATGTATTTCCAGTTTTTTGCTGTTGCTGTTGACCATAGTGATATTACTGGTTGCTATGCTGTGCTCATTAAATGTGATGATTGGCCAGATGACAGGCAGCAGCACGAAGCTAGGGAGGAATATGCAACCCATTCCAGTGTGTTACAGCTGCAGATGGACAAAGACCTGAAGTAACCCCTGTGATTTGCCAGCTGTTAAATGGGAATTATATTAACCTAAAACAAATCTTAACCACAGTCCTTGGAAAAAATGCCAAAAACCTGTTTGTACTTAATATTAGTCACATAACCTTCAACCATAACAAAATGAATATACATTACATGTGCATACAGTGCTGTGCAAGTCTTAGGCAGTCAAAAGAAATGTTTAAAGCTATTTATCTGGGTAGTAAGTGCATTTCTGCTCAGAACACAAGCACAATTTCGCATTATACATATGCAAATTAAGAGTAACACAATAAAAACTAGTAAATTTATGGTAAGATACTGATATCTAGTTGGACGGCTAGATGAACATCACTTCAGGTCCCAAACCTCCTCAGGGGCACCTCAGCCATTCCATGTATTACATTTCACCACCAGCTCACCTAATGCATTTAATTAGTTAAAAAGTCAATGAGATATTAGCTATATGAGGTGAGCTAGTGGTTGTGTCAAAATATACGAGTGCGTCAGATGCTGCAAACACTCACACTATTTTAGCAAATGTTATGAAATGGCAAAATCTGGCTGCCAAAAACTCACACAGTACTGTATATAGACAGATCATGAATGAGTCGTGCAACAATGATAACTGTTCTTTGATAAGAAAGATGCAACAACTATGATAATACATTGAAAAGGAAGCCAGGTCGAACGTATTCATGTCTTTACAAAGTTACTTAGCAGAGTAGCTGTACTGCTTCCGTTATGACATTTTTATTTCCACAAGCACTTATCACAAACCAAGAGTGTTGTGTTTTAGAATTTTGGAAACACTTGCATAGACCTTCTTGGATTGGTTTTGGTATATATTACCCTCGTCATGCAGATTTTACATCACAGGTTATATTCGATGTACAGGAATAGGTCCCCTAATAAACACTTATGACAACATGACTGCTTGTGTTCATGTCCCCGATTAATGACTTAACAGAGTCGGAAATTCACTATAAATTAACTTGGTCGGCATGAACCTTAATTTTTGTGGTTAGGCTGCTAGCTACCAGACTCATCCCAGACTTCTGCAGGTGCAGTCTTCCTTATGACGTGCTCTGCACGTCTCTGCCCCGAGTGGAAAAGTTAGTCCCACCTAAATGACGAAAGCAGGGCGTGACATGCACTGCTGCCACACTCTGCCTGAAAGGGGGTCTACGTTCCATCTGAGGTCTCATGTCTTCCAAGATCGAATCCGTGTTATTTGGGGGAACGTCTGCGAGACTATAAACTACCACAGCTGTGTTTGTCCTACTAAGAGGTTCCTGTTATTAGGTTCTGCACAGTAGTGGCTCCAGGCTCCTGGTGACACTATTCTGCCAGAGCAGTTGGAAGATCGATGGATGGATTCTTGAATGAAGGAAGATACAGGAGGAAAGACATTCTCCAAACACCAGTACAGTGCCGTTATGACCATGAAACTACAGTAGTGTCTTGAAGATTCTAGCACTTGGTGATAAACAGAAAATCATTCATTTTGGTGAATCTCCAAGGCAAACAGAGGCCAGACTTTTAAGTTCTGCATTTATTACAAGTTACCAATAAATAAATCCTAGAGCAAACACATCCTGCTTTCCCAGCATATCACTTTACACTTGAAATCCATTTTCCTACAATTGCTCACATAAAAAAAAAACAAAAACGAAAAAAAAAACAACATTCCCCATGTGTAAGTGTAACACTCTTTACAGGAGCGGAAAACGTCGCAGTGTGGCGGCGAGAGCGAAGAACCTCTCACCAGACGTCGTTGGCTTTGCGTCCAAGGCAGAGCACTGCAGTTGGACCCTTAAAAGAGGTACGGCATAGACTCCGTTTGGTCAAGTGCAGCCTTATGAACTGAATGCAGGAAAAAGAAAGCAAAAAAAACAACAAACGTTCATCTTGCCACGGATACGTGGAACTGAGAAAGAAGACATTGAAAGGAGAAGCAGAGCTCTCCTTACCGGGGTACCGCTTGGCGTCGGAATGCAAAGCCGTCGCCGTCCAAAGGAAAAGGACGTAAATCACAACATTTCCTTCGAGCCACATTTTTATTTGTACCGCCGCAAAACTTAAATTTGCGTGTCAAGCTGAGAAACCAAGCGATCCGCAATACTGACCGGGGAGGCACAGCAGTGCATGCGCGTGTAAACCGGGGGAGTATTTAGAAATGAAGGCATTTGTAGTTACTTCACTCCAACCTTTTGCTGGACAGTTCATTGTATTTCTGGATAAATCACTGACTCCGGGGGGGAGGGGGTGGTAATATTAAGGCACCTGAATGTGCACCATTGAAAATGATCTGCTTTCAATGTTGACATCATACAAATCGCTGCACAAATAATAATTAATTTTTAAAGAAAAAATAATGGAAAGATGAGGAACAGCTAGAAAACTGAAGTTAGGTTTTATACTTACAAGATATGTAATGTTTTTGAGGGCTGTGTGAATATTTTAGTTGTAGATTGCTCATAGGCCTATAATCCCCACAATTTAAACCTAAAGTTGTCGTAACCCAAATACAACATCTCTACACAGAAACTTTCATCATGTCATTCAGATATTTGTCCCAGTAAAGTGCTTGTTCCATGACAGAAACGTAAGTGCTGAGCACCATTCCTACATTTACGGAGGTTTCTGTGTTTACCGTATGCGTGTCGACGACAATCTTTTGTTTATAGTGGATCAGTAAGCCAACGTCTCACATGGCAAAACCACCAAAAACTGTCTTAATCGTGATCGCCTGTAACCTATGCATGCATTACTGCTGCATTGCAAACACTGGCAGTCTTTGGTAACTTTCAAAAACAATTTAAGAATTACCATTTAACAGTTAATACTAGATCTTATGAAAAACAAGCTAGCCTGAATGTTTAATGATGTCAGCTAAAGGCAATGAGACAATTTTATTTTTTAAGATGCCATTTCATGTCCGGTCCAGCTGGAAATGTTTGGTTAGTTCAGTTCCTCTATTAAATGACACGTTCATTGAATAAAATATGCACCAACCGCAGAGTGAAATCTGCATATACCCCCAATTACACCATGGCCAAATATTTGTACGCTGTTAAGTTGTCGACACGCTTAATACTGGTATACGTCGTCTCGCTGGCACAGAGACACGTGAGAGGCGTATCAGAGACCGGACATCACTGCCCGCGGACAGAACAGACAAGATCGCAGGGCGATTAAAACGCGGATGAACAGCTCTAGAAGATGTCTGAAGCCAGCGACAACAGCAGCCGAATCACAACTTAGCAGATTAAACACTGATTACCTAATTCATTAAAAGGTAGCAAAAATCCCTTTGTCCACAACAGGTACACAAAAAAATACAAAGTAAGTACAAAGACTTGAGAATGGGTGGAAAAAGTGCTCCCTTTAAGATAAACTACAAACACATGGCATGCTAACAACAACAGAAGGTGAAATTTCCATTTCCGTTCTTGCATTCGCTCAAATTTTTTCTCCCCACTTACGAAAAGAATGCTTTGCCATTGTCAATGTGGAATTGTCATTGACTGCCTTTTGCCGCAGATCTACATGAAAAGAAGTAAACCAAAGAAATCAGTGTGGGGGGAAAAAAAAAATCATAAATCATATCAAGGACTTCCAGTATCAGACAGCCAATCAGATTCAGCTCTTACATACATGTATCTATAAATGGTGTCACAGACGTCTGTATGGTGGCCGAAAAGTCCAGATCGGCTCTGGTCAGTGTTCGTCCCGACACGACGGCCCAGACAGATAACCGTTGGTCCCGTTGGTGCCGCTGGTGCCGTTGGTGGCACTGCTATGGAGCTTCTGTGTCGGGGGAGAGGCTCCCTCCTCTTCCGAGCTGGACTCTATGTCACTCCGGTCATCTTTGGACACCTGGGAAGACACGTCACAAGAGTGAGAAGAGCAAAAGCCCGCAGCGCTGGGATGGACCTAGCAGGGGGAGATGCTGATGATGCTGATGTGGGATCTTAATGGAGTTTTAATTCAAGAGTAAATTTCCCAAACTCACGGAGCCCCGCTTCTGTTGCCAGTCACCTCAAGTCAGGATTCCGCGTCACGTGTTACACCAAAACTCACTCAGTCCTCATACAACCCAGCGAATTATAACATTTCTAAAATTCACTCAGTCCAAAGAAATTCTCAAAAAACGCATTCGGCGGACTGGATGAGTTTTAGACATTTGCTGTCCAATATGCATTCTGCTTTGAAAGGCAAATAGAATAAAATTGGAAAATTATAGGATTGCATGGAACTTTGTGCTACCAGGTACATGAAATTCACTTAAAAAATGTAAAAAACAAAATAAACCAGTAGCTATGACGCCCCTACAGTGGATACAAAAAGTGTAACACCCTTGTTAAAATGGCAGGTTTTAGTGATGTAAAAAAAAACACGAGACCATGATAAATCATTTCAAAACTTTTCCCACCTTTAATGTAACCTATAACCTGTCTAATTCTTTAAAAAAATAAACAATCCTGTTAGGGTGAAAAATAAAAAAATAAACCTAGAATAATCTGGTTGCATAGGGTTGCACGCCTATAAACTAACACTTTGTTGAAGCACCTGGTGATTTAATTACAGCATTCAGTCTTTTTGGGTGCGAACCTGGCATCAGTTAAAGTGACTCCGATTCACCCCAAATAAAGTTTGGCTGTCCTAGTAGGATTTTCCTGATATTCACCGAGTCGCATCCTACAGCAAAAAGCCACGATTGGCAGAGAGGTCACAAAGCACCAAAGGGTTGTCATTGTTGAAAGGTATCAGCAAGGAGGAGGACACATTAGATATACCAGAAGACGGTCACCAAGAAGTGGAGAAAATATGGGACGACATGATGTTACCAAGAACTGGACGTCCCTCCAAAACTGATGACAAGACAAGATGGAAACTGGTCAGGGAGGCTGCCAGGAGGCCTACAGCAACACTGGAGGAGCTGCGGGGATTTCTGGCAAGTACTGGTGGTGTACGACATGTGACAAAATTCTCCCATATTCTCCATATGTCTGGACTATGGGGTACGGTCACAAGACGGAAGGCTTTTCTTACAAAAACATCCAAAAAATTTCCAAAAGAAATACATCTCCCAAAAGCATGTTGGGAAAATGTGTTGCGTTCTGATTAAAACCAGGCTTGAAGTTTCTGGCCACAATTCCAAAAGGTATGTTTGGCGCAAAAACTCTGCGCATCAGCAAAAGAACAGCATCCCCATGGTGAAGCATGGAGGGGGCGACGTTACGGGAAGGGGGCGGGGGGGTTTCACATTTTTTTTGGTCAAAAAAATCAAATTATGTTGATCATGATTGATTTCTAAAAGCAATAAAACGGTAAAACATCCAAGGGGTGAACACTTTTTATAGGCACTGTAAATTAAAAGGTGATTCTATTACGGTGTGCCAAGTTATACAATTGTACGTTTTTTTATCTTTTCTTTTTTCCTCTTAAACAAATGTGTTTGTTTTTCTATTGAATCGTGCAGTTTATAGGTCACATAAAACGTGGTAAAAGTTTTGAAATGCTTTATCATGGTATCTCTTACATCACACAAACCCTGGCATTTTAACAGGGTATACTTTTTATATCTACTGTACATGTAGGAAAAGACGGGAAAAAACAAATGTGAGCAAAAATGGTGACAGAAACAGAGGTTTGGAGGCAGAACAGTAACCCGTATGAGTAAAAGCTGACAATGGCATCGGGCATCATGATGACCTGGGGTTACATTTGACCCCCAGGTCTCACCTCCCCACCCTACTTACATGCAAAGGGTTCCATTTTCCCGCCTTTGGAGGTAGCAAAAAGGAAGGGCAGGAAGAAGTAAGATGAGAAAGAAAAATATATATATACGGCAAGACCAAGAAGAACCATAGACAGTGAAGTAAATAACCAACCCCCCCCTGAAGACAGCCAATAGCTGTATCACCTATGGTGCAACAAATCCTGAATTTTTAATAATTCTCTGAGCTACCGATTCTCGATTGGTGACCATTTGAGTGGTAAAGTGTGTGGATTTTGTTTTTTGCTGGATTTTCTTCTTTTGTGCGTGAATGCATCGTGTTACTCTCACTCCACTATGCCCTTTCACTATTACTGCACTAATTTTTGTGAAATGAATCGAGGGAAAATACGGCTCCTGAGGTTGAACCATCTAAACCATCACAGATCTCTAGGCTTCCCCAGTGCTCACTTAAGAAAGCAGAGCTTGATTGGAAAACCGCTGGCCCTAGGCCCGGAGTTGGAGGGGCGGCGAGAGGAAGCGGGTTCCCTCACCTTTCCCCGGGAGACGGCCCTGCAGGCGATCCTCACGATCAGGTAGGACCAGAATGAGTGCAGAAGCAGCAGCAGAAGCAGCAGCACATTGAAGACCCACCAGGACGGGAACGGGCCCACGATCTCCCAGCTTTCAAACAGCGTGCTGTTTAAAATCCTGCATCACGAGAGGGAGAGAGACCGGGATCAACTGGGAAAACGCCGACTGGTATAAAGAGGCAGTGAAGGTCACACAGAGATCCACTTTGTCAAAGAAAATGTTCATCCAGACAGCCATCAGCAATGAGTGTATTTCAAGAAGCAAGCGAAACACTTTAAGGCTAGTCCATCCATCCATCCATCCATCCGTCCATCCATCCATCCATCCATCCATCAGCAGTGAGTCTACGATACACTTGATCCATGACATTTACAGGCACAAAATCTGTGTTTCTGGACTATGGGACGAACCTCTAAGCAAACTCCACCACACGCATAGCTGGATTCAGATACCACCTATTGACCCCCCCAACACTTCTCTCCATTTCAAAAAAGCCCCTTGACACAAAAAACTGCCTGTATAACCACAAATCGATAATGAAAACTAAAAAATAGATCCAGCAGGGCAATGAAGGTGACATTTCACGGGTCACTGGCTGCAACACTGGCAGTGGCTGGAAATTCCTCCACAGTGAAATACTCTCTTAGTTCCTCGTAGACGGTGCAGACGTGTTACACAATGAATAGGGCAGAAGCGGAAATCAAACACAGGGCAGGGCAGTGGTGCCCCCCGTATCCAGCAAACTGCCCCAATGGCCACCTACAACAGGGGCCATTCTAAGATTTCTTTTATGGGGGGGGGGGGGACGGGGATAGGAGAGGCCATAATTCATAAAGAGAGGCAACCTCAGCCAATGAAATGTTTTGAATCTGTGTGCGATGGGGAGGGGGTACCCTGGGGACCAATCAGTTTTCAGCTGAGGTCAATGCCTCATTGGCTCCACCCTTGTATACACCCCCCTCTGCACCACTGCCTGTTACACCTCAGTGTTCACTCTCGTAAACATCACGTGTGCAAATGTATATGATAGATATGTTACAGACTCATGTGTAGCTACCTCACCCTCTGCTGAGAAAGTGCCAGGGAATCGTTTTCAATTTTCCCCCATCTGATAGCCCTTCAGTGTACCATCCGGTGGAAAAGCTATAAAATAAAATGGCCGACTGAAATAACGGAGTTTTAATTTAAATTCAACTCCTACATCCTCTTATCAGTTTACAGGGGGGTAAGAACGGGGGGTATTGTACTCTGCAATATTTAATTTTGATTCATTCATCCCACCCTATAAAAACACCTTTCTATTTAAAACTATTTACTACCTTTCTATTTAAGTTGTGCCGTTGCCTGTTTGCTATTCATTACTTGCGCGCAGAAGACTACAGCAAAATCTTCTGGTTCAGAAAGCAATGAGTATGAAACTGCTACCATCCCTCTAAACTCTGAGTGAGATGCGGAGGCGTTAAAGTTCAGCAAGCACCACGCGTCAGGCACGTTCTCGCACGAGCTGCAGCGGCATCTCCAGCAATTATTCAAAAACCTCCCGACCTCAAACGGTTCAGAGAGATACAAAGTAAAAGCCTCTTGCTTTGTGATTCTATCACCAAAGAGAGTGAGCGAGCGAGCGAGAGAGAGAGAAGACAAAATCTATTTCAGGACTAAAATAAGATTTTTTTTTTTTTTTACATTATGCAAGAGTAGCGAGTCCTTAAAGGGAGGTCAGCACCATGGCAACTGGTTTACAGCAGTGTGATGGTGGCTGTTATGAAAAATATGAACCCAGGTGGAAGCAGAGTTTAGGCGAAAAAAAACCTCAGATATCCTTAGGAACCTTAACGCTTAACAAGAAACGGATTGTAGGAGGATGTTCTTGGAATGACATTGCAGCACTCGCCATCGCCGCGTTCAGTCAACGGAGTCTAGGTAGTGACGTGACTTCATGCCACCATCTCATGATGCTCCTCCTAGTTACACAACCACCGGCCCACCAGCCTCCGAAGTCTGATAATCACGTTCCTATAATCTGAACCCCGTATTACCCCAACTGTGCCGTCACGTCTTCCCCACTCAGAAGCACACAAGCCGAAGTTTAAGGAACAGAATCGGAGCGGTAATAGGAACGGGGCGAGGAACGAAAGGAACGCAAGGAACGCAAGGAACGGAAGGAACGCAAGGAACCTGAAGCGGCGACCAGGAGGGCATCGGACTCGAGAGGCTCCAGTTCTCTCCTGCCTCTGACTCACAGCCTATTTTTACACGCGACCCCCCCCCCCAAAACCTGTCCCCTTTCCGGTAGCTTCTCTGTACATTTCCCAGCACGACCAGCCTGTCAGAATTGGCCCTGGGGCCCCGTGGCCCCAAACATGGCTGACTGACAGGTACAGCACTTTTCGGCAGCTCGGCTAACCAAGGCCGAGCCTGGCTACTTGCTGGTGGGCCAGCAGGCTCGGTCTTGGGGATCCTCCCCGAAGCGACACTCCCAGCTGGGCCCCGTCTCAGGGCCGGGCCCCATGCCAAGCCTCTCTCCCTGGCCTCAGAGCCCAGCTCTGTCCTGGCGCTTGTTGCCGCACCAAAGTGCCAAAGCTGGACCCTCTGGTGCTTAGTAAGCAATTCTGCTTGTCTGCAGTCTTGCAGCGTGGACCAAAAAAAGGCTCAGGAACTGAAAAGCAAACGGAGCTTCTACAACCTGGACACCTGCTTAAATGAATGTAGGACCCCGAGATGAAGACTTGTACCGTTACCACTCAGGCTGCTTGGTCTGTTACCGGATATCATCTCTCTCTCTGCTACGGCAAAGATCCAACTTACTAATGTCAACTAACCGCTATTACGCGCCTCTCGCAAACACCCAGGCCTTCTAAAACACTCTTTGCAAACAATACAGTTTAAGTACGGATTAAATAAATAAAAACTACTGCTGTAGCTATGGTTACGTTTACTGGGTGCTTTGCCGCGATTGAAGGAAGTCACTCATATAGCGGAATAACATTTTTTAAATCCACCTAAAGCAGCAACGTATATATAGAACTATTATACACACATGATAGCGAGTGGCGGTCAGCGAGCCTGCTTTGATCGAGGGTGGAAATCAGTTTTATCACTGTCAAATATACGAGACCACAAATGAAACAGAAATTCATACAATTTAAAAAAAGAGAAAAGAAAAGAAAAAAAAAAACCTCTAACAACAATCAGATGGAGACAGTGTGAAGACAATGGGAATCTTCTAGCATACTTACCAAATAGGATAAACACCCAGCCTGGAGCTGATGAAGACCAGCGCAAACATGATGAAAATCACGTTGCAGAGTCTCTGGCACTTCGCATAGTTGGCCATTTTAGCGGCCTGCAAAGGGATAAAAAGTATTACGTCGGCGTAATGCACAAGTGAATATACCGAAAACACGTAGGATAGAAACATGTAAATATTATTCATTACGAGCTGCTTTGTGGAGGCTGCCAAATTTGTGCGCTTACTTGGTGCAAACATTTTGTGTTTATCTCAGTATCTGTAGAGGGAGCTTCCCGATTCAAGCCGGGGGCTCGCTGTCGGACCGCTGGCAACCCCGTAAGCTACATTATTTATGTGTCAAGCACGCGCCAGACTGTCAGGCTATATATTTAATCTCTTTTTAATCTATTCAGTGACATCATGGATGAACCTTCTAGAAGAATTAATCAAAAAAGAAAAAGAGCATTATGCTAGAAGGCCGGCAAGGGGGTGTTGGATCACGCTCCGCCCCTCACCTCCATCAAGACGTCGGCAGCGTCGTGAAGGCATATGACCAGAGTCCCCACACGAGCCATGTTGTTCACGTAGGAGAAGGTGATGAGGGAGATGGTCACCAGGTGGTGCAGGAACATGATCAGGAAGTCCTGGGTACCAGAGGGGTGGGACAGTGACCAGAAGGCAGTGACAGGGCTATTAAAATTAAATCATCGGCATCTTATAGGCGTCTGCAAGGACATAGAAGCCAGAGAAGCGGTCGTGTAAGCATTTCACTGCATATCGTACTGTGTGTATGACTGTATGTGACAAATAAAGTTAATTTGAATTTTGAATTTGACCCACTGTACACTTTGCTTTAGTGCCTACAAAAACACTAACTTTTAAAGTTCTAATATCTTCAAGATGTATGTATAATTTATCGATAAAGAATACGGCATTGTTCATTTAAGGAAAAACTACGGTCAACATCAGGTTATTGTAAAATGTGGAAAAAGTACCGTGTTTAATATTATAAGAACAGCAAAACTGTAAGGAGCAAGTTCCTGAGAGAGGAACCCTGAGAAGAGGATGCAGAGCTGGGAGGAAAAGCTTCTAGGACAAATTGGCACTAACTGGGAGTTTGGGCCCCCACCCAGAGCCACCAGCAGAATCATACAACATCCTGACAACCCCCCACCTCTGTGCGATGCTGCTTAACCCCCCCATTCTGCATTACACACAGGGATGGCTGCAGCAGCTGCATTGTTAGGGTGAATCACTCCTGCGACCATTTTTACATTATTCACTCACTTCACTTGACTCTGTTTATACCCCAGGGGGGCAACAATGAGACAGAGCTAATCCAGATCGGCATACGGCCCACGGCAGGATGGCACTCGCTCCCCTCCCCCCCCCACCCTTTCCGGGGTCTATTCACATCCGCACGTTTTCCTGTGATCCTTCCCTAAGGTGCGTTGGGAAAAGAGCCGGCTGGATTAGCGGATCTGCTACGTAACCTGTTCAAGCAGCCCTAACTGCCCGTAAAGCACCTATGTTAGACGCTTCCCAAGGTAAATTCTGGAAAACACAGAATACATTCATGAGTCCTGCAAATGCTAAGAGGCACCTCTGACAGACACTCTCTTCATTTGGATCGTATGTGGCTTGTACAGGGAGGGATAAGACAAGGGACACGCACACACACACACACACACACACGACTAAGGGCATAAGCAGAGGCGTGGCCTCAGGGGAATTGGCCCCACATAAAAGCTGATTGGCCCCAGAACTGCCCCCTTCTCTGTCACTCACCAATTCAAAACATCATTGGCTAATAACAGAGTTGGCCGCTCAATTATTTACGGCCCTTCTTATGCCTTAAAAAAAATATACTGGAATCGGCCCATTCCAGTATTAGACTACAACAGCCTTAAACCTAGTCTGAACCAGGCTACACCAATACCCTAGAAGGCTCTGGGACACTGGTAAATTGTAGCAGATGGCATAAAGACAGCCAAGGGAGTGAGGCAGGAGGAGGAGGAAGAGAGGTGGTGTAAAACAGAATGGAAGGATGGCGAGAGAGCAGAGGACATACGGGACTTGAGCAGGGGATGAAGGTGCTCTCTCCTCAGTGCGTGGCTTTGTGTATGAAAAAACTGAAAGAAGAAGGGGAGAAAAAAAAACAGACAACATGCCAAAGGTCAACAAAGGCGATTAAGAGGAAGAAAGAGAGAAAAAAAACATGGCGGCATCTACTGACAGCTGAGAAGTGAGGAATGGGGATGGGTAGGAACAGAGCCTGCTGTCCAAGGAGGACACAAAGACTGCAGACCGCAAAGAGAGGAATAAAGCAGAGGAGGAGAAAGGTAAAGTCTGACATGCCCTGTGGCTCCTGAGAGACCACACTGATCTGGAGTCAGCTTACAGGGTGCTTCAAACCCTGAAGAGAAGCGACCAGCAGTCTGATAAACCTTGCAGCAAATGAAGATTTAAATAAGGCCTTTTTATAATATTACACTACAAACACAAGATACTGGCCAAAGCTTTGTACACTACATTTCCCTGCGCATGTCCAGAGATTGCAGCTTCTTTTCTGGATTCGCATCATAAAATATAGATTTTAGACGGAAAAACATTTCTGTAATGTAATGTACCAAGATGCTGCTTTACCGAGTATGTTTGACTTGCGAGGTGCTCATTTTCATGGGTTCTGCTGACGGTGGATTACGGCTGTAAATTTACACCGCAGATACTTTCAAAGCAATGCAGGGTAGAAAAGGGAAGAACCGCCACCCCCCACCTTCAAATGTTACGAAGTATTCGGGAAGTGTACGGTTTGATGTTGGGAGAGCCGGGACTTCTATAAATCAATCTGAATTCCAGGAAGGGGGATGTGTGTGTGTGTGTGTGCGCCTGAGGGTGTGTGGTGTGTGTGTGTGTGCGCCTGAGGGTGTGTGTCAGATATACATTACATTATGGTTAAGGTTAGGGATAGGTAGGGGTGGAGGGTATTGTGATCGGGCTTAGGGTTTTGCCCATAGAATTAAATGGATGGTCCCCACAAAGGTATGAGTACAGACCTGTGTGTGTGTGTGTGTGTGTGTGTGTGTGTGTGGGTGTGTGTATACCTTCAATCCTAAGCAAGGTATGTGATCCAGTTTACAAGCAGACAAGGTATTTCAGAGCCTGTATTCTACTCCAAATTACGGATTTCACATGATCAGGTTCTGAACAGAAAATAATTCGAAACAAAGAGAAGTGAGATGACTGTGCTGAGGAGGAAGGAGATCCGGGAAGCGAGGGTTCTGCGTCCTTGGAGGTTCCATATCCAGATGGGTGACATGTCAAGCGCTGATGAATGTGTGGCGTTTGTCCCTGACAGCGATACTATACCGAAAATATCTCATTAAACGGGAATGGATTGCATTTTGCTGGTTCAGGCCGTGTCATTATCACTCTCTGCTGTTAATGTTTCGCATTTGTGACAAAATGCTTCACGACATTTCAGCGGAAGAAATATTTAAAAGCCGACGACGGCACAAAGCGACACCGCTCGGAACAAGAGCAGGGTGGGGGGAGCAAAAGTGCCCCCTTCTGCTGAACATCAATCAAAGAGATTTTCAGTGTGACTTGGTGCATAACTTAACTCATGCCAAGTCAAAATAATGAGCAGACTATTAAGGAATTTGACTTCTTGGTGTAGGTGGTCGCCTTTTCATTTGTCAGTTAGGAAATTTATTGCAATTTCCTGCAGTAATGAATCAGCTTTCCCTCCAAAACGCTTGCTAACCAATCACAGTGAGGAACCACAGCCCGCCCACACCCCACCGTCCAATCCTTTCCCTTCGGCTCCCACCTTCCTCCTGATGTCCGTGAACTGGGAGAACAGTAGGGAGAGGTAGAAGGACAGCTCCACTATGTAGTAGTAATGGATGTCCATGGTCAGTGGCTGTGGGGAGAGTGACAGAGAGGGTGAGCTGAGGTGACTCAGGACTGAGGAGGTTGTGACACCTTGGCGGACGGACGACCTTCTGGGCTGTCAGAGCATGACGGCAGCTTCTACTCCAGGGGCGACATAGACCCCCTGCAGAGTAGCAGTTAGAAATTGGGTCGCTGACGCAAATACTGCCCTGTATGTTTCATTTTGTCAAGGATTATGGACACAGAAGTACTGCTCTCCTCAGCCAGGGAGATCTCTGTTGCATTATTTAAGGCCAATAACAGACATAGGTGAATTGCTGCAACTGAAATATCTGCACTTTATCATGCACGTCATACATTATTTATACATTTTGATGTGGAATCCTTACCTGATAAGGGTAGTTGTACCAGCATTCTCTGGTGTTCCATTGCCAGGTGGTCTACATCATGAAGGTACAGAGGGAGAGGAGGGAAAAAAATCACATGGATTGGAGTGGAAGCTCTTAGGATTTTCAGGACGTGATGAAACGAGTGGAAGGAGAAGCCAGATGCAGCTACGTGTCAAGGAGGCAGTTCAGTGCCTAAAAATCGGAGAGATCTTCCCTCACGTAGAGGCTCCCAATGGTGGACTCACAACAATGTTAGTCTGCAAGCCTTTTACTGCAAAACCTCCTGAGAGAGGAAAGCTGCAGGTAATGACGTGAGGAATCCTAAGCAAAACAATCCGCCAACCTGAATACGGGGGGGCGATCAGCCTCTCCTCCAGACCAACCCTCCAATGAAATTTAGGCCTGTATTCTTGGGGGCGGGGACTGTGCCAGTCGCTATTGACCAAGAATAAATTAATAATCCACCACTAATTAATAATCCACCGCCGCAAGAACAAGCACCACGGTCCAGAAGCAACGCTCACACAGCGAACAGATACAGCGGCGTGACGTTAACATATCACCACGCGGCTGACTGGTTGACAGGAGCGTCAGAGACGACCTTGTAGCACACAGACACTAATTATCTGTTACGTTCCACAGGAATCCTATGATGAGCGGTAATGGCGGCACGACGCTCTTGACTGCGATGTGAAAGACGTCAAAGAGGCAGCTTGGGTGCGTCTCAGCGGCAGAGCGGACAGCTTATCTGAGAAGGTCGCAGAACGGGAAGCGCGAAATAACGCTGAGCTTTCCCAGCCTTAGCGAGACTGTCGTACGTTTATTCTGCGCGGCTCATGCCAAGCCGCATAGGGCAAAAGGCCTGTGAGCCGAAGCGCACGTCTCTGGAGTGTGGGGATGGAACCAGAGCCGCAAGACACGGGCAGAACATGCAAAATCCAGCAGAGCAGAGGTGGGATGTCAACCAACACTGGAGGTACGAGGCAACAGCGCAACCAATTAACAGCCATGCCGCCCCCTGACACCCCGCTGATCATTGTAAAAAAATTTTTTTAACTATAAATGCTCAGATTTACCTTCAAATAAACCATAATCATAAAAATCTGAAAATATAGTATGTTAAATATGAATTTGATATGATGAATAAATAACTACTGTAACTAGCTAAGTACCAACAACTTTAAAGTAAATCGAATAGTTCTGTAGGAAAAAAAGAAAGTCAAACCATCATTAAGTGAGAAGCAACTGTCGACTAATTCTAACTTTGAGAGGATTTTTGAGTGGACTGTCTGTTTGTCTTTATTGGGTTTCTTGCGTACTTAGTATATTTGCGTGTGTGTGTTTTAATACGGAGAGCCCCATATCTGCCCTACCATTGAGGAGTTGGGTTCAGTCCGGGACCCTCGTGTTCCCTCTCGGCATGCGAGCGGAATCATTGATGAATAATAGATTAGGCTGCTCTCAGACAGATGATGGTCTGGATTTTAAAGGTCCTAACAAGCACATTTATAGTCAGGGATCCATCAATTGCAGCCCCCCGCCATCCAAACCTCCCTAAAATGTCATCTTTCATCTCAGTTTCTCACCATTTTTTCAATGCACTCTTTTAGGTGACTCAACTCAGATGAAAATCTAGCTTCCTCTCCAATTGTCAGGGCCACAGATGACATCATGAGAGGGGAAAAAAAAAAAACTCCCAGGGTTCTTTGAAATAATTTCCGGAAGCCGGTTAATCCAACGTCTCATCTGATCACTCGAGAGGAGAAGCTTGGAGGTCTCAGCATCATCACCAGCACGAGATCCTTCCAGCATTTTCATGTTCACATCAGAGACGATGATTAAAAACGTAGCTGACAGGGCCCACCCCCCCCTTACCTTCTTCAGGAACCGCACTCCGTAGGTGAATATGTAGAGGTAAAATGTGAATCTCCACCTGCGAGAAGCAGAGAGAGGGAGGTGTGAGTCAGTGATACGTGTCGGTGAGATGAACCTGCGTACGACTCACAGATGAAAGCAGGCGGAGCTGCCCGGCCCGGCCCGGCCGCCTGCCCTTCAGCGCCAGACGGATGAGGGCACGCTAAGGACGAGCTTTCAGGCCACATTATGTCTGTGTGCTCAGCCCAGACTCTCATTACAAATTCACAGCATCATTGAGAACCCTTGGTGCTGCAACGGCATGCAAAATAATTAAAACAGACAGACACAGGGTGATGGGAGCTGGTTGTGGCTCGGTGGCCAGAAGGTCACCAGTTCAAATCCCGTCCTCAGCAAAAAAAAAAGCCACACGCCACATTAACTGCTCAAACTCCAAGCTTCGCTCTCACCTGAATGCGTCACAAAGGACAAAAAGGATTCCAATGTACAAATGGAAAGTACAATATCATTTCATGCTCTTTTCTTCTTCTGAGTTTCAAGGCAATGAGAGAGCGAGCTGGACAATTTTAAGAAAGGAGCTTTGTGTAAATCTCATTTACTGCTCGGGGTTCTTTCTGCAGGAATATCACTCCCAGCATGCACTGCACACGGCCCACGCTCTCTGCTCCGTTTCCAAATTCTGGGAAGAGTCTCTCCAATTCGACAAGTGACGCCGCGGACGGACGGGCTCCAGGGCGGAGAGAAAAACACCCATAAAGAGGGTAACGAGCCGCGCATCTGCTCTGCGGGAAGGTGGCAGTGGGGCGGCCCTCTCCCGATCTGAACGGCCCGTGGCAGGACAGACGCCCGCCAGCAAGATGGAGCACACATCCTAGCCGCAGGTGGCCGCTTCATCCCTCAGGTGCCCCACCCCCCAAGCGACAGTGACCGTGCTCAGCACCCCCGGCACTCTCTCTCTCCCCTCCCCTCCTGTACCCATGACTAAAATTCCAGCGATAATCAAATCATAAAAAAGAAAAATCACCAACAAATAAACTAATTTAAACCGACAGTTTGATTAATCAGAGTCTGAATTACATCCATTTTTTTTCCCTCCAAAGAGACCAGGTATCAGTACTGGCTTCTCTCGGAGCTGAGTGTTGCAGATTGACTGTGTTTAGGTCGCAAATCTAATGTTACGTCATCAGCAGCATTTGCCAAATCTCAACATGCACCGCGATACCGCCCCCCATCCCCATTCAGAGGCAGTCTGCGGTCCAGTTCTCCGCTGAGCTGCTACCTACTGAGCGTCGTCCGCCGCCCCCCTTCCCTGTGCAGTAATACGGTGGCGTTACGGAAACAGAGCCGGCACAGGTTTCAGCCACAGGGCACAGGTTTCAGCCACAGGGCACAGGTTTCAGCCACAGGGCACAGGTTTCAGCCACAGGGACCCAGTCACGCCAAGCCCAGACTTACGCAAGTCGCCTCGGAATTCACAGCAGTATGTTCCGCATTCATCTCCCCCGTCGTGCAAATAAACTCGTATGCCCACTTCCATTGGTTCCCTGCCTGCATGGACGCCCGCAGCTACCACAGGGGAGCACTAGGGGGCAGCCCTCACGCCAAACTCACCCCTCTCTGTCTCCCTTCCCACATGTCAATAAACTGGCAATTTCAATCTCGGGACACTTTAAAGTAAGCTACCTTACAGTAAACGTTTAAAGTTACCACCTGGTCTTACACGTACTTATCAGATGCTTTTATCCAAGGCTATGCAGTGTCAGGCAGTCCATGAGACAAAAAGGCCTTGCTCAAGGGCCCGATGGTGAAATCACACTGCTCACCCTGGGATTTGAACTAGCAACCTTTTGATCACAGACACACTGCCTTAACCCACAGCGGACATTTTAGTAGACACCTGAGTGTATTAAGTTCTGCGGGAATTTTCAGCATGTCAATTTAAGTATCGCTATGAAGCCTCGGACGACAGGTGTGGCAACCAGTCTTGAGGCATGAAGGCCAGACCTGCCCCCTGACCATCTCCAGGTCACATGACAGGAAGTAGAAAGTCCAGCCAGGCAAATAAATAAATAAATATGCAAAATACACTGTGCCGCAAAACTGTTAAAAGTGAAAACAGGAAGTCAGATCAACAAAAAGAGGATCATCAGGACACTCTGGCATACAGCAAAAGCCAGAAATCTAACCCCCCTTTTTTTTTTTTTTGGCGGTGCCCTCTGAGATGTATCTAAAAGTCAAAAGGTCTTTAGATGAACGACCAAATGGAAAACAGACAGACCAAGAGCGAAGGGCCCCTGACATGCGCACGTAATGGAAATCTCGGATTCCGCAAAACTTTCCATTAGTCTTTGTATCTGAAAGTATGCGTGCTAGGGACTGCAAGCAGGGCTAATGCGGAAAGAGGAAACGCACAAGAAACAGGCACACGAAAGAGACACATCACTGGCCATAAAAGGTCATTAATCATTCAGGGAAGCAGCATTTGAACAAACTCTGCGGCTCACATGTCACCTACAGCAGCCCCTCCAAGGGCTCCATAGGTATCAGGGGTCCCCAAACTTGGGTGGGACAAAACTGACCCCTTTATTTCCCACTGACCTCTAATTAAAATCTCAAAGGGAGACGTCATCTGTAGGTCTCACCATACAGCTAATGAGGTCCATGACACTGAAGCGGAGAATCTATCGAGCTCGGAACCAAGAATCACCGGGGTCCCTCAAGGCAGGCGGGAAGCTGAACAGGAAGAAGCCTTCAAAGATCTATGGGTGGCACAAAGGTCTTACATGCTCTCGCAGAAGCGGGTCAGCGTACTGGGCTTCTCCTGGTTCCGCCGATGCCGGAACCAGCGCTGGATGGTCCTCACATCCCAGTCTAGCTGCTTGGACAGGCCTTCTAACCGCTTCTCGTCTGGGTGCTGAGCAAGAACGTGAGAGGTGAGCTTGTAACCGGGAACATCAGGAGGATTATTTAAGGTGGCGAGGCATAAGAGAGCTCATAATTCACATAGAGGGGAACGACCTTATTAGCCAATGATATGTTTTCAATCAGTGAGTGACAGGGCAGGGGCTACTCAAGGAGCTAATCAGCTTTCAGATAGGGCCAGGGTGCCCCGCCCCCTGCATAAACCCCCTGTAGTGATACAAGGGGCTGGTGACGTGTCACTTGACCATGTGAGAGGGTGGTGACACATACGGTGGGATACAGACATCCCACCTTTCAACGTCATCGGCGAATGCGCACATTTGCATACATGAAAGTACGAATTCGTAAAAAGCTGCGGTTTTTTAAAAAGCTGGGGGGGGTTTTTTGTGTTGGGGGCCCCAAAAAAAAACCCAATTTTGGGCCCCCCCCCCCCCCCCCCCCTAGTGTAGTGATTGGCTGTGGTCAACCAGGGAGCTCCCAAACCACAGAGGTC
>JABFDZ020000039.1:11089673-11099910 GCA_019775955.2 Pollimyrus isidori
GAATGCTTTCAGCACCTTGTTGAATCAATGCCACATAGAATTAAAGCAGTTCTGAAGGCGAAAAGGGGTCAAACACCATATTAGTATGGTGTTCCTAATAATCCTTTAGGTAAGTGTAAGTATACATTTTCAAGTTGACATGAATTTTTTTTTTTTTCCCCACAGTTTGTGAACGCAGTGGAAAACGTCTGAGAGCCACCATCAATTAGCACCTTTGGTTTTTATCAAATTTAGCTGCTTAATTTCAAAAACAACAACAAAACTCCAGCGTTCTCTACACAGTCTGCCAAGCTGAGCTCACAAAGACGTAGCGGGCATCAGCACCATGCCCAGCCTCGAGGCCGCAGATGGCCTCTCCCACTAGCACCGTCTCACACCTGCTGCCCACCAACTTAGACACCGTGCTTATTTACTGTATCTAAACTCAGGTAGCAGACGCAAACTGGGGTGTCAAACAGCAAGAAGGTCCCATGGTCCTGGAGACCGAGATCCTTCTCCTCGCTGTCTGGTGTAGCAGGACGGATTAGCAGCCTACCCACATTCCTTACATCAAGACAAAATCAACCAAACATTCAATAACTGCTTTTTCCGGTGTGAAGCATTAAGAATTTTAATTCAGACATATAAAACAGTTCAATTACAGGTCGAGTCATAATATTTAGTTAATAAAAGATTTGGATTAAAGTGATCAAAACACAAATGCATAACCATCACACGTTGCAGCTATATTTATATACCAAATTCCAAAGGGAGACTTCAGTTGTACCCTTGAGAAATATAACTGCTCTTTTTAAATTATTCAATGGTGTAACTGATTACAAAGTTAATGTGGATGAAAGTGTTGGCAAGGAAACAGTAGACAAGCAGCTGTGTTCATCACCATGCTTCTTGAGTTCAGGTGTGTGCCCTCTAAATAAATTTAACTATTATAAGTTTATTATAAGGGAGTAAATAAACACCATAAACAGGACCACATAATCAGGACTAACATTAAATAATTTTTCTAGAGCTCAGTACACCAAGAATTCGTGAATTTTCAGGCGGGGCATGTTGGATCAGATACATAGTACAACTCCATTTTACAATTGCTGTGATATGAGACATATTCAGACACTGCACTGGCAAAGTGATTTTAATTTACATAACTCCCTGAAAGTTGGCTTTTCCATCAAAAAATGCAGCTCAAACATACTGTGCCATATCTAACTTGAAATTATTACTGTTAGAAAATCAGAATGAACGGAGCACTAATCAGTCCTCATAAACGGGGAGTGTAACAACCCTAACGGCTATAGCTATAACTCACAGACCACAGGGATCAATGGAAAGGTGCGTCGGTTTAGCTTGCACGAGCTACACTAGCTTCCAGAGAAAAGCAGACCATTCTCAGCAAAACTGCAACCTGTTTCTGGAGGCCTGAAGTCAAGCTTCTTGCAAAATGAAAACAACGGCAAAGGTTAAACAAGAGTAAAATTAACATATTAAAACTAGCTAAGCCAAACAGCTTAACGTATTTTAAAATAAACTATTAATATAAAACCAAAAACAATCGCAGAAAACAGGAAATAACAGACTTATCTTGTAAAACTGCAATGAAAACCGAAGTTGGACATACATTTGAAAATAAAAACAATTATTTGGCTTTTGGAAAGGTCAGAATGAGGTCATCTCCAGACATTTCTATTTCTGAAAGCCCTTGAGAATTGACTTCATAATTAAATCGTGCCAGAAGCAACTGGAGAGCAACAGCTGCTGAGCGCAGACGAACTGTAATGTAGCGACCGACAATGCCACATCACCAAGGTTCAGAATATACTTTGAAGAGAGGTTAAATATAAAGATCGGAATGCTCCATATTCATAGCTGTAACATGTATGTATATTTTGCATGTATTACTGGTTTGTTCCTCCATGTCAGGTTATCTGACTCAGAAGTTCTTCTATAAAATACATGACCGCTAAGGGACCTGCCACTTTTAGGGAAAAGAGCAAGTTTCACGTCTCATTAATGCCGCCGGCACACATGCAAACATGTACAGAATCGGAAAATCCTGGAAACTAAATCAGTCTCGGCTGCCATCTGAAACGCGGTTTTAAAATACTCTAGCCATTATTAGAAAAAGAAAAAATATTTATCTGAGAGAGATTTTCAGGTCTTACACTGATTAACCCCCCAGTAACAACCGGGATGCATAACGCGATTAAATATCTGGGAAGCATTAGGTCCTCAAAATGCAACGTACAGGATGCAACGATGTAGAATCAGGAAGCTGCCAACCTGTCATCACTTTTACTTTGCCCCCGAAAGAGGTGGAAATATCGTCACGTATACTTTGAGCAGCACGTACGATATTCACGTCACTTTGAGTTACGCGTTTAAGATAACGCTATAATTTGCGCAGTTAGATTCGGTTATCAATGAGACCATCTTAACAATCTAGTTATTTAATCGACCCATTAGTCTTCACTTTACCGTTTCCTGACACTTACCAAAGTAATGGTACAATTACACTGGCTGCAGATACACAGTTACGAATAAAACAAACGGGATGCATTTGCAGGTCGTCCGACTGGCTTTGCGATAGCACGATCAACGAGGGTAGCCGATTAAAAAAAGTTTGAAACGAAACAATAAAACAGGAAAGCTGGCACAATTAGCATCACAACCCTTATACCCGCGACGGGGTTTATTTTAATGTGCAAGTCAAGGGGAATATGGAGATGCAGATATACAGCATGTATCAGAAAACAAAAAGAAGTGTACTGTGTAAAGCTATCTTGACGCCGTGGATACCAGCGTTAACAAACGGACGCGTTGAATTCCATTCAGAAGTACGTACATTTCTATTTATATCTTTAGCAAATTATTAAAATGAAAAACCTCTAAATTAAGTACACAAAGATTCCCAAACCAAAATGAAAACGCTCTCGCCTCCTAGCGACTGGTGCACCCCTATACTGGAAATAATGGGTTAGCTGGATCAATGGGATTGCACATAATTCCCCAAAACTATCAATAAACCGGGCACACAAAACACCATATTTCTGCCGAATGATAGTAACTGAAAGTTCTGCTTAAATGTGAACGTTCCTCTGCGAGCGATAACATTGCCTAAATCGGTGGCGTTTTAATGTCATTGGTGGATCAGCAGTCCAATCTCAGACAGCACGTCACAGGTCTAGCTACTTCCATGCTTTTTTCCCCTACCGATCTCCACATTCTTACCCCCCAGGTGAAACACAGTGCCGCAACGCGCGATCGCAACAAGAAAACAGCGGCTCAGGGCCACTGACCTCTCAAAAACCAGGCGTATCATGAAGATGCCCAATGCCAAGGGGAAAGCCAGATAGAGATCTTCGGCTTGCGGGAAGGTTGCCTCGTCTGTGTTTTTTAAGTCAGCCCAGGTTACATTATGTGGCAGCCAGAACCTCTCGTTCCAAAACCAAGCCAAGATCCCGGCCATGTCCCCTTGATTTCTCTCCCGCAACAGCAAGAGTCGCCTGCGCCTTTGATGACGGATACCACGTTGCGATTGCTTCTGACGGATGATCTTTGCGGGTCCGTCTGTGTGATGGGATCAGCTTTTGCACCGCCCTTTGATTTTTTTTTCTCGTGTGTGCCTTTCTTGGGGAAGTAGAGTCTGCCATACGCCATCTACTCCTCCGCGAGTGATTGGTGCATCTAAACGTCACACAGGCTTTCTGCCGCACACGCAGTAAAGGTGCACACGCCATGAGGACGGAGGCCAGGGTTCCCTTTGTCATACATCCGCGAAGTAACGCCCGACTTTCACTTAAACTTAATGTATTTAGCCTAAATAAATGACTGCTTTTTGCAGTGTGCGACAAATTCAACACATTAATTTAAAAATGAATCGCACATTGTCGTAGTTAACAATTAGGATGGCATTTATATAAGTTGCATATAATTCTACGAAGAGACTGTCAATGAGAAATAATTGGTTGGTCCATTGAACTAATAAGCACATAACTGTTCCGTTAGGTAGCTTAAAATATAGCTGCAGGTCAAAAGGCAAGGTTCGTAAGGATTAGACGCCCTAAATATTAATTTTCGTAATGCCAGTCCCTTCAAATTTAACATACAAGCCATTAATTTTCCTAGGCTATTTATGCATTATTCATTTCGAAGTAGGCAAATTAACCCATCAAGTAAATTCTAAAACAGCTTACACATTGTAAACGACAAACGATAACCAAACATAGTACGTATTTTACCAGGGGTCCTTCAACTATAGCCGCCTCTTGTACCATTTTAACGTGTAAAATGTGGTATATAAACACGAAGTTAAGGTTTTACATAGACATATGTAAAATAGATATATGTGATAGATATAAACGGTTTTATGTCATAACTTTATGACAGACAGATAGATAAATAGATTCTGAGTTCTGTGGCTGTATGTTGCTCTCTGCTGGTCAAAGTGGATAATTTCCTGCTATAGCCTGTGAAATAGATCTGCGTTTATACGAAATGCATCACATATATTTTTCTTTTAAAAGTCACATTTTTTATAAAAAAAATTAGTATTCAATTAAAATAATGATGCTGGGCGTATTGAGAATGATTAGGCCTAAATAAAGTTGTCTCTTTAACAAATATTTGGATTTATGAAAATTCCAATAGTGTTGACAGATTTAAAAATAAGGGAAAAGCTAGTTCAAACTTTATTTTAATATAAATGAATAAATTTTGATTTCTTTAATCGCCTAATTCTGAAAATACAGTATTAAAACATGGGGTGGAAAGTTACCTAATAACAAGAAATATTACATGAATAAAATAACGTACAATTGGTACTTCGTCATTCCAATAAAAATGCACAAACTAAATGGAATTAAAGGCATATGTCACTTGTCATATGATCTAAAACGTTCAAGTAAGAGAGTCCAATATATGACAGAAATCGCGTGTCTTGTACCCGTGCCCCGCTGTTTTCCGGATGTTTTCATCGCGGGCGGTAGTGATCCCTTACAGCCCCGACACTACACGCAGTCCGGGAGGTGAGAGGAAACTGTACAGACTGAGGTCGCTTAAGAAGCTGAGCGGCAGCATCATGGCGGAGCACATCGAGCCTCCGGTTCATACCCAGAGTCCGCAACCGGTGCCGGCGGCGACCTGGCCAATTACCCGAGAGTCCTACGAGCTGCAGGAGGTCATCGGTTAGTGTCAAACCATCTGATCGCCGCTTGCGCCGTTTTTAATCGGTGCGACCGGCAGTGCTTATCGGGAAGCGGGGGCCTACCGGCTTTTTTCCGACGCATGTCCTCTGTCATGTACAGTTTAGCAATGCGGATGTTTGCAACCGCAATATTTCGCTTAGCTTCTAAGCATATGCCATCTTTCGGCGTACCATTGTATAAAAAGTGCCGGCGTTAGTGTAGAAATGCGAAAGAATCAGATTGTCATTCGGGAAAAAAATGTTTTTTTTTTGAGGTGGGGGGTGGAATGAAAAGGGGGGATTTTTGCGGAATAATATCACCTCAAAGGCACGTGGAAGCTGCATGGGAGCAGAAAATTAATTTGCTGAAATCGGATCGGACCAGGGGGAGCGTGTCCGACCGGGCCGGAGAAGCCGGTACCTTTATAACGGTATACCGGCTTTAGGACGCTGCTAATTCGCAGCACGGCGCTTGTGGAAACTGCCAGTTCACGGTGAAGTTCACAGACCACCTTGTTATTACTGTATGATTCTTATTGAAGATTTTTGCCAATTATATCGCTTTCCACGCTCCGCGCGTCGCTATAATTAACTTAACGCCACAGTTAAAATAGCGATGATTTTTTTTTGTAAATAACCGCCACTGTAACGTGCAACATTTTTCATTTATTTTAGAAAACCTATATCGGTGACACGAGAGGAAGATAGAAAATGCTGCCATTATGACATTTATAATATAGATCTTTTAAATCGGGTAGACCGGTTCACATCTTCCGACCGTCGTCAGATTACCCTGATCTGTCACTAGCGCAGTAATATTGTCATGATTAATGATGGCTGCAAGGAAGTGTCTGGCGGAAATGATGTATATGCTATCTGGTAACTGCGTTTAAGCCCACGGGTATTAAGCAATCTCGTAGGTTTTAGGCACTGTCACTGCCAGGGACGTGGCTTTTGTGCTCCACGCTATTATGTGTCCACTTGTTTCACAGTGTCCTCTTATGAAGTTGCCTTGCAGCGATGCTCATTACTTGCCCTGCTGGTGAACGCCCGCTTTGCACTTCTGTCAGTCGTACTGGCGCTGTTAGACGACAGTCTTCACCTGCCTATCCCTCAAAAAAAGTTGAAAATATGTTATTTAAACATATAATTTAAATATATGAATATAGTATATTTAGAACAATATGTTCTGGACACCTTAATGCGTTTTCTATATAAATGTGCAACTATGAAAAAATTATTCCCAAAGATTTGTGAGGGGTGTACATTGTAACTGGCCATGTTGACAGTAAAATACGCCATATCAGCAATGATTATTGTTAGTCATTTTGTTTGTGGTGTGTCACCTCTCTTCTTAGATAGAAGTTAACAAGTTAACACTAAGAATTGTAATATTTCACAGGATTGTTTTAGTCTGTACTCCAGTACCCCAATATGCTTTGTATGGGTTAGTTCTTCTTTTTACTGCTGCCAACTTCAGTCTAAAATCTGCATAGTTTCTTTCACTGTTTCTTACGGCGCCTCTGTAAGGAGTCACGAAGTACAGTGGTACCTCGGTTCTCGAACTTAATCCGTTCCGGACTCTGGATCAAATCCTAAAAAGTTCGAGTTCTGATCAAATTTTTCCCATAAGAAATAATGGAAAACCAATTAATTGGTTCCAGGCCCCCCTAAATTACACATAAATATGTTTTTTTAGCATTTAAACACAAAATGGACAGGATAAAACAAGAAGCTTATATTTTTCTTAACGGCTTCCAAAACGATAAAGATCTTATCCCAACATTACCCCTGTGCTGCCCAGATTGTCTGCTCCTTCCGTGTGCCACGCCCATTCATTAACCTCGTGTGGGCTGGATGCCCCTGTGATCAGCTGTTTCTGGTTGCTGTCATTAGTCCTCTGTATTAAGTCGGCGTTTCTGTTTGTTTCCCCAGTCCCGTCATTGGGTGCCTTCAACTTGCTTACAGTGCTGGCTTAAAGTAACACATTCTGATCCTGACGCAACTCATTACGGTTAGATGCATTGCGACCTCTCACCCGGCTGCACAAACTGGAACCGCCTCTGTGACGACACATCTTTGCTCTTATTGGCTGTAGAGTTTAGTTACACGCATGACGTTTGTATCCCAGGCAGTTCTAATGTGTAATCTGGTATCTCTCCCGAATACCACGTAAAGCAGTGAGAACTGGTTTTTGGTTAATTTACCTGGTAAAATAAAATTTAAATTACTTAAATCTTCTAGTAGTACACGTAAGTTGGTGGTTTATTTATTGTTAGGTACTGGAATGTTGCGCTGCTTTATTTGGTTAATCATCCAGCCTGTGAAGAAGGCATTCAAATAAGAATTGCATTGTAGCATGACTCATTTCCTGGTGTGTACAATATATAATAGGTCAGCATTCACGTTCGACTTCTGATATTCAGATTGAGTTCTAGGTCAAACTGGTTTGTTCGACTTTCAAGAAATTTGAGTTCTAGTGAGTTTGAGAACCGAGGTAGCACTGTACCTGCGTGTTAGCTGTTTTTTGGAGTTTGACTTACACAAAAATGTTCTGAGAGCAGATTGAAAAATGATTGGTTCAGGGAGGCAACCAATGAAACTGCAGAGGAGGTGGATCCAAGCAACTAGAGGAGGTGGGAGCATGACATCTGATTTTTTGGTCCCATCTCCTCAAGTTATTTGGGCCCACCTGGTCTACAGTTTCATTGGTTAACTCTCTGAGCCAGTCATTTCTCATTCTGCCCTCATTTATGTGTAAGTAAAACTCCCAGGAGCATGTTAGCCAGAACCCAGGATCCTCCACAATGGTCTGATGGTGAAAATGATAGTGAACGTTAATATTAAAGTTGTCCATGGTGGTGCCTGTTTTAAAATGCTGCTTGTTGGCTGTGGTTGCAGGCAGTGGGGCCACAGCTGTTGTTCAGGCAGCGCTGTGCAAACCCCGGCAGGAGAGGGTGGCCATAAAGCGGATAAATCTGGAGAAGTGCCAGACCAGTATGGACGAGCTGCTGGTGAGCATCGTTCCCCAAGAGTCTGCTAACCCGTATCCCTGAGGCTCATTAACTCTAGTAACCTATCAGAAGAAACCACGTTCCCCAGGCACAACCACAGTCTGTGACCCCACACGTTTCCTATTCAAATGAAGAAGCAAGTGGGCTGTGTGAAATACTCACAGTCTCACAACTGCCTGATATTATTTGTATTAATAGCAAATTGCCTATGACTAATAGTGTGAACAGTTGAAAATAATAAAAGAAAACTTAAAACAATCTTTGTGTCTTTAAACAGAAGGAGATTCAGGCAATGAGTCAATGCAGTCACCCCAACGTGGTAACATATTACACTTCCTTTGTGGTGAAGGACGAACTTTGGCTAGTCATGAAGCTCTTAAGTGGAGGTAGGCTTTTTTTTTTCTATTGTGGCTACTTTGCATGCTGGGAAGCTATGCTCCGTTTTTCTCTTCTCAGGCGAGTTACTACAATAAAACATTTACACACCATAGTAGTACTTTTTCGACGTGTGTCTGATGTTTACGGAGAGCTGATTTTGTTTTAGCCCGTTTGAAATTATTTAACAGACCCATTTATCCATAGCAACATACCAGTCCCTAGAGAAACTAGGGTTATTGGCCTTGATCAAGGACCTAATGGTGAAATCACTTAACCAGGCCTGGGATATGAACCGGTGGCCTTATGATCATGGGCAACACTGCCTAACCTGCTCGACCACACACCATCCTGAGGGAAATGAGAAGGGATGGATTTTTTTTGTTGTAGATTGGCATTCAGTCCTGGGTGTATCTTGCGCCATTCCTGTCTGTGGCCCTTTTCACACAGGGTCGATGCTGGACATGATAAAACACACATTCAGCCGAGGGGAGCATAAGAACGGCGTTCTGGAAGAATCCATCATAGCCACTATCTTAAAGGAGGTGCTAGAGGGCTTAGACTACCTGCACAGGAACGGACAGATCCACAGGTAAACCACACAGCTTTCAAGCTCTATGCTTAATATAATTTACTATAAAACTGAATTGACCTACTAACAATTGCTAGCAGTGGCATGTTTTTAGTGTAAGGAAACGGCCATTGGAATGTAGTATGCTAGCCAGTAATGTAGTATGCTAGCCAGGAATGTAGTATGCTAGCCATGACGTTATGTAAGCTTCATACCTCATTGTTCTCACTCACTGAATAACACATGTACCGACTTTCAGCATAAATGTTTAATTCTTAGGTTCACAGTTCAAAAATGTATAACATTGTTATTGTTGCTATTAAGTTATTATGATGAAATATAATTGAGTAGGTGCGGCATTGAGTTGAATTATTTCCACACCGTACTGTGTCTGACTTTACCTACGGTCTACCAGCTCTCTGCTGCTGTGAAGGGCATACAGTGCCAGCCCCCCTACCACCCTCTCCCCCCCCACCACCCTACCCCAAGGCTCTGTGCTGCTAACAATAGCCATCTAACTCAATGAGCAGCTACAACAGGAATCGATGACAGCACTCCAAAGTGGGCTGGAGACTCTGCATAACCTGTGTGTGTGTGTGTGTGTGTGTGTGTCTGTCTGTCTGTGTCTGTGTGCGTGTATGTGCACGCATGTGTGTTTCTGTGTGCTTGTGTGTGCGTGTGTGTGTGCGCGCGCGTGTGTTTCTGTGTGTGCGTGTCATGAAAATTGTCATAGGGACGTGAAAGCTGGGAACATTCTGCTGGGGGAAGACGGCTCTGTCCAGATAGCAGGTAAGGGGGGGAGGGGCGCCGGTTCACACTTGCCCTCTATGTTCTGTGTTCTACGGCTGCTGCTGGCATCCGACCCCTGCCATTCCTCTTCTTCACTCTAGGGGGCTCCAAATGCACTCTGACCCATTGCTGACCTGCCCAGTATGATCAGTGGTGTCACTAAACCCTAAGCCAGTGTTTCCCCTCCCTGCCCTCAGGGTCCATGTTTTTGGTACCAGGAACTGTGAGGGAGCAAAAATGTGGACTGTCTGGCAAAGAACTAGGAGGCTGCAAAAATGTGTACTGTCTGGCAAAGAACTAGGAGGCTGC
>JABFDZ020000039.1:11128436-11160397 GCA_019775955.2 Pollimyrus isidori
GACTCGGGAAACGTACGTTAGACCACCCCCCCCCCCCCCCCAAAAAAAAAAAAACAGAAAACTATAAACGGTATTCCATACACGTAGGTGATGTGCCCGGTCCACTTTATGAAACACCTGCTGGGTCTACCACTGACATGGACATACACAAAAGCAGATTTACTTTACAGAAGGGTCCCATGTCATGGTGTGTTTAGGGGACAGAGATTCTTTCTGGTTGAAAGCAAGGTGTATTATGTGCAGATCCATTTATCCATTTATCTTTTAACCAATCCAACTGGTCAGGGTCACAAGGAGCCCGGGAGCCTAGGTCATGCAGCACAGAGCAGAGGGGTGGGGTATACAGGACAGGATGCCAGCCCATCACAGAACACACACACACACACAGAGGGGTGGGGTATACAGGACACACACACACACACACACACAGAGGGGTAGGGTATACAGGACACACACACACACACACACACAGAGGGGTGGGGTATACAGGACAGGATGCCAGCCCATCACAGGACACACACACACACACACACACAGAGGGGTGGGGTATACAGGACAGGATGCCAGCCCATCACAGGGCACACACACGCACACACACAAAAGGGTGGGGTATACAGGACACACACACACACACAGAGGGGTGGGGTATACAGGACACACACACACACAGGATTTAAACCGTCAGCTCTGCAGGTATGAAGTGACAGCGATGTGCACTGAGCTGTGCTGGTCATATTCTTTGCAGATATTATAAAAATGACACATATCTCATTGGACGGCTCAGGATTATCATCTTTCCAGGCCATTTATTACTGGCTCACAGGGTTGTTTACCGTATCATTCAACTTAATAAAAACATTCACATCAATTCCAAAACTTGATGTATATTTTTAATGTAAAAAACAACATATTGTACATTACAACAGTCCATTTGAGGATAGTTTTCTTTTTTTAAAATTAATGCTTACACATTAAAATATCACAACAGCTTTTAATACCAGAGATTAAAAAAAACACAAGGTTGAACAAATCTCACTGTATTCTAATGTCTCAGTTATCTGGCTCAAATTATACAAAATATATTTATTTTTTGCAATAATTTCCGAAGCGGTGAATGTGCACAGAATGATAGGTTACTATACATGATAATACATTCATGTGTGAATGTAAATAATTCCAGTTTATACTCTATACAACGTAAAATTCATTTTGATATATACATACATATGTAGATATATAAACATATTTATGTATATATTACATAGACACAGCTTTGTACACAAAAGGTAGTACAAAGAGTAGGATTTGAAGCAAGAACAGAGGATTCACTACCATTTACAGAAAAGTAAGAAAATAATTTGCATATTGAAAACAGTGCCTTATATCTAAAATGCAAATGATGCTTAATTTACAGGTTCCGTTTCTCTTCCCCAGAACGCGTTCACTGTATTGTTCCTTCGACACAATCCGTTGCCTTTACAGTGAATACATCAGGGCCTTCCATTGAGTGAGTCACACACTGACAGCCTACAGATTTATAATTTCAGGACACGTGGGTCTGTAGGGGGTAGGGCGAGGTCGGCAGTGGCAGGGCCACACGGGAAGTGAGCTTTTCAGGTACATATTCAGGTCCCCAACCCTGCTTTTCATAACGATCATCCTCATTACAATGTTACTAGAAGGGATGTACATAAACCCCAGTAACAGCCTACACGAGTATAAAATCAATGATCTTGTGGGTGGCCATGGTTTTTACTGTATTACTTGGCTAATCTGGCAATACATTAGCTGCTGTCTTATCGTATATGTATGGATTTGTGCCATATTCTGTTGGGCGTCTGCCTGTGCCTACAGCCCCAACATGGGCATGCGTCCAGGATTCAGTTCCTCGTAGTTGGTTGGTCAGCTGGCACCTCTGTGCATCGCAATCAACACAAACCATAACCTGGTTGTGTGCTAATCCTCGATTGTACATCTTGGTTAAAATACATGAGAACTCACAAGCTTCGCCGTGACCTCCAGTGCACTTCTGAATGGTTTAGCTGTACAAGAGGTAAGAAATAAAGTATGATTTACTAAATCAGGACAAAAGAAATCCATCTTCGACCCCCTGCGGATATTGGCAAATAAATAGAAAAAGAGGCAGCAGTTTGCTTTTGTCCCGCCTGGAGCTGTTAACATCTGAGGTGCTTCTTGCTGGACATGTCATTCCAGACCCTGTGCATTTCCTCGGGGGAGATCTGGTGCACTGTGACCACCCGGCGGTACCTGCACAGGCTGTAGGCCATCTTCCAGTGGTTGAAGCCGCTGTTCTGGAAGGGGTGGATGCCTAATTTGCGCAGACACAGGCCTACATAGACGTCCTCAAGGTGCAGGAGGCGCGTGTGGAGCGACGTCTTGTATATGAGCTCGGCCACGTCCGCCGAAAACACATAGCCAGTGCCCGAGCAGAAAGGAGGGTATTTGTTGTCGGGGTATAAGTCCCGGGGCATGTACCATTTGCTGCGCATGTCCCGGATGGGCCCCCCGTTGATCACGTAGCCCGTGAAGTAGCGCCTCCGTGGCTTAGTGGAAGGCTTCAGCAGCTTGTAGACCAGGTTGTCCATGTTGACGAAGATGTCGCTGTCCGTCTTCATAACGTACTTGGCCTTGGGGCAGTACGTGGCCACCCACCGCATGCCCATGAGAGTCTTAAGCGTGAGGTTGTGATAGGAGTCGATGAAGTCTTCCACCACGATGTCATGGAAGATCTGGCTCTCCTGCTCCACCATCTGGTTGAGGACGGCATCCGTGTTCTTGCCCAGCAGGAAGAGTGTGACGATGCGGATGTCGCTCAGGCTGCCCTCGTCCCCCCACGTCTCACGGATGGCTTGTCGGGCGTCAAACTCCTTGTGCGTGGTGCTGATGAGGATGACGAGGAAGGGGGCTTCGGCATCGCACTTCCTGGGTTCGTTGATGATGAAGTCAAAGGCATGCGGGTTCAAGGGGCGCGTCCGGATGTTGGTGAACGTGATGTTGCTCTGTTTCGGCACCTTTCGGACGGGAATGGACAGCTGCGTCACGTAGGAGGACGACGGCCGAGATATGCTCAGGTACCAGAGAGCGCTTGCCCAGCAAACGACCGTCAGGATGTACAAGCAGGAGACCTTTGAAGGCATTATGCTGCATTTACGTGTGTTTCGTGCACTGAAGTGTCTTTCTTTTCATCAGAGAGGATATTTCCAGCAAGGCAGCATTGAGCTGCTCCCACGTCACTGTTGGCATTTATTGTTTATCACAGACGGCTCGATCAAAAAGTGATGTGTGCCATAGTTGAGACTGGAGATTATTTTCTTCTTCAATATACTTTCTCAGCGCATGACCGATTCAGACCCTTCGCAAATCTCCAGCCTATCTTCTTCCTCCTTCCCCATTTAAATCTGCAAAACAAAGAAATGAAAGAACTGAGCCCGTGAACGTCAAAAGCAACCATCGGCAAGGCTGGCAGCGCGTGGCCGAGCTTCGGAAGGGCCCGGAAACGCCGGCACTGAGCTGCAGAGGTACTCAGGAAGTTTTATGAGTGCCTTACGGCTGCTTTAAATGTCTGAGTGAATAACGCCCCTTACATCAAAGTCGGCTTGAGTCACATGACGTTTTGATGTCTCCGGCCCCGGAGCGATCCCCCAAAAAGCAGCTCGTCTGACACACGGACTTTCATTACAGCTGGCAGCGCTATCCCAGTTAAGCCGCAGTCTCTGTGGCCCGACATTGAAGTCCTTGTCATTCCGGGGGCGTTTCAGGCGAGCGGGCTAGCAAAGCACCACCCACCCGCTGCTCGGAAGGCAGCCGCACAAGGAGGTGGGCCAGTTAGGGATGGGCTTTTCGTTAGGTGGCCCCTAATTTCCCGTTACCCGATTAACATGAACCTGAACACTGTCAACTGCAAAGCGTCACATCTGAAATAGATCTCCAGATCGTTCCAAACACACAGTATCACTCCATCAATGGCACACATATCGTTTAGTTAATGAAAAACAACATACGGATAAAAATTTTACGGCGCGTTAATATGCCTCAAAGACATCCCGCGCTCTGAGTTCGCTTGACCCAGTGAACTCAATATGATGAATTAGTTTATACGATTGTTTAGTCGTAATCTAGAAATATTTGTTTAATCGATTGTCCTACCTTCAGTCTCCACTTTGTCAAGATATTTTTAAGGCACTTTTAGTGTGAAGGTGAGAACTATGTGGATGTTCTTGTGGTCATTCTGTCCCCATAAAACTGTCCATAGCCGTGACATAATGGACACACCTTCAGGATTGGACGTATGACTTCTGCATAAACCTACTGACAGCAGAATCTGTATCGTTTATATAACCCAAACACCTACATACGTGATTTCATTTGATCGAACCTGTAAATTAACATTTTGCTCTCTCTGTATTCTACTGTTGAGTAATAATCTCTAAAAGAGAGAAAAACGAGAGTGATTTTCATTCTCCGTGGGCTGTCAGCCCTGGCCTTATTACACATGATATTTGTAACTCTCGTTGGGCCTCTTGCACGTTGACTTTAAAAATGAACCCGTAAGATGGAATGTTCTAATGCTTAGCTGGCACCTCACCATTAGAGTTCTCCCCTTTCACCTCACTGGCAGAGTACTCAGAAGGCGGCTATTTTAAGTCAGTTTCCGTGATGTTCCCCCCATGTGTGGGGGGAGTCACCCGTCGCAGCGATGAGTGCCGGGTGACCTTGCATAGGCCCTCCTAATGATGGCGGTCGATGGCGACTTGCTTTTTACTTTAGATTTTTACATTTTATTTATTTAGCAGATGTTTTTACCCAATATCACGCACATTTTTTTTTTAACAATTGAGACAACTGGGGATTAAGACCCTTGCTTAGGGGCCCAGTGGTGAAATCAGTCTGCTGATGCTGGGATTTGAACCAGTGACCTTCTGACCACAGACACAGCATACTACCCTAATAAGCATCACCCTGCCCCCACACTCTGTCAGCCTTCTTCCTTTGCACGATGGTGAGGTGGAGGTGGGAGCCAACAAGCACCTGCTTGCTCGACCCACCTTAGGACGCTGTCCGCCACCCCCTGAATCAGCTGGGTCTCAATCCGCTGGTGAATTTCCCTGCCTCTCTCTGCCCCAGACTTGCACAGGCTTCTCAGTGACAAGGTGATCTAGTAGTGGGGGTTACTGCTGCTGCTTGATAATGAGCCTCTCCCCGCTGTGGCAACTGCACCATCCAGGGCCGCGATATGCCGAGGTTCTGCCGCTATTACCCAGTAGCCTCACGCCGCCTCAGTTCTCATCTCCGTACGCCGAAAAGAGCGCGGATTTCTGGGCGTGTGCACTGAGCCAACGTCTCATGCACGGCAAGGCCGGTGCAGCCAGCAATTATGGGAACGGGATTTGCATGTCATCGTTGACATCTAGTTACTTTAATTCGATTGACTTTTTTTTTTAATGGACAGCATATATTTTGAATAACTACCTCACATGCACAAAATTGCAGATTTAAGTTTCGATTGTTTTGTGATTGACTCAGTGTTTGGCAGCATTCTTACATTTTGCCTGACTGATGCAGCAATCAAGCTTCTGTCTGGTTTCTGCATTTACACTGGCCATCTGCACAGGGCCGCCGGCGAGGCTTGGACGACCTGGACTCACCTCATCCAGGCTTGAGAGGGCTGAGCTTTTCATGGGCTGGCATGAGTCTCCACCAGTGACCGCTGCAGCGCAAAGATCTACAGTTCACGCCGAGCAGTGACCCAACGATAGCGCGATCTACGCGTGACCCTAGCGTGACCTTAGCCATGCCGGGAGGGGCAGCCATCCCATCCAGGAAGCATCCTTCTTTGCATGCTCAGTTTTTTTTGGGAAGACCTCCAGATTACCAACGCCTACAGAACAGAAGGATAGAGACAAAATGCACTAGATGGAGACGGCAAGGTTTACAAGGCGCAGAGATGTAGAGAGCACAGGGGAGGCAAATATCAGAACAGAAGATGGTTTTTTTGTGGTACAAGGTAACAATTATCTGAACGGCTGAACTCCTGCTTTTTGGGAATAATGCTTCCCAGGATCCGCCCCAGGCAAAGGTAGGGGCAGCGTTCCAGACAGGCGCACATCCGCGGCCAGACACTTCCCAGACATGCGAGCCGAGCCGGGATCAGTCTCCTGTTGCCCCAGAAACGGAGGACGGCCCTCAGCATCGCTAATCGCTTCACTTATAGTGATACATGAGCTCAGTCGTCACCTAGCAAGGAGGGCAGGTAGGCCAAAAAAAACCCCTGAATTAAGACAAAAATCACAAGACCCCTCGCTGAAGAGAAATAACAGCTCGCTCTCTGTGTTCAGTCGACTCGGAACGTCTGAGTTCAGTGAAGGACCTCCAAGAGACAGAGCAGATTTACAAGCTCCTGACACTAATGTATTCAGCCTTTATGAAACACTGTCAGGGAGGGAGTATGAGAAAAACACCAAGGGAAGGTTTACCTGTGTTTACCAATATGTGCAGAGGCCTGGAAATACGTTCGCCGCTGTCTGTGTCAACCAACGGTGGATACAAGGAGAAGAAAAACAGACAACCCAGTTTATGCTTGATTTTTGGGTCGAGGTTCCCAAGAGCCATCTGTTCCAGGAATTTGTCTACCAGCCAGACGCCTATGGTTCCTAAACGTTCTTAATGGTGGCCATTGAATAGTCTTATTAGGTTCTTGCTTCGCTAGAAGCTACGTAGCTCTTGCTCCCAAACTGCATATGCTTATACCTGGACACTCACTGGAAGCTCAGCCAGGCTGCACTGATGCCCAGTTGATTCCTTGACAGCATGCATGTTTGCAGTGTGTACCTCATTTTGGAAAAAAAATAGTCTGCGAAATATGTAAAAGTATATATATTTTGCTGAAAAGGAGTGCTGGATTTGAGGGTGAGGAATGTGTGGGAAGATACACACACCCTCACACACACACACACCCTCACACACACACACACCCTCACACACCCTCACACACACACACACCCTCACACACACACACACACACACCCTCACACACACAAGTGGCTGCCCCAGCCCCACTGTCACAAGTGCCACAAGTCGTTGTCTTCATGGCGATGTGCCAGTTTTCAGTAAGTAAACAGCGCTCCCACAATCATGGGGACCCCCCAGTGGAACGGGGAACAAACAAAGAAAGTACACTCAGGACAACGCTATGGGGCAAGCAGGAGGCAAAGAGAGAGACCTATAAAGTTCAACAGCGGTTTCACTTCAGAATCGATCGTTGCATCAAAACAAGAGCAGCAGAATGTAATGGAGACAATTGAGAGGTACACAGGCTAATACTTTGACATTTTGCCATTGATATAAGTTTTTTTTACAGAGTTATGATATTACACAGATGTCAGGTGCATGATTCAGGTCCAGAATGGCCATTAATATCAGATTTACTATAGTCAAGTCATAAAAATCAATACTTCTGTGTGGCAGCCTCACACCAGCGCTGACAGTACAGACGTATAAACAAAAATAAAGCAGCTGACAGGTGACAGACAGCATATAAAACCGTCTTAGGGTATTAAATTCACAGCGGGGTATTCTTCAGCCTCACACGTAACCTTTCTAGGACCAGTTCTACATTATTTTCAGAGTAGTATTAATCTTATGTGTATTCATTTAGAAGAAAAAAAAAAATTCAGAGCAAAAATTAGTGTCCTAAGGTGACCCCATTGATGGATATTCCGGGTGGTTCCAAGCTTTGCGCTCATTGCACTTCTCTGCCCGCAGCTGGTCAGGCTGGTCACCTGACTGTGAAGTTGGTCACATGACGGTGAGACTGGTCACATGACAGTTCGTTCATTGGAGTTTAATTACCTTGATCGGTGTAAGCGGTCAAAACTAATACAGTGTCCCTCTCAGTAGGCCAGTGATTACTACGGTAGGTATGCCTGGAGTGAATACCTCACCCCCTGAGGGAATATTCAGAAACCACATGGGCAAACAGATATACAGCTCCGTGGCTGATATCTGTGCAAGGAGTAGCGCCCCAGACCGTTGAGGGATGCGATGGATCACTATGACTTATTTGCTCCTGGTGTAGTTTTTCTAATTGACTAAAAGGATGTCAGATTTTTCTGGCCACCTCCCCCCCACTCCCACCCCTATAAATGTGCCGCTAAAGAGAATGACACTGCAGCAATGAATCAGCCGGGGAGCAGCCTGCTAATCCCGGGATAATGTATGATGTCTGGGGGGGAATGGGCCAGAACTGCCGCTGACATTTGCGGTGAGGGAGTGTTCCTGCACAGTGCAGCCCCACCCTACAGCTAATTAACATATCATGTCTTTAAACTGAAGGGCATGCTTAATTGATTCCTGGTGCCTGCGTCCCCATCAGCGGCTCTAAAAACCGGATTTTCTCAACCCGGTCCTCGGGGAGCCCCGGACGGTCCACGTTTTTGCTCCTGCCCAGCTCCCTGCCAGACTGTATGTTGACTGTCTGGAGGTCCCCGAGGACTGGATTGAGAAACACTGCCATAAATAATTACTGGCTGGGAGGGAGGCAATGCAAAACACTTTTTTTGCATTCTGTTTGAACTCAGAAGTTAAAGTTTCCAAATTCATAGTTAGAAATGTCAACTGGCATGCCCCCTGCAACCTCTGCAACCCTGACCTCAGAGTCCAAGATGGCTGCACCCTTCATCAACAGAAGAAAAAGCTGTAGTTATTATGGGTCTTGGCTTGGGGTAGTGTGGGTGTACATTCTTTATTGTTTTGGAAGCCATTAAGAAAATAATGTTACAAATGGTGTACAATGTTGGTGTAGTGTTCACGAGAAATTGCAGCAATTTGTTTAGTATATGCTCTTTTTGTTTTATCCTGTTCATTTTGTGTTTAAATGCTAAAAAAACATATTCAGTAGTCATTTTTTGGGGCTGGGAACCAATTAATTGGTTTTCCATTATTTCTTATGTGGAAAATTTGATCAGAACTCAAACTTTTTAGGATTTGAACCCAATTTAACGGATTAAGTTTGAGTTCTGAGGTACCACTGTACTGTGTATTAGCACTTCTGTCTCATTAAATCTGTCATACATAAAGTACTCTCCAACAGCTATCTGCGGACACATTGCTACGGTTGTCATCAACTCATGTTGCTAACAGTGGCTAAAAATGACCCTGGTGAGACCTGGTACTGCTAAATGGCTTTCCAACTTCTCGTACTGGAACACAGTGATGTTGGGTTTCGCATCATTCCTAGCTCCGATTACCGACCTCTAAGGTAAATAGAACGCAGCATTTGTTGCTATGGAAGCGGGAAGCAGCGAATAAGAAGTGGGTGAGAACCAGAGCTTGGGGTGTGGGGGTGTGGAGAGACTAAATCCTGTTGAATCTCTCCAGGCTGAATGGCTGTGAAGAGCTACCTGTGACTCACTTCAGCTCTCCTGCGGTGTAATTATGTTACACAATATTACACGCCACAGCACCAGTTCACTTCTCAGAAGCGTGACATCACCGTCACTGAGACCACCGTGATCTGATCTTCTGGTCATTTCCATAAAGACCAGCACTGCTCCCCCTAAATCCCAAATGGAGCGTTCAGGTAACTGGGAGCAGGTCTTATCTGAACCTCCAACTTAGAAATCTGGCTTTCAGGAATTCCGCGTGTCTGTTTTGTGGATAAGATGCCACGTTTAAGGAAAGCAATCACTTCTAGATTGAGATGTAAGTTTTAAATATGGGATATATAAATTTATGAGCTTTACAGGGTACTTTTGGAACTAAAAGTACACAAGCGTGGCTGTAAAGGGCAATATCAGTATTAGCTGATAAATCCCACAAAGTAACGATAAGGTCTTAATGACAGATGATAAAATATACAGCACTCTTGGACAAACACGAGCCACAATCAGATTAATCTGCACTATATATCCGACGTGATGGCCGACTGGCCGCAGAACACCGTTTGATTTACGGGGGCATCTGTGGAGGGAGACACCCACCCCCCAAGAAAGACGCCAGCCCACTTCAGGGTCATTCCTGACATCCATCTCTCTGACAGAAAGTCCTGTTAGCTGCCACCTCTCACCATGTCCAGGTTCAACTGGATCAGGACACCTACAAGCCTGCAAGAGCTCCTACCACAAGGGGCAGGAGCATTCATTCATTCAGCTGGGGCTTTTGTTCAAAGCGACATACTGTATGAGCATGGATAAGAGAGCAGGGAGCAGCTGGGGTTAAGGGCCTGACTGAAGAGACTGAAGGTAACACGACTCTGCCAGCCTTGGCATCTGACCCATCGACCTTCCAGTCAGGAGCACAGAGACTTATCCTGCTAGGCCATGCATACAAACGCCTTCAGCTGGGGTGGTCAGTGTGGATCACAGAAATAACTCCCTCGCTGAAATCATTCCACTCTGTTGCTGCCAACATATCACACTGGGTATGTAACAAGGTATAACCAGCTACACACCCAGGAGCATCTTCAATACTTTTTCCATGACGGTTTATCCACGACAGGATCACGGGTGCGACTAGAGTCTATCCCAGGCAGCACAGGACACACGACAAAGGGCAGCTTGAGTGGGGAGCCAATCCATCACAGGAATCACACAGTCTAGAGGTCACCAATACAACAGAACATTAGGAGGAACCAAGATGCTAAGCAATTGCATTACAGTGAATACAAGACCCCCCTGGTATTCCCATGGAAAAGTACCTGATCCATGAGCAGTGTTCTGGGATTTAGACACAGGACACACTTACAAAGACGTCCTTGACTTGGCAATATGATAATAATGAAATTACCCACAAAAATAAAGATCTAAATCAGCACTGAGATATAAAGACACACAGATAGATAGATAGATAGATCATAGGTCACTGGCTTGAGCCCCGGCCTCAACAGAATAGTCACATGTTTGTGGGACCCTGAGTCAGGCACCATGCTAGCTGACCCTGTACTGTGACCCCCAAGCTTACTCTCACCTGTCTGTGTGTCAAGCAAAATGGCGTGGGCAACAGAAAATTTTCCCCATGGGGATTAATAATCACTATTTTATTCTAGGAAGGAAGATAGTTAGGCATTTTATTAAACTCTGGAGGTAAATTCAGGGAAATTAATGTGATGCTGGGATTTGCCTTGAACTTATTAAAAGTTCTATTTCCGCAAATAAATCTGTCAGGATCAGCACCTGTTATTCTCTGTCCTACGTGTTCCTCTACCATTTGACCAGCAGGTGTCGCCAGTCATCCTGCTTCCCCCATCCCTCTCTTGTACCCGTCAGCCCTAGTGTGTTTTCCGGCTTACCCGAGCCGTTGTGTAGCTCTACAGGCTGAATGTGTGACTCTGAGGTTGAACTGTTCAGGTCATGAGTTTCAGGCTGGCTGGACACCAGCTCCTCCTCTATTCAGTGTTTATTGGTGTTTCTTCTTCATCCTTCTTTACCTGTTTTAGTTTTACCCAGCTTCTGCCGTGTTTTAGTGTGTTCAGCATATTCTTATGTCCTAGTCTTCCCTAGTGTTTACTGTGTTTCCTGGTTCATGTGCTTGTTATGTTTTGCAGTTTTTGTGCTAATTAGCCCACTGGAGTGGACGGCGTTGTCGGCGATGCCGAGTATCTTTCTCATGTATTTCAGTTCATAACTCGCTGAAATCTTGTTATAGAGAAACATGGGAAAAAAACACTGACTAAATCTGTAATCGGTATTCTTTTCAAAACGTCCACTATTGGAAATATAATTTTTTTAAAAATTAGGTTAAATCGGCAAAAAGTAAACCATGTCACCTTACTTTGTTTTACCTGCATTGGGGGGGTGTAGTACCGCTCTCACCTTAAGATCGCCATTCACATTCTAAATAGGCGTATTAGCATGTATTCAAATCGCATTCAAATTGTAATTTGATGAACAACACAATGGTGAAACATGATCCAGATACATCCCCATCAACGCCATAAAAGGGCATAGGGGCGTGGCCAGGTGACAATGACTCATTCATACACATGAAAGTTGCTATATATTCAATGAAAGGAGGTAGAAATAGTGACATGAGTTTGTTTTTACTTATTTATTTATCCAAATGAATGTTGCAACTACACCATTTAGTCATCTGCATGTAGCCAAGACTTTTGCGGATCAGATATCTGGGACCAAAACTGCCAGCATCGCTTACTATATACTTTTACAACATTTCTGCATTTTGTCTATACTTTGATGTCAAATTACAAACTTAACATAAATCTGACATATTTACAAATACTAATATAAAGATGAGTTTAATGCCAAAACAAATATATAAGAAATAATTTATTTGCCATGAATTAAGTTTTAGATATTGGATGAAAAGTGTGACCATGCCCCTAGACCCCAGAGGGTTAAGTATTACTGATTCTACCTGTTGCTCGTTGTCCTGGCCTTTCATGGATTGGCTGCTTCTGTTATGATCCTCACCTGCTCCTTACTTCCATGTTTTCTGTGTGGTTTTAAGTACCTGCCCTCAGTTTGTTCTTCAAGGAGTCATTGCTGATATTACTGCATGTTGTTGTGCTGCTTGGATGTTCTAATTCTGCGTTTCCCTAGTATTTTTATTTATAGGTCTTTTTTGTTGTTATTTATTCTGCTTAGTTCTGTGCCCGTGCGGTTCTTTTATTTTCTGCCTTGCCTTTTGTGGTCCATTTTCGTTAATAACCCCCCTTGTTACCTGTCACTTCCGTGGGTTGCCCGTCTTTTCCCCGCCTTCACCGTGCCCTGCTGTAAGTATTTACACAGAAGGCCTGCTTTCAGCTTTTTGAATTGCACGGGGTATTAATAATTGGGGCGTGTTTCCGGGGATTCAAACGCATCTTTCGCATACATGCACCCAATATTTGTATCTGATGCTCATACATCTTCCAGGAAGTTCTCTAAATCTAACATATAAATCATGGTTAAATGAGTTATAATCATTTTACACACATCTAAAAATGCATCTGTACTGGTTCTGTTTATGAACATGCATATTAAATCATGTCGTTATTAAAAATATCACTTGTGGCATCAATAATACATAAATTTTTATACACAGATGACTGCACACTTTCAGTAAAACGTTATGTGGGAGGTAGAAGCAGATGCTTTTTGTGTAATGTGTGTCGGTACATAAATCGTTTGTTTCGCCTCATGTAAATCACGATAACAGTCAAAGAGAGAGTGGCAAAGGTGAGGGGTGTGGGTAGTGTGTAAGGGCGCCGCTCTGATCTCAGCCTCCCTGGAGACTCCTGTCCAGTCCGCCTGTCGTCCTGCATTTACATTCATGCACTGAAGCACATGACACCTTCCTTACCCCAACTAACACGGACGCGGGGCTGAATCTCTTCTCAGCATTCCATCTCGAAGACAGACTCGGCACAACACCCACTGTAACATGAGACTTTATATATCATGCGACAGCTAGATGGCTAGATGTGCCCCCCCCAGCCCCCCTCGGAGTAACAGAAGCGTTGGGCAGCTCGCATGCTGCATAAGAGCAATGTTACGGCAGGACTGCAACGTTAACAGATGGACACGAGAGACGGGCGCCGGAGGTAGATCCCCTATAAGCAAAGAGACTGGATTTTAGTGTCAGATTGTAAGGTCCCTTTGTTAGTGTGGAATCTCTTTTGCAACAGGAACAGATCGTCGCCCTGGATACTTCCATCTACGGGGCAGCACTGTTCTCGGAGAGGCGGGGAGGAGGGGCTTTGATGCCAGGCAGACGTGTGGCCGACGGCGGCAGCGAGACCCCAAAACCTCACCGCAGGATGCGCGGCAAACCTTGAGATGAGAAAAAAATGACAGCTTCGCTGACGCACCAGGCACCTTCACACATCACGTCCGGGAAACATCTCGGAGTGTTCGGAGCCCTGCTTTTAGTCTCTCACCGGGCAGACAGGTGACGGTCCGCTGCGGCCATTTCCGCTGGTATTTTCCCCTTAATAAGTACGGGCTATGTCTAGTTAAAACCAGATAGGGACATGGTGTCTAACCGGCTTTCTGAATAATGTATAAGAGCGGCTTAGCTATGGATTAAGTTTCCCTCTGCTGACTTACAGTTAAAAGTCCTCGGTAATACTGGCTTGTTTTTCTCACCCACAGGAATGCTTGGGGGGGGGGGAGGTGGCAGGGGAAGAGAGGTGAAACGCCGTTACCTGCGGAAAAAAATCAATGAAGTTCCACGTTCAGAAGTCAGATTCCTACCCCCGTGTGCACGAAACTGATGGTGAAACGGTACAGCCTGGGCTACATTTGATGTTTTGCGCTTTGGAACATGGCGCTGTGTTTGCAGCATTGGAACAACCGGGGGAGGGAAAAGAAATCACCCCAGCAGTCCAGCGAATGAAGAAGTTATACTGGGCTGAAGCTTGTGATAGATTTTAGAATAGCAAAAAAAAAACAGGATATTGGGGAATACAGTAAGCTTCAATGCCAGCCAGGCCATAAAGAGGCGATTAAAGTAATTCTTTCATTTTTGCGCACCATTCGAAGGATGGCCGATTGCCATTTCATAAGCTTGCTCACATCCTCTATCTAACATCGCACCGTAAATACACTTTCTGAGGCGCCAAAATAGATTCTCATCCCTGTCTTGCAGCGCCTCAAAGTGCCTCCTAACTGTCACATTAATTCATTCTGCAGACATAATTTATCATGAAATTAAATATTGCAACAGCTGTGAAGCAGAAGCTTATGATGGAGGGACAAAACCCATTTTTGCAACCTCAGCAAATCCTTTGCTTTCCACTTTCTAATCTCCTCCATTTATGCCGGCTTTAAATGACAGCCATTACCCATGATGCCAGGCCGGGCCCTCAATTACCCATGATGCAAGGCCAAGCCGGGCCCGCAAAGAGCAAATAGCCGGGCGGCCCTAAGCGCCACGTCAAGCGAATCTCGGAACATTCCCTGGAACATTCCGGAAGGGTGACGTGCCACACAGGTTCTGCGGCCATCCGTTCCGGGCCTATAGGCATATCCAGTGAGGACCTCGGCTACGCTGCGAAGGTCACGACCCCAGCAGCATGTGGAAGGGGAGTCAGCGCCTTGGATGACCGTGGGTCCGATCCTGTTACCTGAGACTCACTCCGGCACAGATTTAAGATGAAGAAGCCCACCAGGTACACTCCACACATTTCCTGCGAGAGGCCACGCTCGCTCAGATAAGGGCAGGCAGCTAGCTTAACAGGACGCTGTCTGGCGGAACAGTCCAGAATACTCCACCACATGCCTCCGAGCCAAGTACGCACAAAGGGCGCAAATGTGTTCCAGGACAGAACATTAAGGTCACACTCGAGCGAATCCTGCAACATTTATTTCACTCCGGTTGGGAAAGAAACGCTCGCCGGGTCCAGAGAGGCCGCGTTGGAGCCAGACATGGCTGCCGGGCCGGGGGAGGTTACCGCCGCTAATTCGGCATAGCTGTCGAGTAAATAATTAAACATGTCAGAACTAATAAGGGTCATTCCTGAAGGAGGGGAGGGAGAGACGGCAGAGGGGAGGAGGGCAGCAGCGGGGGCTGGAGGTCAGTGTGCAGTAAACTCTGGCCAAACCCTCACCGCTGCCAGCTCCTTAATGCCCCAACCACCTTTCCTTTTCATTATGATACAACGTAACCATTAATTATTATGATGCAGTTGTTTAGAGCTGTACCTTGCTATTATGTCATTGGCTTAGCTACCTCCTGCTCCAAAAAAAACTCACTCAAAGACGCTAAAAAGATTAATCGATTAGCCAGGGGTGTGGTCAATACCCCCACGCAGCATTTACTGTCTCCACCCCACTGTTCCACAGCTGGCCATTGGTGGGTCCCCCCCAGGCCTTACTGCCATCCTCTGGACTCCTGTAAAAATCTTTGTGCCGGCAGCCTAATTTGTTCTGTCGCCAACACTGATATTTCCGCTTCACATACTGCTGAATCCCACATCGCACGAGACCAAACTTGATCTCATCAGCAGACACCTGAGCTTAATCACATGCAGAGAAAGAATGGATCACCTGGCCACCCAATGGTTTAGCACCCCCCACCTCACACCCCCAACCTACAACTTGGACCGGTCCGGGGTACGCCACTGATCCACGGTACAATGACATCACAGAAGCGCGGGGGTGCACCAGTATGGCACTGTTCAGCTGTTCCTGATGGGATAGATCTCAAAGCACCACATGTTTTTGCACACTGTGGTTCCATGTAGTCAGTCCAATAAACATGGCAGCTTTTGACTCCAGAACTTTCTCTAATTACAGCATAGCAGTGACAGATGGCCGGACCGAAAATGTGGAGAAGTCCGGCGATTATTTATAAGAACAAATGAGCAGAAATATGCCTGTAATTACACACATTCATAGCAAATAAGCATCAAGGCTCCATGCTCACTTTGTCCAGTGTATAACTACACTCCTGCGGCATGCTGTTATGCTTACAAGCATATTCAGTTTTATAACCAATGAAACATCTACAATTCAGGCAGAAAAATCAATAGAATTTTGCCCGGAAATATGAATAAGCATTATCTGTGGTTAATGAGTTCTACTAAACTGGACTGATTCATCCAGAGGCAGTGATCAGAAAATTTAAATGTGCAGAAATGACTTAACTAACAACCATTAATCCGAAGCCCCTTTTTAATGGCAAACCCACATCAAATGCCATTCATCTAAAAAGCGGAATAGAGATGGTAAGGTCTAATAATCTCTCAGACACGAATGTGCGACATTCATGTCACCACGTCCCTCTCTTGTGGGGCGCCACTGAGTAACAGACCATTGAGACGAGTCTGAATCGCTGTTTCCTCTTTCCACAGATCGACGGGTGCAGGATGAAGAAGAGCGTCTCTGCAGGAGACATGTGTTGCGACGCGCCATTGTTGCAAAGGTTAGCATCCTGAGATCAGCCGCAGGGCACAGCAGTGTCGGGGGACTTGTCAATACCCCTGCCTCATGGGAAATAATGATCGTTCTGGAACATTCATCAATATCAATACAGGATTCCTCTCGAAACTTACGTCTGAACTTACTGGGGATTATGTTTTTTTGGTCGGTTTTAATAAATACTCTCGTACACCAATTCTGAGTTGTTTAACAAGTTAAAATGAGAAGTTAATGAGTTAAACTTGCAGAAACTAAGTTTATGAGTCACAGCATCAGCTAAGTCTTCAATGGCGTCACATGCATTTGTGGTTCAGTTGTAGGAGTACGTGCACTGGTTCAATGCACCCAAAATCATCATGTATAGCAAAGCCGTACTGAATTAGTATGTCAGACAAGGACACCTTGAAAATAATGCCCAGGTAATTCAGACAAGATCGTTTCTCTGGGTGTTATATAGAGACAAGTACATTTCCTAAGTACATCTACAGAGGAAGGCTGAGATGTCAAGTCTCGTTACCTTTTAATGACTTTAAAATGTTGCTACCCTCCATTCAGGTATAGCTCCGTACAAACAGATAGTAAGTCATAAGTAAGTCAGGTTATAAAGTTTTGAAACTTACACTGAGGCAACCAACCAGACATCACTAGTAGGTTACACAGCAGTATAATATAAAAGACGCTGTACTATATTTCCCCGGAAGACACTTTCCCAGTTTCTGTAAACTCTATGACCTTCCAAACTACCATGGACCGCCAGTTATATAATCTAGATGCAATCTAGAACATTCAGGTAACACAAACTCCATCCCATCAAATCAACAAAGCTTATAGCCTAATTTATTTGCATAGGATCACATGACCTAAAATCTAAACATGCTCCTAAGATGACATCCGTTTACATGAACGAAGCCATTTCTGCTTCCACACTAGAAAAATACCATCAGTTAAAAGGACCATAGAATAAATTAAATAAACAGACTGAATAGAACAAAGAACATAGACATGCAGAACGTTCATGGTCATACTGTAGGTGGCATTTCCGTGATCATGACTACCAGTTCCACGTCTGTAGCGACTGCCCTCCTCTACATTCTTTACAGCAGGTGTCTCAAAGTACCATCCCTCAAGACGGTTCTGTCCAGCCTGCAATGCATCATTATTTTTCTTATTTTTAATCATTATTAAATTTGGCCAGCAGATCCATTGATCATTCTCCAGAGAAAATGAAAAACAACATAACGTCACCCAGCTCATCAGGGGCAGTCAGTGGATTTTGCAAAATTCAAGACAAAATTCTGCCGTGTTTAGTTAATCATACATGTCATTTTATTTCTCTTTCACTTGGAGACCCTAGCCCAGGGGTGGCCAACCTTATCCGCAAAGAGCCGCAGTATGCGTGCGGGTTTTCGCTGCAACTCCCTAATTAGATTACTAATCAGAGGACTGATTGGCTGAAGAGTCCTCACATCTGGGTTTGAACAGCCGACCTAAAGGTTACCCCAAAAACCTGCATATGCTGCGGCTCTGCGGCCGATAAGGTTGGCCGCCCCTGGCCTAGCCCATGATTGCTTCTTTGGGCAGCTGGGACTTGCAGTGCCAGAAGACAGATCTCACTGTGGACTCCAGTGATGGCTCCACTGGTCAATAAACAAATTTAAATTAAATCAATAAAACTGAGCAAGGTCCTGCTCGTGATGCACCCTCACAGACCCAAGATCTGGGCAGATCTGCTCATGGGTAATTTGCGTCTTCTCTGCCACGTGCCCCGGCAAAGAGTAGGTCTGTCTGGGAGTGACAGCTTTGAAAAGGAGCAGAAAATAGACCTTCCATCCCCCTACCATCAACAACCCCGATCATTAGCTTCTGAGACGCCACCGTCCAGCTGGAACTAAACCCATTATGCATATACTTTAATGAGAGAATCTCTTTCAAAGGCAGATTATATGTGCTGGATGTGAACCTCTGTGTTTCTAAGCCACAAATTCCGAGCGGTTTTGTTGCCCTGGATCTGCTCGCGATAGCTACCAACACACACCAGTCATGAAAAAAGGATTTAAATAACCGGGAAAGCCGTTTAATTAAGAAAAGGACAATTAAAAGAGCAAGAGGCACACTTCATAAACAGGACTGCCAAATTTGGTCAGCTGGCTGGTGTGAGATTTTCAATTTCATACAGGTCTGCATACAGATTTACATGTGTCGAGTAAGTAATTAAATGGTTTTATTACCATTTTTTAAAGAGTTCTACACCACCATAAAGCTCTTGATGTAGCTAATTTTAGGTTTAATGGAGTAATATAGATATGCCATGAGATTTCTCAGCAGAGCGTGAGAGTTTGATAGCTTGAGTGTCACACTGGATGCAACCAGAGCCAACACTGCATGACACGAAAAAATTACATAACAGTGTAAGAACAGGTTTTATCGGCTAATATTTTGTGTCTCTGTGTTGCAGAAAATTGTATAAACTGTTATTGCAAGATCACAGTGCCCCTTTATTGTAATGACCTGATCATGAGACATATATATGCTGTGTTTACACTGGAAATCGGCCTTTCTTTGACCCCTTTCACCCTCACAACAGACCCAGTTCACCAGGATATGGACTCAACATGGTGTGGAGAGCATTCCATGGGCATGCTGGTCCGTACTGGCGTAAAAACCTCATTCAGGAGGCTGGTTGCCGTTTGGGTGCCGGACTGTTCCGGAGAATCATGAGACGCTGCCAGGTTTGGAGAAGCCAGCAACGCTGCAGTTCCTGACGCACTCGAAGTGCAACACCTGCTATCACACTTTGATCAAAGGCGCTTGAGCCTTTTTTTCTTGTCCATTCTCCCTCGCGTAAACAATCCGTGTCTCGATTGCGCCAAGCCTTGAAAACCACATTCTTCCAGCTGCCTCCCCCCCCTTCGTCAACATGGACTGAAATGGACTTAATAAGTGAAATCAATTCAGGATCATAACATTCTCCCAGATTCACCTGGGCAGTCTATTTCGGATGGAAGCGGGCATTGCTGACATTTCTTGTATGAATCGGATGAAATCCCGACGATCTGATAAGCATGTGAGCCTTAAGGTATACTTCATTCAATCTGTCAGACACATCTGTCTGTATTCTCTTCACAGATGTGCGATTTCCTTGTGCATAATTCAAGCGTGCTTACAACAGTTTGCCAGAAAAGATGAAGAACACAGCAAATTCCCAACTGCTGCAGATATTCCCTTTACCGGCATCGCAGTTATATTGTGACTCCGAATGTTCCCTCCCCAAAAATGTGGATGTACGGGCAGCAAAGACACGTAAGAAAGAAACGTAATTTGGGCAAACATCACCCGCTCGGGAAGGCCACGTCTCCCAGAAACCAGAAGCCTTCTTCGGCAGACCGGTCACCCCGAGGTCCATCCATCACCGCTAGAGGAACAGGCTCTGTTGAGCCGTCTCGCTCAAAATTACAAGAGCGGCGAGGCTGGTGGTGTTGGCTTCTTAAGGACAAGCTGAAAACGATCATCTAGAACTCTGCACTCCTTCTTTATAAGGGCTTCTCATTGTTTGTGAGGAGCCTGGACATCTTCTGCCCGCCTCCATCTCAATACAAAGAAGCAATAATAAAAGATGAATGAACTTTATCCCACTAAGAGATCATGGATCCCGTCCAATGTTATTTACTCCTGTGCAGTTACAAGTGGAAAGATACAGCAATGGGCTGAAGAACAAGCTGTCAATAGCCGGAGGCTTTGATGTCTCCCTGTCTCTCTCTCTCTCTCACACACACACACACACTACTGCATATGGGTGTGGCAGATGCTTCACAGAGGAGCAGACCGATCAGAGCATGGTACCAGAACGTCTTCTGCCTTCATCTGATGGCAGCACAATCGCCCAGAAACACAAGAACAAGAAGGACAAAAAAGACAAAATATGTCAGCTGTCAGTGGTCTCCTTATCGCCGTGGGAAGACGTCCAGAGGAAGAATGTGTCGATGTGTGTGAACTGGAGCTGATTATTCATCAGTGTCATGTCTCCACGGATTCAGTCAGAGGGTCGCCATCTTGACTGCACGCTCATAAATCAGACATAAGTGGAAACGTGAACTAAACCTTAAACTAAGAATGTAAATACTGATGCCGGTTTAGATATGTAAGGTGGCATATAAATGCACATCCATTCAACCAAACCAAACCAATGAGACACAAGGAGGAGATTCGGGGGCTTCTGGGAGGAGAGGGCGCCTACGGAGCCCGAGAAGCTCGCATACAGTCATTAGAAAGCAGATGGTGTCGTTGATTGGTTTTTCTCCTGACCCCTTCAGTGAAGCATTTTATAGCCCTGCTCTTTAATAGATATAGACAGAGAAAGGGGACAGAAAGATAGATATTAGATATTAATATCCGCTTGCCAAGATATTCCTCCGAGACCCCAGTGGAGTCGCAGGACACTGACGCGTCAGTTTGACATGAAGTGTTTCTGCTGGAAAAAACCACAGGGACCCACATCACGCTGAGCTCGCCGCCACCGTTAAATGGAAGCTAACAAACTGTTATCACCGACTTTTCATGTGTCGGTTATCAACACAGGGTCATCCAATCAGATGCCAGCACACCATAGATAATCGTATGATTTCTCAGTCAATCACAGCACACCATTACTGGTCAATTACATCTACCCAGGCGATTACTCTCTCACTTAGACAAAATCACATTTAATCTCACCCTTCCCTCATCTTCTGGTTTACACGTAATAAATCAATCATTCTAAAGGCCCGAGTCCAGTTATTTAAACACCCTCAATAACCAATCAATAACTTCAATCACACTAATTAACTCAATCAATCAGTCAGTTAATTACATTAAATGACTTAACTGATGTAAACCGACTGTCCTATTCTACAGTATTAATTGCTCAAGAGTATAATTTAGTGGATGCATAGTGGACTCAATACTGAACGTTATGGAAGGTAATGAAAGAGCTCAATCAGCCTCCCCTAAAATGCTAGTCACTGTGGTACATCTACAGATTAGCCTCTGCGGTCCTTAATCTGGGAGTCACCAAGGTTGCAGGAATCGTTCTTGAGTGGGAAATGTACAGAAGGTACCTGATCAATAGTGAATTACCCCCCACCTTAATTAGCAAACACCGTCTCCCGACAATCAATCTACTGAGAGTAAAGAAAGGGGCCTTAAATAAAACCTTACAGCCGTTCTCTTGGCCTGTCTCCAGCTGTGGATCACCGGGAACATAGCTACTCATTCTAGGCTTATGGGAATCCCGCGATTGCTCTTTGTTTGAAAAAGATATGAATCACTAATGCTGTTTATTATTCATTATGGTTGTTGTAATTATTATGTGCTATTATCGTTATTATGTAGACATTAAATAAAAGATGGCTGGGAAAACAGATAGAAAAAAGGGAAAAAAATAAAGGAATTAGTAAAAATCAGCCAGTGGAAAGCAGAAGGGTGAGTACGCATGACAGAGCTGGCCACGCGTTTGTCACAAAGGTTTCTATTCAGTCATACAGATGCATGTTTAAACCTCTATGGAAGTCACTTTCAGTAACTGACAAAAAAATGTTCCTTTTAATAAACCTGACATTATTTCATACAAGATTTTATGGCACAAATGCAGACACGGAATTAAAATCATACTGCAGCAAATTACTCTGTTCCTCATCTGTTCCAGAGCGAGTTTGACTTAGGAAAGTTCGGTCATTGTCTATTTATATATTAATTATTATTTTCCTCATTTTCATCCAATTAATGCCACTGCATCTTGCTAATGCAACTCCTGTGTCGCTTTGGGAGGGGTGAAGACCGACACCCCCTTGCTTTCACAACTGGAACAGCAGGCTTAATTGCACAAGTAACATTCATGGAGAAAGTTATAGGAAAATACGCTTTCATTCCCATTTGTACAAGAGCAGGTACATGGGAATGCTTCATCTCGCATATCCCATCATGCTCTCCTTTGAGACACAGACACACACACACACAGCGGGGGAGCCTTGTGGTCTGAGCACAGGGTCAGCCAGATACCTGGCACACTTCTGGGGCATTTCAAGTGGTCAAGGGCTTTGCTCAAAGGTCCTGCAGTAGTGCAGAGGGTCTGCTGAGTGTGGGATTCAAAGCAACAACCTTCCGATCATAGAGGCCCAAACTGCCGACCGACTGTAGGGTGAGGAGTGAACCCGGTGATTTAACCCACTCAAAGGAATGGGAAACAGTTTGCATTCTCAGGGAGTCCTCCCCATACTCTCTTACTCTGAGACCATTATTAAAGCACTTGCATCGACAAAGAGTCATGTGACCTGTCCCGAGTTGAATGGACTGAATGTGCTACAAGAACGGAATCGCATGATGGATCTATAAGTGCCATGTTGTCTCAGAGGCACATGCGTGTGTTTACATTTCTTTTTAGTTTTTTGGCAGCAGCTAGCATCAGTCAGTCAGAAACTAATGAAAGAGGAGGAGGAAGACAGCCAACAACAAGAAGCTGCATAGATCCAGCCATCGCTGAAGCTGTCCCTGGGAATCCTGCAATTCAGAAATTTCCATAGTTACTATTTTCTTTCATCAGTAAGGTTTAAAATATGATATTGCACTGCCTCCTCATTAGTAATCTCACAACAAATAGATGTTATTGGATCACAACCCTATCGGACATGCCGTTCTGCAGCTAAAGTCAGTCCTCACGGGCAAATGAGTAGGAACCAGCTTGCTTGCAGTATGGAAGGTCTTACGAACTACTATACTGTAATCGTGTTCCTTATTAAGTACCATTAATCAGGGTAAAACTTTTAAATAATCCACAGCCATACATAATATACTTAATTATTCTGGTATTAGTTACTGAGGAATTTACTAAATGATATGATTAAGGATGCATAAGGAACTACTAATAATAACTAAGATTTTATTTGCTTTAACCACTCACAGATTAAATTAATCACAGATTAAATTAACACACACACACACACACACACACTGTTCATTTTAGGTTATATTCTTTTTGCTTATATATAGTGCTGGTATATTTACATATATCATTGATTTTCCCCCAGCTTTCTATTCAACATGGACAACTTTCTGCTGGTTTTGCGAGGATTATCCTTAATGGTTTTCAGCACAGCTTCCCGGCCTGTGACATTCAGACTGGCTCAGCACATCACAGAGTCATGCATAACCAGTTTCTAGCCAATAAAAAAAGATTTTATTTATTTTGATTGAATAGGCTTACATGAGTGGAACCATAGACAAAGGTTTTTTGTGAAAAAGGTATACAATGCACAGAGATTCTTCTCAGAAAAGATCTAGGCCCTTGCTTGTCCCTCACCTTTGAGCCTGAGAAATGATTGCAGCTTTCCTCTCCGACCCTTTGTGTCACTCCTGTGCTAACTACAAAGTCTATCAGAAGTGGACAATGATATGAAACGTACACCTACACCTACACAGTTAAACGAGTGAAACTGCTTACAAGGAACCATACAGATGGTATGAACGTAAATACCGGGCAGATATTTTTGTTACATCTTATGGGGAACATTACATTTCGCACAATCTAAAACACCTCAATTTATCTCCCCAAAATATCCCTTTACTCAAACATGCAAACGTCGGCATGATGAACACCAACTTTAAACAACAATTACGTATTTATTAAACAGTAAATGAGGTTGGGGAGAATGTGGACGGTTGCAACATGGGGCAGCTGCATCATGTATTATTCCTAAAATGGGGAATGAGCTACGGTGGTGATGTTCATACTGCACATGCTCAGTAACCCGCCCCTGGAAGAAGGCAGCCACCGACGAGCATTCCTAATGTTCGCAAAAAAGACTTTTCAAGGTGAAAAGTAATTTTTTTTGTGGTCATATTTTCTGGTATACTGTCTGAATGCGTGAGGCAAGTCACATTATTTTAATCAGTGATTTCTTAGCTTCTAATAGGCATCGCTAGCGTGTGTCAGAGCTATTACGTCAAGCTAATATAGCAAGTTTAATGGTGGCTGTCAGTGTGGGGACAGGTGCAACATGTCATGAAAAACTGAAGGAAATGGAAAAAAGTGCTGCAACCGTCCCCATTGTCCCCTAACACGGGTCTTTGATGTTTATTTACAATCTTTTTCCGCAGTATAATTAATGACGTTTAGTACTAATAGCAGCAGACCTTTAATAGTCATATTCATATAGAAATTCAAAATTAGAAGAAAAAAAACATACCTATTATGGGGAGCGGTTACTGAAATGTTTTTTATTTAAAAATTCATTATGACGTGATTTTGAATATGTCCTTACCAAGATTAGGCTCTGCTGTAAAAGAGTCGGGATAGCCATTGTACCTGGACCATGGGCGTCCTTATGTCTGTTCACTCGGGGCTCCGACAATTTTAGCCCTGATGTTTCCTTAAAAAAAAAAAGTTGAACCCCAAGTAATCCTGACTTGACTTAGTCCTTGATCTTTTCAATAACTAGACCTGGACCTCATCGCTTAGATAACCATTATGGATATTAATACTCGGGGATAATTTAGGGGGACACTTGTAAACTAAGATTTAGAATTCCCTTGACATTTGTATAGCAGTACAGTTCGTATAGCTTTAAATTATTTCAAGATAAACATTCTTCTAAACTGGAAAACCGGAGAACATCTCTCCATCACTTAGAGATCATAATGGACATTTCCTTGAAACGTTCACTACCCCTCCTTAAATGCTTAAAATTATCATTAATTTAACCCTATTCTTCACCGATTCACACAGCCACATCGTTCTTCATTCATGCACAAAACCCAGATGTAAAAGGCCTACGGAATTTTATTAATATACACGTATATATTTTCTCAGCAACTATTTTTTTCATTTGTTTTTACGAGTATGCCTGTATTCTCCAGTGTGTTTATTTAAATTTTATTTGTGTAATTATATTTGTATAATGAAAAATTTTATGTATTTAGTTATGTATTTTCTGTATTAAATAAAACAGTAATATATTTTAGAGGATTATTGTACAAAATTAGACTTAAATAATATCTGGAGACCATTTTTTGCCCAGACTTACAAAAGAAAATTTATTGCTAACACCACGAGAAATGTTTCATAACATCAGTACTACAGAATCACACTGAACCTTAATGACCACGGAGCAAAAACACAGGGGGATGGGGCATTGTATTGTCTCTGCCCAAATCTAATAGTTGTAATTTATTTCCGATAAGGGATGATTTATGATCAAATCAGATGCTGAAAGCCTTACCTGGAATGCCCCACACTGAAAAGAAGGCTGAAAGATTGGTTGGGAATATAAAGTTCTTTGTCCAAACTCAATTTCTCCTGCACACCGGTGTGGACAGTGGTATAGGACTTCGGGTCGCCACTGTGGGAAAGGGGTTTTAACGCTTTCAGATTTCAGACTGAGAAAACATCGGTGACTCATTCTGCATTCGCGTCAGCAGTGCTTGAAGTGGGCCGGAACGCAGCGGAACGCAGTTCCGGAACTTCTGTATCCTAAACACTCGATTTTTTTTCACCGCACAAATGTCAAATGTCGGAAAATTAGAGTTCCTGCACTTATTTTTTCCCACGTCAAGCACTGCGCGTCAGGAATCAGCCGTGGTCTCCTGGACTTCCCGCACTCATAATTGCTTTAATCGGAGTCTCGGAGAAGCCCGATACTGTTCAGAGCCGCTTAGAGCCGTTTTCACAGTATCAGGCTGCTCCGTACCGAGGTCACGCCCAGATACTGCATACTTATGACCGCTCACACTTTGCTGGAGGATAACGGAGTCTTTTCCCCGTATGCACTTTATGAAATACAAATTTAAGCAAGAGAAAAAATTGGTATGCAATCGTTTCTATTCAGAGATTAATCACGCTGATGAAAAGCGATTTCCTAAAAGGATCTGCAGGTGAACGAATTTCGCCTGCCAGTATCTAATGTGGGTTAATGGCAGCACAGGGCACGTATACTAACCCGAAGCAGACAGACTCTTTTTGTGTTGAATATAATGAAGTAATACTTGTTCGCACCAACAGGACCTGCTCGATGCTCCGCCGGTCTCACTGTTTCTCTCATTAACTAAATCGCAAATGTTTTTCCGAGGACCGCACACCTAGGGTATTTTTCAGTTGACTTTTGTCTGGGGAACTAGTGATAAATTAATGTATTTGAAGGCTCTGCTTTTGAAATCTCTCATAAATATGATCCTAAGCACAGAGCATTAAAATCACATCGATCTGTACAAGATTTAACTCTCTCATGTTCATATGGCGGTTAATTGGTCAGTATTCTGATTTCTCTTTATTTCTCTTTATACTGGCAGAAATGCTGGTTGTATTAAATATTAGGCCTACTGCTTGTCGAAAAGTGGAAAACCCGCAAATTCAATTAAAATAAAATTGATTTACATCTGTAACATCTACCAGAGTGTGTGGAGCCATCAAGTGAGAAAATGTTTATTTTAAAGTGCTTGGGGGATGAACGCTGGTGTATTAGACATGGGAATTACGGAAGCCATTATCCTAGACATTAAAATGAACTGAAAGATGAACATAATCAAAGACAGCACATCACGAAACCCGGAGACCATAATCAGCACTGAATAGGACATCTTCAGCCTCTCCCAAAGGGAATTGTGACAGAAGAACCATTTCGATTGACATCATCTTCTCCTTTTATCACTGAGCTTTCACAGGAGATATTGCGAAAAGCAGAACGACAAAGAAACCGTTTGAGAAACACCTCCCAGTCCTCAAACATTTAGGTACGTGGCTCGACAGTCTCATAACGGCACAGCACAGTACGGCTGTGCTTAGAGATCTGGAGTTTGTTCCACCACACTGTACGACATCTCATTGTCAATCAGAAATCTGAAATCACACTATAGATAACAATTAATTAAGGGAATTACACAAATACACACCGTCTCCAATGCGTCCAAAAGTGAAACTGGGGGGTTAGGCTTGCTTGGGATGCTGCATGGGCTCCGACCGACGCTGATATTTAGCACACCTGAGTGTTACATATTGCAGGTAGGAACGGACGCTGAGCCATCAGTACGCTGCAATTATTCAACACCACTCTGCAAAACCACAGCCCCCCCCAACCCCTCCCTCCCCCACCTCTGGGAGACCCACTACACGGCAGAATGCTCAGGTTGGTCACTCAGGTCTCACACAGGGGGTGTTATTTGTGTAGCAAGCAAAGTAAAAGCGCATTCCCCATCACCGAATAGCTCTACATCGCAGAGAGGGCGGTAGTGCATTTCTTAAAGGTATCCATTTTGGCATTCCAAAGGTATCCATTTTGGGGTCTTGAAAAACCAATTACTGATTCCAATTAGACAGAGAGCCTTCATTAAAGAAAGTTCACATTTGTGTAGTCAACTGGCGGCTTTCAGTAAAACCTTGGTGCTGGGGGGGTGGGGGGCGAGGTTAATATAATTCAGTTACATCACCAATTGGGCTGATGTGACTGTAGTTATTTTTTGTAGGCTTTCCTATCTCATCAACAGACGGTTAGCTACTGACAAAACAAATAACAACTACATAACAAGCTATGAACTTACACGCATTTACTGCAGATAGGATATTTGGCCAGATAGTTTATTCAGCTAAACAGTCTGTCAGCCTTAATTGACTTTCTCTGTGGCCATCTTGCACATAGATTCCGAGGTCTTATAAATATATAAGCTATGTATGACCTTTCGCTTCATTAACTAAGCTGCAGATCCCTCCCCACCTGTTGCAGACGCCTGCTGGATGTAAACAGAAAAAGCACAAACATGGCTTTTCTGATTTCCACACTCCATTTTCCCAGAATTCTTTTCAATTTTGTGTCTCTTGGTGTGTTACGTTGGCCTAGCGGACAGGAAGGCGGCCAAGCCGTGAGGTCAGAAACGGGGGTTTATTGGCAACAGGGAACACGGCAACAAACACCAATGACCGATTTTGGGAATACTAACCCACAGGCGGGCTAAATACACAAGGCAGGCTGAAAATAGCAGGTAACAGGTGATCACAATCGGGGTAGTACACGCGGGTAATGAGGGGGCTTGTCACACACGCGGATCATACCAGCCGGGCCTGACTGGTGTCTTGCACAAAAAATTCATATTCATTTCACTTCCCAAAAGTCAGTTTTTCTTAAACCCATTAAAGTAGCTTTCTCTCTTTTTTCCAACGCTTGACAAAGCAGTCATTTATTCGGTTGAAAAAACCCCAGATTCCCTGCACCCAAACACTCTTTTTAAGCTTTTTAAAGGCCCCTTATGGTTTTTTTAGCACACGGCAAACAGCAGATCGAACAGAAACATTTTTTTTCCATGAAAAGTTGCAACATCACTCCGCAGCACTCTTTAGGAGAGTTCACAGGGGGCTGGCTTATGATGGGGTGGGGGTGGGGGGGCTTTGGAGTGCGTGGGAAGGCTGTTCTGATGGTGTCGGTGGGGGGTGTTTCTGGGGAGTATTTTGAGTCGAAATCCAGATAATTATTCTGCCAGGAACCAGCTCACAACGCATTAATTCAAAGCGTAGGGCAGGCTGAAACACTGCTATTACTTAACTGCCATGTGTTTTCAAGCTTAAAAAGAGAGAACCAGTCATCTTCCAGTCCTTCAGATGGACGACTAATGAGCTTCTCACCAGAAAACAGACATATGCTGCAAGCATGAAGTTTAACTGATATGTTGAACCCTTACACATAGAACGAAGGGATTTCTTCTTATCTGCAATGCAGGGCCCGCAATATCTGAGCACTTGGGAAACAGCACCCGAATGCTTACACTCTTTAACCATTTCACAAACACCACACTCCAGTGCTCTGTGCAAACAGCACAAAATACGAGTGGAAAACTATACTTAATAATACACAAACACCATCCTCCAGTGCACTGCAAAAACAACACACAATGCAAGTGGTAATCTATACTATATAGGCTAGTATTCAAATGCCATCCTCCAGTGCACTACACAAACGGTACACAATACAAGTGGTAAACTATGCTTTATAGTACACAAACACCATACTCCCGGGCACTACACAAACAGCATGCAATACTAGTGGTAATCTATACTATGTACTGTAGTATTCAAACACCATACTCCAGTGCACTGTAGAAACAGCGCACAATAGAAGTGGAAAACTATATTTAATAGTTCACAAACACCATACTCCAGTGCACTGCACAAACAATACACGATACAAGTGTTAATCTACACTACATAGTATTCAAATGCCATACTCCAGTGCATTACAAAAACCACATACAAGTGTTAACCTATACTGTATATTATGCAAATGCCATACTCCAGTGCAGTTTAAAATCTGCATGCTATATAAACACCATACACCAGGGTACTATACAAACATCCAATACAAGTTATACACTATACTATACAAGGCGTATCTACACTTCACAGTATACGAATGTCATATTCCAAGGTGCTACGAACATACAAACACAGGATCTGTTGCAGCATGCGGACAGGTAACTGAAGCCTAACTGGGATTTTGTCAGACGCCTCATGCTTGCCTGTTTCCATGATAAACCCAAGAACCACAGGCATGTGTGGCTCTGTCAGACCTCCACAAACTGGCACACAGATGCGCCCTCTGACTAAGAGCTGCTGTGGGAGGGCGGAATGGGAGGGGGGATAATTAAGCCCCCATTATCCCCAATTCCGAGGACCCGTGCACTCTTAAGGGTTTACAAGATCTTACTGTGCGTTCTTTAAACCCACGGTCTTCATCAAGGCAAATGGCGGAGCGTGGTGGCACTGTGCCCCAGCTGCTGCGCCCGTCCCCACAGCGCCCAGCTCGGCCGTAATGATGGATCATTATGCGGGAAATCTGCCTGTCTCGCTCTCGTTAGCTGCCAACTCGCAGCAGTCCGTCTGAGCGGCCAAGGAAAGCCGCTCTATTTTTGCTCTGGGGAAGCAGGAGGGCAAATGTCCCAGTGGGCCGAAGTCCTCCTGAGTGAGACGCTGTGGGAAGAAGCTGATACCGGAGTGGTATGAGGCTGTGGGACAGACTTGAAATCAGACGGCATTTAAACATGCCAGATACATCATCTAATCAACGGTACACATCTTTAGAGTCTTGATAACACATTTTACACCTCACCCACAAGCAGCTTGCTGGCGATGACAAACAGACGTCTTACAACCTTCAACAAATGGCTGTGTTATTGGAAGAGGCTGCAGATTCAATTCAATTCAATTCAATTTATTTTTATATAGTGCCCTTCACAACAGAGTTGTCCCAGGGCGCTTTACATGGATGTGTTACAGTACTAGTCATTAGCAGATGCAGTACTAGTCATTAACAGATGCAGTACTACTCATTAGCAGATGCAGTACTACTCATTAGCAGATGCAGTACTACTCATTAGCAGACACTTGCATTTTTCACTTTTCTTATTTCTATACATCTACATCTCTGTTAGACGCTCCTACAATCCACAGCCAAAACAAGATCACAAAATTCATGGAACCCATTCGTCTAGGAGTCAGACTGATGTCTTATGGAAATGCTGCAAAATTTCATACTCAGAAATGGCCCTGATTAAAAACTGCAGTTGTCTGCAAGCGCAGTTTATTTTCTGCAGTAAAACAGTGAACTCAGGCTGCACACTAAGCACAGGCAGCCAAAAGACTGGTAATGTTACTGATTAATGGGCAATAAAACAAGGAAGAAATTTGCTTTGACGGATTTTTCATGGCAAGTCGACAGATTTTTTTTCTGCATTTAAAACTGCCCCCGACTGCATGTGCAGCATGCACTTTCGGTACCAAAATGATCTCAAGGCACTTAATGCATTTTATCAACCCAAGATCTGTTCCAGGTCTTCTGCTCATTGTGCATTTTCTCCGCAACAAACTTCCAAACTCAGCATAACTGAGTGGGATCATTTCCTACTGAAAAATAAAAAAAGAATGTTTTGAACCAATAGGGGGTGCAATTTGTCCCATTTTTCATGAATATTCCTTCAGACTGAAAGTGGCAACCGGGGGGGGGGGGGCATGGTGGTGCAGTGGTTTGCAATGTTGCCGCACACCGCTGGGACCCGGGTTCAATTCTCCGCCAGGTTTAA
>JABFDZ020000039.1:11181880-11192442 GCA_019775955.2 Pollimyrus isidori
CTCTCTCTCTCTCTCAGCTTTCAAGAATGGGCAGGAATTTTAAATATCCTCCCTTGGCCAAAGGCTTCATGATTGACGAGTGTCATACTGTCTTTCTCTTTCTTTTTCTGTTCTTTACCGTCGGCCTGGCGCCGCCTGCCCCCCCCGTGGTTTTGTGGTGTGGTCCATTTGTGGAGTCGCCGGAATTGAGTCGAGCAGCAGGAAGACACAACTCTGAAAGCAAGAATAATGAGTATCAGACAACCAGAGGCTTCAGTTATTAGGACTGAACGTCTGCCTTTGAAAAAACCAGCATAACACATTGACAAAAACACATAACATAACTATACATGTCCATGTACAATATTAATTCTACTGCAGCACACGTTATTAAAAAGATGCCGCTTTCTGGTCATGTCATTTTCATTTCAAAGGATTGTATCATTTCAAACGTGACAGATGTGGCTTGCTCCGCCAGGAGGTTTAGAAAATTAATACAATGTTGTGACCAAAACTAACATGGACCCCACCATTGAACAAACGCAGTTCTTACAGGCAACAAGACACCGCAACCTTGAGTTTTCTTTCACACCGGGATGAAAGGAACAGACAAGAAAGATTCCTTCTCTGGTGCAGTGTGGAGAGAGAGAAAAATAAATATTTAGCTTAGTTTGACAAATATCAAAGTCCCAGAATGTAATTTTACTATTTTTTCATTATTTTTTTAACCCAGAGGTCTCTGAGAAGCTGTACTGGTTTATGTAATTATCCACACAACATCGGCACTGTTTGATGTGGGGGGGCTGTGGGGGGGGCATGGGGGGGATTATCACCTTTGCTGAAGCTAACAAGCTCAGCCATTTCAGAGCTCCACAGGAGCACGACACCTTCTAGATAATCACTTTAATTACAGTGGTCTTTTCCGCATCACGACTTTCCCTCTCACAAAAGAAATTTAACAGGGTTTTTTGGGAGTTTTACAAAAAAACAGAAGCCAGCGAACAAAATTTTTTGTAACTTATAAAAGCATAAAATATAGGTAGAGTTCTGGTCCGGAGGCCACCCCGGGTGTTTGCGGCAGCCTCTCATGTGATACCTCACAGGGATCTTCGTAACACGTGTCACTTCGCTCACTAAGGAGACCAAGGCATGGTGTTTCCAGACCGTAGAGGGTCTGCGTCTCTAACCTCCATGGTGACGAAGGGTCGACTGTATACAGTAAGTTCAACTAAAGTAGTTTTTTCCTTTTTTTTCTTTTTCATTCTTAGATTTAAGGGAAAAAAAAGAAAAAAAGGGAAAAAGAGGAAAAAAAGTTGTTGTTTTTTCAACAAGACTGGAAAATGTCACATACAGTATGTTATATACAGGTAGGCAAATCATTGTATATTTCCTGTGACTACAGTTATCACTACTGTAACTCTCCCACTTGTATATCCATTTCAAAAATTCAAAAATCCATATACTCATTCATCCACTGATTTTGGTTAATCTAGCCCAGGGAACCTGATCCGTGGAGAGCCAATGTGGGTGTGGGGTTTTGGGATGACCTTTCGATCAGCCAATAAGCCAGGTTTACCACTGACGATCTGGACAAGTAAAGCTGAAGCCCTGTGGTGTCCTGGAGCATAGCCGAACACAGGTGGGTCTAAGTCTTATACACCTAGAGAAAATGTAGAAAAAAACAGAGATGGAGAAAAAAAAGGTCCGGGGGCAACAGACTGAAGGGCAGCAGACAGTGTTGTGACTAGACTTGGGGCCGGGGCTGACGGGCAGCCCTGGTTGAAGCCAAAGAGCATATAACAGGCCTATTTCTGAGAGGGGTCTCCACTTCAAAACATACAGTAAATCAATGGGCAATTAACAGTATCACCCAATCATGGGCTACTAATTTATCTGCAAATGCAACTTGAATGGCTCCCCGTAATATGTGATGATATTGCTCTTGACTGCTAGTGTAATTTACAGTTTTATTTTTTAACATAATACAGTTTACATAAAGTACAACCACCATAAGAGCTTGTGCCTCATTGCGGGTCCATTAACCGATGAACATTCTGGCATGACAACGCGATTCCGAAACCCCTACGCGTATCCATCCAGCCAACCAGAAAGCGATGCTACCACCCGGCACGCGCGCATGTATCACCCCAGCGCTGGGAAGAACACCCCAGACAATACAAAAACATTAAACGGTTAATTCACCCAAAATACAAAATTGTTCAGGTGGTTATTTATTTAAGTATAATTAATTTCAAAGTAATACAAAAATACATCTGACATTGCAGAAGCGTTAAGCCATCACACAGAGCCACAACATGCGTATAACATTAGGTACACTTTAAATTAACGTAGACTTGGGGTCTAATTCAGTATTCTGTACATAGAGTTTGTGTCTGCTCACCTTATGTATGAAGGCATGCATCTGATGCACACATAACTTATTATTTTGTCTGGCTATACGGTATCAAACAAACTGCTTATGCAAAAGTGCAAAATGCCAGTGCAGGACATGTGCGATGTTGGTCTTGCCAACTGATTGGAATTTCGACATCCCCCCCACCCAAACTCTGTGTATGATTCTGCGGTATTTTCTTGTGTGTTCCTTCTACACCGCATCAACCGTACCACTGTTTGCCGTACAGTTGTGCATTTGATGAACTTTGATTTGACTTAGCGATATATTTGATTTGAATTAAGCAATATAGACGCATATTACACTCTCACATCTCATAGATACGGTGCTTTCATTGTGGAAAGGGGAGTCCCCCTTTAGATAGCGTATCTCTGATCCATCGCCTTGGTTACATTCGCATGCCAACCAGACCTCCAGAGCTATTCTGGACAGAATCTCAGGACTAACAGGCATCAAAAGAGAAAGGCAAACACACAAGATGACAGACTGCACACGAAACCTGATGAATATTCCGAAACACAAATAAAGCCAGTGAGCATTTATTGAACTTGTAATCAGGTTTGCTGCAAAGATAGCATTAATGGGATATTGATTTGTACTGTAGCATGTAGCAAAATTATGACCTTTTCTGGGTACAATAAGACAAACTGTGCTGTCTACTGAGCAACTATGTAGCCAGACTGCTATATAACCCAGGGGTCCCAAACACTCTGTTCACATAGCACTTCCCACTAACTGCCCCTCCCCCGGTTAATTAGTCAAATTAGCAGTTAATTATGCATTACATTTGCATAATGCACTTCCCCCTAAAAAAGCAATAAAATGCCATTTGCACATGGGACAAGTTGGCCTGAAAACTTCCGACCAATCCTTACTGGCTCCCACACACCCATGGCGAAGCAGGGATTGGTTGATGCCCATGGCAGAAACAGACAAGATCTTTTTCATATTCCGCAGGACGGGCAATGTAAGTAACAGAGGGTTCCAGGATGTGCAGAAACCCAACGCGAACGGGCATGGCGGCAGTGGGTCCTGAAGATCCGCATTCGCAGATACTGAGGATACATTATCAAACGGCTGCTCTGTTCGGGCTCCAGCCACGACATTCACCACCAGACTGATACGGATACTGAGACGCGAGGAACCACAGCTGGAAAACCGTTTAGAAAAAGGCCAATTATTTCCCCCTTCTCCTTCTCCGCGGGAAAGGAGCTAAGTGTCAATCATTAGTCACACACGTAGCTGTAAAACGATTTTGGCCTCTTTGGTTAGTCAGATGATGCTGGGTTGCTAGGAGATAAGGAATCAGTGTTGGTGCCACAGGAAGGTACATGGAGCGGGGGGGGGACACGGGGGCCTCCCAAAAGATGCTAAAAAAAGAACCATTAAGACATATATATTTAATATATACATGCGTAGGTAAGACAGGGTTAGTCTTCCCACCCCCCTCACTCAATCAACAACTTTTACCCGCGCCCCCCCCACCCCCAATGAAAATCTTGGGCCCTGCCATTAGACTTGTCCTGCTGATCACAGTGTAAAAAAGCAAACACCCGATCACTCAAATCCAGTCTGAGCAGGTCTCAGAAGAAGGTCTCATGCTGGACTGCTTCACCTTATCTCCTGGGCTTACTGGGTCTCCATGGCGCCATGCAGACTACACCAGCCGGCTGCAATTACAGCCTTGTCACCCTTCATTGTAAACTGATTTAATCAGACGCTATACGCGGGCTGCCATGCAAATGAGGTGAGGGATCCGGGCGCCAAACTGGGCGTCCTTGGCATTAGGAGACGGGTGCCAGCGCAGCCTTGGCGCGTGAGCACACAGGGCTCAATACATATCCTGACAGCTTCTAGTCTGAGAAGGGAGCCACACGACTGTAAAGATGTACACAATCGCGGTACAAATTCTAAAGACGCTACTGTCGCATTTATTCCTGGAAGTGGCACTTGAGAGGCTTACGGGGACAAGTGTAAAAAACGGTTATTGGTGATTTATCTTTACAATTGAAAAGGTTTTCTCCTTTGTGCTCACGAGTGTGTATTAGCGCACCGGTTTATAGAGCGTGGTTGACTTGTAATAGAAAAGCTTATGACCAATGTCAAGCTATTTATGGAGTTCCTTCACCGCGGCTGGAAAGGAAATACGAGGGATGGCATGCAGGGTGGGGTCTGGAAAGCCGTAACGTGCGGCCTCCCGATAGCTGGGAGCCACAAACCACAGTCGCACTGGCCTCAGAACGCAGACGGCATCGCCGACCAAAGACAAGATGCGACTACTTCATTGGACAAAATGAACACGGAGTATGTGATGGAGAAAGACCTTTATCATTTTCTTATACCTTTTTTCACAGAGAGACTTTCATTAAAGCATTGACATATTGACAGTGCAGAGGGAATGGGATACTACAAGGTACGTTATACCTTAACAGGGCCAGGAACATCATCGCCATTATTAGGACCATAACCCATTTAAATCAAGTAGTGGCCCCTTGTGACTGAATCAGAGTGTTCATGACAAATTGCTGATGTTACGAAAGTCGTAAATGTTCCGATGTTAATCCCAGAGTGACTCACTCACACTTCCATCCTTGGCCCCCGCTGATACACGCCAGAGCAGTTTCTCAGCCCTGGGCCTCAGAACTGTTTGGTTTGGAGACGGCGGATAAGGTGTTTGGCTGTCAGAGTCCAAAAAGTCTGTCATAAAGGGTAGAGGGTAACGCTCTACATTTAGTGCACCACCTGAATGCATTTAGGCATCGTAGCACTATATTTGAACATGTCTTAAAGCACTGCATTCATTACACTTTCAATGAACAGGATATGACACCTTTAAGAACAGAACATTAAGTATACCTTCATATTAAGGTATGGCTGCTTATTGACGTTCTATGAATGCATTATAAGTGCATTATGAAGGTGCAATTAATGCATAGCGTTACCAAAAAACATTTTGCTTGCTTCCTTACGATTTATAATAATCACTACAAAAATTGTGGAATGGTGGCAGGTGCCCAGGCTTGGGACTCAGTCAAGCCTGTGATTAGGTGAGTCCAAAAAGCCCCATATCAGAACAATCATTATTCATCATTGTGCAAATGAAAAGATGAGCAATTATTGTAATGGCACATTAAAGAAATTACATGGTCATTTCTACACTAGTACTCGATCTTATGCATTTCAGTAAATTAATCTGTTTAGTATCACGGAAACACCTGGAAGATATTCGTGAAGACGGAACTAATTTCACTATCTGACAGAAGGTTCTCAGTTACTCCTAATTCTACAGCGCTGGGGGGGGCTGTTATCGCCCGTGTCCCAGAACACCACAGTATAACGTGGACTTAACACAAAATTTACGTTCCCTTTACACTGAAATTCTCACCGTGCATTGTAAAATGTACTGGAATTTACTCCAGACATTCAGTATGGAGTGCGGAGCGGATCCAGTTTGTCACACATAAACGTTTAATTTTTTTTTCCCCCACTTGCAATCTAAATCATAATGAGGGGAGAAAGTCCTGGTTGCCGTGAGAACAGAACATCAGGTCAAGCGCGTCAGTCCAATTTATGTCATGGTGACGCGACGCCACACAGCAGCGGGTGGGAAAAACCAGAGCAAACCCCCCCTTTGTTAGGTGTGAATGGGTCATTGAGGGGTGGGGGACCAGATGAGGTCAGATGCTGAGGTCTGGGACACTGAAAAGGCAGGACCTGTAGAAGTGGTACAGGGAGTGTACAGGCAGTGTTAATTCGGGGGGGGGGTGTTGGATAGGGGAAGGGATTAATATTGACTGGGATTCTTTTCTTGGCGATAATGGAGTTCTGATCCTGAGAGTGACTGAGTGTCCATACTTCGACGTGAAAGGGCTCGGCTGTGGTGAACAAAAGACCGACACTCTCTGTCTGACAGACAGCCATTACCGATTCCTTAACAAGCAAAAGCAATTATCCCCGGTACCTAATTTCCTGTTACCTATAGCAGCTGATGAACACACAGACGTTCGCCTGACAACGATATTAATGGAGTACAGAAAGAGTTAATCATGAAGTGAATGATCTCACTGAGGCTACTTAATCGGAACATGTTTATTCAGATTTAACTGTGAAATGGGCATTTAAGCATTTAAATAGACCTCTATCTAAAAATGTCTCTATAACTTCATGCGAGTGCTTTTATGAGTGTTCGTTGTGATTTTTATTTCGGTCATCATATGCCGTTTTCTGTTAGCTTTTATTTGGGTTGTATTCCTGCTCACTGAATTTAAGATGAAATGTTTCATGACGCCTTTAAACAGGTTACGTTTTCACATAAACAGAGTCGCAGTTCGTGCCACCCGTAAATGTCTTCCCGGTGCCATCAAGACTCAATACTTTAACGTCTGTTTAACTTTCCAATGTGAATTCGAGGTTCTCAGTGAGCGAAGTGTGTTTTAAGCACCAGTACAACATGTGGCGAGGTTATAAGGGGTAAAGCACCATAAAAGGAGCGAAATTAACAAATAAAACACAAGCGGGAATTTGTGTGGGTGCATATTTCCCGTCCGTACAAACATATGACATTACACATAAAAGACGAAAACCATACTTATCTGAAGGGCTCAGTTTGTAGCATCTGGGGCTCCAAACCTTGGAGACCCCATGCAAATGCATGAATGAAATGCTTACGTGCCAATAGTCAGACAATCCGTACTCTCACTCACAATTACGTTTTAGCGGCACACAGGGGCTGCTATTAAATCGTAGGATGGCATCGCTATTAAATTCATATACAGTTTAACGACAAGCCATTTTTCACCTTAAATAAAACATGAGGTGGCCCTATCACAAATGTAAGACGCAGTAAAACACACACCTTACACAATGCATTAGCATATTTTAAGGTCAGCAAAATTCAGCCCTTTGAGGATGATCAATGTGGTAGAGGAAGGGTTGCAGGTTAGATTGCGTATTCATATAAGTTTCCTTTGCTTTTCTTCCCATGTTCTACAGACACATAATATAGATGGAGGAGTATGTTTTAATTAGCAGGAATGTGTGTGGGTGCCTGTACGCCTGTGCCCTGTGCTGAACTGGCATTGTACCCTTGAGCCCAGTGCATTCTGGGATACGCTCCAGGTTCACTGGCACCCTGCACTGAATAAGTAAGTCCTGGAAGATGGAGGGTGACCAAAAAGCTGGAGTCATTGCTTTCAAATTTCTGTAAAATTTAAATATGCAAATAATGCATAGACAGAATGTCTTTTATTCAGCAAAATCTGTCAGTTTGTGCTCTGTATTAGAGTCTCGGAAAGTAAGAATTAATGTGCTTGTGAACCACTCACTTCAGTAGAATGCATCCTAATCTTCCTTTCTGGGAAATTCAGTAAATGTTCATGCTTTTAACATAATAAAAAGGCATATTTTTCTTCTATGCATGTTTTGCTAGGCTCCGTTACCTGAACACAGCTCTCTTTCATGGCTCTAACGCAAACCGTTGCTTATCTGAATGCACAAACAGTCCATTTGTCTTTGGATGAAGGAACCATCCTGGATAGTCAAGCATTTATCAATGTGCCACAGACGGTCTCAAAGGAAGCGGTTGCCCGCATATTTCTGACACGTACATTTCTCTCCTTATAGACCGGCTGGATGGAGCGGCACTTTAAGATCCCATAATGAAATTTTAATAAAAGCTGAGGCTTTTCGGCGTGCGGCGACTGCGTTTGCCTGCCAGCCGGTTCCTCTTTCACCTGTGGCACTGAGGAAGTCAAGAAGATCCTCGAACAAACGGACGGCTGAGAGATCCTGGGACGCGCTGATCACAAGGCTGGAGCTGCAGCATGTCAATACGTTCGGATCGAATGGACTCAGTATTAATAACACTGCTGTCCCTCCATTACAACACGGGCCTCATGGAACAACTGAGACCTTAAAGCACCTGACTTGCTCGGACTATAAAAGGGGTCTCCTTGAGCTTTAAAGGCACAGAACAGCAGGCTACCAAACTCTGCGAGGCAGCTCAGTCAGCTGGAAAATGTCCAATTTACGTGAACGGATTCAGTTTCCATGGATCCATCTCAATTCTTTCACCATGTACAGCGGCACGCCGTCGGGGCTGGCTAATCACTGTGGATCCTGAACCGTGCCTTTAAATATTTTCACCCAAAGTGATACGGATCCATTTGCGGGGTGAAACGCGCACCGATAAAGCTAGCATGACATTAAAACTCACCGGCATCTAATGACAGGTCAAATGTTAATTCCAGCAGTGATATTTATTAAATCAAACAGACATTTCTAAATGGACTATAAGCAGGTAACCATAATCATTGTCAGGGGACAATTTAAAATTTTGTTTTAAAAAACAAGGGAATCCATTGCAAGGAGAAACGTGCAGTAACACAGCCTCTGTATTTCATCTTTTATGCAGTCCTGCTCAGGATTTGAAGGCATGCATGCATTTCACATTTTTAACAAGACACTAAAACTGTTTGACCAGAAGTGAATATCATGGAAATCTGAAGATATGCTACCAGCCTACTGAATTTTAAAACAGCCAGCGCAGTTTGCAAATCGACCTGTTTTTTTTTCTGTTGAAACATGGTAATTGTCTGTTTTTCTAAGGATGTATAAACGTCCTCTCTCTGATGGCTACCAAAGTCTGCATCTGAGCAGCGGTGTATGCTATGGTCTGTGAAATCACGCTAATATCTTGTTTTGTGTTACACAGGCACAAAACCACTAGCTTAAGTGACATTTCTTTACATAAACATAATAATACAATGTCTATAGACAGTCTGTAGTACAGTGATCATCCGCAGGTGTTAATAAATGTCAACATAAATCACTTCCAACTCATGCACCTCCTATATTCAAGGGCAATGTTTAATAAGAGATTATATATTTAAACTAACGAGAATGAGGTTTCGGTGCCTTTGCATACCGACCAAGAAGTTAATTAAACTAAAGAATCGGGTGCCATTTACCTATTTAATTCTCACATCCACGACGAGGTCCGATTTTCTATTGCGTGTCTCCATTTAGCCAGCTCGTACAATCACAAAGGTCCACTGAAAACAAAAGCAGAGCTCTGATAAGGCAAAGATCCGTGTCTCACATAACAAATGCAGGTATCTCTGACTATTAATTTCAAGCGAGATTTGAGCAGCCGTATTGATTAACACACTCAGGGTGTGTAGGTGTCCTGAGTGACACAAGGATGGCACCATGCAGGGCTCCCCTGCCTGGTACCACACAGGTCTTAGTGAGGCTTGGCGTCTGGGTCATATGTTGCCTGGTGATTCTCTTACTACGAAGGCCAACAACTCATTGGTTTAAAAAGGTACAGTAAGTTTGGGGAGCAGGGTAGCACTGTTACCACACACCTGTAGGGTTGTGGGGTTGAGTCTCCCTTCCAGAGTTTGTGTGGAGAGATTCAGCTTCTGTGGATCCATAGATCCAATCCAGATTCAATTTTATTAAAATCTGAAACCGTAATCAATAAAACTAAAATAGCCGCAAGACTTAGGTTAGGGCTGGGTAGGGGTTAAGGTTGTCATGTTGGGATTAGAGTTTTCCTCATAGAGACCCCACAAAGATATAATTACAAACCTGTGTGTGTGTGTGTGTGTGTGTGTGTCTGCATGCTCTCCCACAGTTCAAAGACAGCTAGGGTAATTTTCATGAGCAAATAACTGTGGACACACGCCCTCTTTACAGAACCAACCAAACGTTGTTTCCAGCCCATCCCAAGCCCCCAAAAGAGCATGTACAGCAGTCAAATTCAGGGTCACCATACACTGGCCATGAGACGCCCCCCCCAGGCCGAATGCTGAGCCATCAGCAGGTCCCCACAGACACAGGCCTTCCCTGTTAACAGGCCTGCTTTTGTCAGTATAGATTTCTGTATTGACCATCCTGAAGCCAGAGCTGGGGGAGAGGCTCGAGCTGGGCGGTGGAGGGAAAGGACACTAGTGGTGGGTACTGGGACTCATTAACCCAGGGGGATGTTTGGGCCGGACCACCATCCTCAAGTGACAATACTGTTGACATCTTGCTGTCCTGTTTGGGGGGGGGGGGGGGGGGTGCCCCCAATGAACAGGGTTGTTTAGAACTACAGGAAAATTAATTTGCCAAAAAGCCACGGTATTTAAATTCCCCCATATTTAAATTACAAAAGTGCGACAAA
>JABFDZ020000039.1:11225775-11245739 GCA_019775955.2 Pollimyrus isidori
ACCCAATTAAAAACCCAATCGGTGGTTAAAAAAATTTCCAAATTACCCCCCCCAACCGGGGGTTTTTTACTGAAAATTCTCCACCACCCCCCCCCCCCCCCCCCTTCTGTGTACAATGGTTTCATCTGTAGCTCCAAGCTTGAGTGTCCCAGTATTATATTAATCACAATAACCTCGTCCATGCTTTATACAAGGTAACTCATGTACAGAGACGTGCACCAAGCTTCATCGCACATGCTGGCTAAATGTGGCTTTTTCTCCTTCTCTGCAGGCTCTCAGCCTATTGGTGCTGAATGAACGTTATTCAAATATTAATATTTCTGAGAAAATCTAGGAAATGGAAGAATAACACTGGTCATATAATCTTAGTTACAGGGCATCCATAATTTGAATCGCCTGAGGGTGGAATATCGGTGACGGTTTAATAGGAAAGGTTAAGTTATTGTCAAGCACAATCTTCAGTTAGCAAGACTGAAGTCATTAAAAACCTGCAATAATTAGATAACCTGTACTCTGCAGAGACACCATGTGGCAAAATATTAGAAAGTGATATAAGATTGCATAGTTTCCCTTGAAAGTCACCAGTGGTACTTAAAAGCAGCTCGCTGGAAGACAAAGTCCTGCCGACTCATAATTTAATTTTCCCTTCACTCCGTTAATCAGTCATGTATGAATCCTTTTCACACCACTAGGCAAAGTGAAGACGTCAAACTGTCCCGATAAAAGACCATCAGATGTCTTTGAAAAGTATAACTAAATAAAGTTTTAAATGTCAATACTGCAGTAATACAATTTGGTATTGAAAAGACAGCATTTTATATCTGAAATATCTATAATATTATTATATTCTGCATTTTTTTAGAAGTGTAACTTTCCTAAAATGAATAGAGTGGGAATGTAATAATATTATATAATATTATAATCTGTTTTAATAAGAAGAAGACTAAGAAGATAATAATATTAAGTATAGCCTACCACATACTGTCAGACTTCACTGGCTACATTACAGGTTGAAAATTAATAAAAACCTATTTCATAAAATCAATCTCAGTAATTGCCCGTGTCGTGTCAATGTAGACTATTTTAAACATCTACTAAAACATGGACTATTAAAAGTTGTGAGCAGTTATTTCATGGTAAACTTTAGAGGGGCACTAAAGCCATGCTTAATGATCCAAAGCACATTTAGATTCCCATAACAGAGGATGGATGAGCCCTTGACCCCTTCACAAGACCGAATAAACTAGGTGTGCTGAGGTGTAGGTTACAGTGCCCTTCAGAATTACTGTGACCTTTGATAAAAATAGCCTAATGAGGCTATGGAATAAGATGTCTTCTTTATTCACTAACTCAACCTCAAACTATGAGAGAAATCTAACCTTTCAATGAAATACATGTATTTAATAAAATCCTCACAAATACAACTTTTTTTTTTTTTCTCAGAACACACATGTCACTAGTACTGGCACCCTTAATAAAAACTAATTACCGTGTATTCACACTCCTATTTTACATTTTACAAGCACACATAAAAATTTAGGAACCTTTAGTGATGCATGACTTCCTGTTCCATCGGGGAATAAATATGAGGTAACACACCCCTCTAGCCATCCATCAACATGGGTATGACCAGGGAGTACACTACTGCAACAAGAAAACAAGTTCTTGACCTAAATAAACGGCTATTAAATAGCTGCATGAAAAAAAACCCCTTTCCACTAGTCCAATAATTAAGAAGTTTGTCACGGAGCTGTGATGAATCTGCCTGCAATAGGATGCAAAATCCTATTTTGCCTCCACCTACTGTAAAGGAGGTAATTGGAGAATCTCTTCCACGGATCACAGTTTGACAACTGCAGCAGTGGCACCTAAAATGATGCTACCTCCAGCCAATAACTTATTTGGCAAACCTTCCAGAAGAAAGTCCCTGCTGATGTCAAACCACTAGCGTAAAGCACCCAGAGTTCCTAAACATTTCTGTAATGTTGACTGGTGGTTTTGCTGACAACATAGGTAAACAGCATGAAGAACAGAACTGAATCCCCACAGCAAATCATGGCGGTGGATCTGTGATGCTGTTTTTCTTCCAACAACCCTGGGAATTTTTTCAGGATGTAATCAAGGACCCATACAAGTATGAGACTTTGGCTGCCTCTTAACCAGGAGGTTAGGACTGGGTTGGATCTTCCAGTAGCACAGTGGTGAAAAGCCTGCTTCCAAATCCACACAAGAACTTCACTGACCAAAGAATCAAGGTTTTAGCCATCCTTGTCGAATGAACTAAACCCTGCTGAAGACCTTTGAAACATGCTGAAGAGAAGAATCTACAAAGACTCTGAAGATTATGGATATCAATATATGAATGAAGGAATGAGCTCAGATAGTTTCAAATGTGTCACATTATATAAGTCAGTGTTCTTATCACAGCTAAGGCAGAGAATACAAAAGAGTACCAGTAACCGTGACATATTGTTTTTGAGAAAAAAATGTTTTATGTGAGGATTTCTTTTCTTTGGATAAATTTACCTCAGTGAAAACTGAGAATTTTCTCATAATTTGAGCAAAATCTCAAGATAACGAAGAATAAAGACTTTCTTTCACAGCCTTTACTCATTATTTTCAGAAGTGTGCAATTTTTGGGTGTCACAATAGTCTTTTCATACAAACAAATAATACATGATAATTTGTATCATACCTCTATTCCCACTCGTTAAAAGTAATTTGTAATGCAAACATATGAGAGAAGACTCATGCAAACATGTCAAAAAAAGTTATTGCTTTATTGTGCATTTATCAATTAGCAGTAAAATATTCATAGACCTGTTCCAGAAAATGACAAATCTGTCAGATGAATAAAGCCAGAAAAATATTCAGGTATTTGCTGCTCAGAAGAAAATAAAATCATCCAAAACAAACACAGTTTTATTCATTTGGTAGAATTTGTATCACTACGCCTTAAATTTCCCATTTTTAAAATGCACACTGGGTGCTTAAAATCAAAAAGTTTTATAGCAAAGACATTCAGAAGTTAAGATCTGGAACACAGCATGTCATGAGAAAGCAATACAAATGAACTAGAGAACATTATGATGGATCATTGAATTAATTTAAGTGTTTCTCCATGGATGTGTGTGTAATATGAGTAGATGCTGATATAAGTACATCATTTATTTGACATGATATTAAGAAATTTGCATACAGAACTCTTAATCAAACATAACTCAGTGTTCAGTCACCATCACTGTCATCATAATACCGATTTCGTTTGATTTGTTCTTCCACAGACAGCATCTCTTGTTCGATCTCCCCCATTTCCAAGTCTTTCTCCAAAATACCTCCAATATTTGCATCAAAGAAGTCAGGCTTTTCGTCCTCTTTCCATTCTCCTGTTGTACTGCGTGCATTTTCACTTGGCATCATTCCAAAATGCAGAAGGTCATCTAACAAAGAAACAATAGGCGTTTCAGAGGGACCGCTGAACATGTCTTCCTTGACATCAGATGGCAGACTGGAATTGTCACATCCCACACACATGTCTTCTTGCACAGATGTAGCATTCAAGTGGAGCATTTTCCCAGAGGAGGCATTTTCAGATTCAGTCCCATCTGTGAATATGTCTTTGGTAAACCGACCTTTTTCTGCATTCACACATTTGGCACCGGATGGGACAAAGGCATCTTGTTTTCTAGCAATCTGTAAACCATCATAGTTTTGGGTGCATTTCAAGTCATTTATGGATTCCTCTGAATGATCACGTGCATCGTTTCTGAGATACTCTGTGGCAGAGAACTGAGGCCTTGGAAAGAGTCCATTGTCATCAACTTCTGGGCAGAGTATTCTATTATCAAATAGCAGGTTGTTGCTGTTATTATTGTTGTTGTTGGAATTCACATTTATTTCCTCTTCTTGTGGCACATGATTATCAATTACTGTAACCTGCACAGCATTTTCTCCTTCGACATCATGCCCCTGTTCCTTCGTTTCTCTCTCTTCTAACTTTCCCCCAACACCATCCACACGTTCGTGACCATCTTGTAGTCCTGCAGGTACACCGCCACCATTTACAGCTCCGTCCATCTCGCTTGCGTCTAACTTCTCAGCAACATCTGCAGGTCCTGCTGCCTCCAGAGAAGAAGACATGGCCTCCACGGTGGGCAGCATCATCTCCTGCTTCAGCGGACTTTGCCCGTCTTTGTTCCCATGAGCCGCTTGGTTTTTGACTTCTTCTGAGGCCTTCAAGGGTGACATCTTGGACTGTCTCTTATCTGTTGATGTGTCAGTGAAGGTCCGTACAGAGCTTTCTTCTGGAGGCCAGCTTGGTTTGACCAGCTTAACCTCTTCTTCAATGTTGAAAACTTTCTTTGGGGATTCAGTCTGTGGAGGCCATACAATAGACATTTTGTTGGTGTTCTTTTTGTTCTCATCAGAAGATTTATCCATATACTTTTCCTTGGTGTCTGCCATCTCCTTCTCTGATATGCTCATACTGCTCTGTGCTATAGAGTCGCTTGGGCCGTCTTTCTCAGGGGAGGTATTTATTGTGACTTTTACATTTGAATTATTTTGGTTTTTAGAGTTCCATAACTCCTTATGGGGTTTCTGTCCAAATCCTTCATCATAATTTCCTTTAGACTTGAAAAGTTGTTTATAATGTGGCGTACAGAACATATGTCCATGGAGAGAGGCATAGTTTCCCAGACTGGAAAAGACCACAAAATTACTATAGTACGAACACAGTTAACACACATCAAAATGAAGATGCGATTCAATGTTTTTCTGGCGTTTTAAACACGAGTGCCTGCCCAGCATTACCTTAGTTTACCGCCACAGTGCTCACAGCGGAAGCAGGTTTTGTGGAAGTTCTGCTTGTCCGCAATCAGAGACTCCATCGGGTAAACCCTCTTGCGACACACAGAACACAGCTCTGAGTCCGGAACTCGAGTCTTCTGAAAATGAGATGAGGCATAGGAATTTTCAGAAGCAAACACAAGAAGCGTTAATATTAATCATTTGAATGTTAATCAACATAATGCAACGATTCAGCATGTTAATTCACACTGTTAATGAAAATAATTACTCTGTGATTAAATACATAGGTGGCATTTAAATTTGTATGTATGCATGCATAGAAGTAGCAGCCAGGAAGGTGGTTGGATGATGTGTGGAGTTGTACAGTATAGCAACGTGTTACCTGAGGTTTTCAGTGAGCTTTATGATGTTTCTGATGCAATTTCCAAACCAAGACAAAATCAATGACATTGCAAGGCTTATGGAAAAAGATGCCCAGTGACAGAAATTTTAGTTTGTAAGTATGGATGCAGGATTCCGATGCATTTGAACTTTTTTTAGTATCATGTGAATTCTGGTATTTGGTATGTAATTCATGGTTTTAGAGGCATGTTTTTTAAAAAATACAAAGCACACACATATCGTATTTGTATTATTTTTTTAGATATTTTGTTCTGTTCCAGTATCAGGAGTTGAAGGATGGATGGATGATGGATGGATGATGGATGGATAGCCTTTGTGTCGTACATTCATATTATAAACAGTGTCTGTTGTATTACACAAACCACAAACAGTTACCTGCAAATGAACATTCTGCAAATAAACCAGGTAAGGCAGCATCTCCTGAAAACAATGCCACAGACTGTCATTCTGCAGTGTGGCATGCTGTGCCTTACAAATACTCCCTTTTCTCATTTCCAGGTAGACACAAAGATGCATTGTTGAGCCATTAGAGTGGAACGTAATTTAATACAAAAAAATTAATTTGCATATCACGGTCTATTTCAAAGTGAATAAAATTAGAAGTGGTTTTAATGTCCTTTCAATACCTAGACCTATTTTTCTCTTCATAAAGAGTGCTTTGATTTATTCTCATATATATTACCTTTAGTTTACTGGGTCTATTGCAGATGGTTGGCACAAATTCTGTATAACCTACATATTTATCAACAAAATATTTCTGCTCTCCCTTCTGCCTCCTGTTCAGAGCCATCTGGCCCAAACTCACTGTTCATCCACAGGGCTCAGACATCCGGCTTATAACAGCGTCTGAAAAATGGATTCACATGTAGGCCTGATCCAGCGTGAAGACACCGTCATCTGGGTCTGCACCTGCATCGGTCGGCCATCAACATGCTGGCTTCCAGTAACTTGACCACACTGGATCAAGAACTCTTTATTAAGCAAACTAATTTTATTTTTGATTTGTACCTTGACAGAACTCACTTTTTCAAGGGGTTCAGGGAGAATGTTTCAGTTCTCCCAATACTAGCAATTTGTTTTTCTTTCTGTTCCGTGTTTGATTCACTCTGGAAAAATTACTATGCTGTCCAACAACTCTCTGGAGAAAAAAATGTGTTACACTGAATTATGTCCTGCTGTATGATCTGATGCAAATGAAATGTCACTCCGCGCTTCTTATTAAGCTGAGCAGCCAGCTCCTGCCTCACACTGAAACTTGTAGCTGGCGATATTTACATAATCCTACCATACAGAACTTGTGTTTACTACAATGTGTACATGAATGAAAATCCTGCATAGTCTCAATGCAGAAAAATATGTCTTCCTTTTCCGTCACTGATAAGAAAACATCATGAATTCGTTGCACAACGGCCATGAAAGCTGAACATATTGCCAGTTATATTTAGAATGTTTGCTGAGAGATCACTGTGGTGAAGCGAAAAGAAGGAAGTAAGAAAATAAAATGTATATAGAGGACAGTTCAGACAATGAGCATCATAGCAGCTCTATGGGGGAAACTCAGGCCTTTGGGTTTGCCTGCTGCCCTCATTGGTGTGTAAGTGTGGAGTTTATATGTTTGCATGGGATATTTTCCTCAAAACACAAAACCAGGAGTACTTGTAAGTATTACATTGTGGTGACCATATTTCTCCACAGTGTGATAAAAACTTTTTACCTTGTGGGGAACATTTGTTTGGTCCCCAGAGGGATAACCCATGAATGCAATCAAAAAATAGTTCTAACTATGGGTTAAAATAGTTAGGATTAGAGATATGCTCATATAAATGAATAGAGAGTGCCCATAAAGAGTGTGTGTATGTGTGTGTGTGGATTAGGTTAATATTACATTGTGGGGACCGAATGTCCCCCAAAACGTAATAAAAACCTGCTTTTTTGATGCTGTAGGGAGTTTTTTTCAGGTCCCCACAAAGATCTGTGAATGCAGTCAAAAAAAAAAAAATGCCAAAAGGCTTATATTTGTCTACCTATGGTTAAGGTTAGGGCTGGGTAGGGCTTCAGGACATCATGTTGTGATTAGAGTTTTCCCCATAGAAATGAATGAAGAGTCCCCACAAATGTATGATTACAAAGCTGTGTGTGTGTGTGTGTGTGTGTGTGTGTGTGTGCGTGCGTGAGCATGCGCGCGTGTGTGTACCATGCAATGAGTAAGAATCCCAACCGATTCATATCTTTGCGCCTTGGCCTTATCATAACCCTGCACTGCCTAAGTTCCTACAGAAAGTGAATGGATGAATTTAGGACATACATGTAGGAAATGCTAGTTAGGACTGAACTGACATGTATACAAAATGCAAAAAAAAAAAACCACACACACACCATGTTGGTTTTCAATGTCCTTCATGCTGCACAACACAGATTACCAGTCACAATTGTTCCCTCCTGATGTGACACAATCTGTGAGGTGATCTCCTGTACGACACCAAGTCCTTCGGAGATGCCATCCCTCTCTGTCGATGCAGAGCCGACGTTTTCGTGGGAGGCATCTGCCAAGGGTTCTAACATGGTTGTCTTACGTTTCACAACATTTGCGTATGAGAGGGGGAGGTAGCAGGCCGCCAAGCTCTCTGAATGTTGGGAGACGGTTTCACTCTTGAATCTGCTTACGTCGTTGCCGAGATCATCAGTGCGTAAGAACAGCTCCCTAACACTCTTAGTCTCTGTAAAATCAGCTGGTTGAGTTTGATCCTCCAGCACATGGTCCTCCATAAGAGATAAAGGTTCGGAATAACTTTGCATTTTGCAGGCACGTGACTCCATGGGATTGTCTTTCATGACTTCATTCAGGTCGCTATCCACTTTATCCACACTTGTTTTTTCGTAATCTGTACATGAAGTTTCCTCAGTTATTTCAAAAAGACCTTTAATAGCTGTGATACTAACAACTGGCATTTCTTCCAAATCAAGGATCTTCTTGTCCTCTTCAGCCATCATATCTTCAGTATTACTTTCCAGTCCTTCCACCATAACAATAGCTTCTTTTCTAATGTGAGCATTTTCTCCTGGAGATTCAAATCTGTGGACAAGCTCTGACAGGTCAATGCAGGGGACCTCCTTCTTCTCTTCGTCCATGCCATCTAGCTTGAGGTCCTCCAAGTAAGAGATATGGATGGAATCCTCGTGTGCATAGGTCCTTTTCACCTCAGCGCTTGGACTTTCTTCAAAGAGCACTCGATTTTCTTTCACTGACACAGTCTCTAGCAATGATTCTGACATTACTGAGACCTCTGCAGCAATGGCTTCTACTTCGGTATAATGATGGCGAGATGTTGGACACTCCACGATTTCAGTGTTCTTTTCAAGTATTTGTGCAGGGTTCTGCTCCTCAAATGGAAGTGCTGCATTGGTCAGATTGACAGTGGGGTCCTTCATGTGAGATTGGTTTTCAGACTTATTGAAGGTCAGAGTTGATGTGGCCCTGTTCTTTTGAGATATGGGTGATTCATATTTGTCTACTGGAGGGTTTGGGGAAAGAGGTGACTTGTTGATTACTGGAGAGGGCAATATCTGGGTGGAGTCAATTATCTGAGTGGATTCAGTGCTAATGTTAGCAGGTGATGGTGAATGCATGGGTGAAGGATTTCCCCAGTACTCAGACTTTACTTGACTCTCTTCGATATTTCTGTGATCATGTGATGTCTTTTTCTCTTTTGTAACTTTCTTCTGAACTTCAGTTTTTGAGGACCTGATGTTTATTTTAGATCCATTTGATGTAGCTTCAGAAGAAATTTCCTTGTCAGTTATGGATTTACTGGTATGTTGCTCAATCTTGGCAACAGGTTGCTCTGAATGTGCAAGCCTCGCTTCAACTAGATTTCTCACATAGGTGATGATCTCTGTTACTTTTTGCACATTATTCTTAGCTGCAGTTTCCTTAAACTGTCTCTTTTTCTCAGAGCCAAGCATACATTCAGGGAATTTAGCAAGCAACTCCTGGACCATTTCGGGATCAATTTTGCCTGATGCTTCCTGAAGATCTTCAATATCAAGCAATATCTTCTGAATTTCTCCATGGCTTTCTAGGCCTCCCCTGCTAGCTGCTGAAATTATAGACTCCTCTTGTAATAACATGCTGGCTGTTTTCGCTTGAATACTGCAACATCCTTGCCCTGTTTGTTCCTTCACTTGTTTACTTGCCTTTTCTTTTTGAGACTTGACCTTCTCCTGTAGCTGAACTGTCCCCTGCAGTTGGAAACCGGGCTGAAGGTTATTTTCAGTGATGAATACTTCTTGTTGAACTTCATTGTGCATCTGCAGGACACTTTGTTGCGTCTGCACCACTATGATTTCTTCCTGGTCTGGAGCCGTTCTCAAACCATCCGTCATCTTCTCCTCCCTCACAGTGTTTTTTTCCTTCTTTGATTTGTGTTTTTTCTTCTTCTGTATTTCTGCTCTGCCATCATTCCCAGTAGAAATGCTTTCGGCCTCTCTCTGTTTGTCCATGTTCTGATCACTTTCTATGTTTCTCTGTTCACTGCTTGTTTTCACTATGCCAGTTTCACGCACGTCACATGCTAGTGAGCTATCATCTTTCGTACTCTGATTTGCTTCTTCCAGTTTTGCCTGATTTTCCCACCTTACTATAGTTTGTTGATCTCCCTTGACGACCTGTTCACATTCTGTGTTTGTCTGTTCACTGCTTGTTCTCACCAAGCCAGTTTCACGCACATCACATGCTAGTAAACGATCATCGTTCTTAATCTGATTTGTTTCTCCTTGTTTTGCTTGATTTTCCCCTTTTGTTGCAGTTTGTTGATCTCCTTTGACGACCTGTTCACATTCTGTGTTTGCCTGCTCACTGCTTGTTGTCACTGCACTCATTTCACGCAATGATTTCAAACAATCCGTCATCCTCTCCTCCCTCACAGTGGTTTTTTCCTTCTTTGATTTGTGTTTTTTCTTCTTCTGTATTCCTGCTCTGCCGTCATTCCCAGTAGAAATCCTTTCGGCCTCTCTCTGTTTGTCCATGTTCTGTTCACTTTCCGTACATGTCCGTTCACTGCTTGTTTCCACTAAGCCAGTTTCACGCACATCACGTGCTAGTAAACTGTCCTCTTTCGTAGTCTGGTTTGTTTCGTCTTGTTTCGCCTGACTTTTCCCCTTCACTGCAGTTTGGTAATAACCTTTGACAAACCGTTCACTTTCTGTGTTAGTTTGTTCATTGCTTGTTTTCACGACACTGGTTTCACGCACATCACATGTTTTCTTATTCAGATTTGTTTCTTCATGTTTTACTCGACTTTCCCCCTTTAATGCAGTTTGTTGATCTCCACTGGCAACCTGTTCGCTTTCTATGTTTGTCTGCCTACTGCTTGTTTTCACTACACTGGTTTCACACACATCACGGGCTAGTAAACTATCACCTTTCTTAATTTGAGTTGCTTCTTCTTGTTTCACTTGACTTTCCCACTCTACTGCAGCTTGCTGATCTCTTTTGTTAGCTTTATTTTGCTGTTGAGTCTCTATTTCTTCAACATTGGATACCAAGGAAATTTTAGGCTTTAAATTCTGAGTTACTTTTGGAATCATATTTCTCTGAGGGTGCTGCAGTACTTGCCCCAGGTCATATGAGGCAGGCCAATCATTTCCAGCCTTAATAGAAATGCTGCCTTCATTTGTAATGTTTTTCAAGCTATGGACAACATTTTCTTTAACAATAACACTTTCTGAGCCGGTATTCAACACGCTAGCAAGTTTCTGAACAGCAGTGGACATCACCATCTTGTTTGAAGACTGCAGTGCTTCAGGGGTAGAGTGAGATTTAACAGAAGAAACTGATGCAATCTGTTCTTTTAGGGAAGAAGTTTCATGCCTTGTAGGACACTTGGATATAGTTTGATACTGAACAGAAGCAGAGACACATTTGTTTTTAGAGTAACTGTCACATTTCAAAGATTCAAAAGGATTGTGTTTAACTGCAGAATTTGGATGCTTTGCTAAAGGGATCCTTGGCTGTGTTGATTGAACAGATGGATCAGGTGACACAGTGGCCAATGTGCCTTTAGTCACAGTCTCTTCCGCATTCGACAGAAAGCCCTCCCATTTAATTATCTCCTCCAATTGCTTTGAGTTTTTGTCATCAGCGATGACCCCTTGAAATGCACCACTGGAATTCTCATTAATAGCAGAAGATAAAATGACGGGTGAGACTCCAGTCTTCTTCTCATTTTCTTCTCTCTGTTTTCTGTACTTCTCCTCAGCAATCATCAGTGGAGTTTTAAATTTTCTCATATAAGGTTTTTGTTCTGTGGATTGGGGCTCAGGACCAGGTGTGGGCAGTTTTACTGGTGGAATGAATGTCTTCTGTGGTAGACAAGGTAATTCCTGCATAGTCTTTTGCAGTGAGATACCAGCAGACTTTGGCAGGTCAGGCTTTGCACTTTTGAACGTAGAGAATGCTTCCATTGGTTCCTCAGTTATTTTTATGATCTTGGCAGGGAAATCACATGCAGGCATAAATGCAAGTTCTCCCTGTGAAGGTGGGGGTGGTAAATAGTCATATCCTGCCATTGCTGCTGGAGGAGGAGATGGAGGAGGTGGAAATTGGTCAGCTTCATACTTCAATGGTTCCATAGGTGGAGGTGGTGGTGGAGGAAGATCACTGTCCTGCCTCATGAGTGGTAGACAAGGAGTAGCAGATACCAGACTGTCACATTCTGGAGGTGGAGGTGGAGGTGGAAGGGGAAACTCTGGGTCTGGTAATGGCGCCGGGGCTGGTAGTTGGAGGCATAATTTTGGTTTGGCCTTAATTTCTATTTTTCTGCTATTCTTATGAGGACCAGTCTTAAGGGATTTAACCTCAAGGTTCTGGGTGACTGTCTTTTGTTCCAGTGTTTGTTTGACAGTCCCAATCTCCTGTGTCTGTTTTGCAGTCATCTTCATTTGCGATACACCTCTGTTGATTCCTAATGCCATTGTGCTTTTTGATGTATGGGAATGGTCCGTCTGAGTCGAAAAACTGCTCTTCAATGCCTTTTTTGTGTTTTTATGGGATTCCACACTTAGGGATAAATTCTTAACAGCGTGTACTGGTTTTACAATGGCATGCTGCTCTGGCTTCAGTAGGCTTTTTACTGCACTTTGGACATCTCCATTGATCATATCCTCTCGTTCCATTTCCATTTGCTCCTGTACGTCATACAGAGACTTTACAGACACTTTCGCGTATCTGTCTTTGACGGGTTTATGCTGTTTAGTAGTCGATTCCAGTAAGAGCTGTATAGTGTCTTTAACATTACCCTGTTCACTGGCTTGCCACTGGCAGACCTTCCTCTCATAAGAAGCCTCTCGTAAGCTTTGCTTTGCAGACTGGATATCCCCTTTAAGAATTTCTTCTTTCTCAATCTCTTTCACAGCATGCTTAGCCATCTCCAGTGACTTAATGGCACCTTTGATATCACCAGGTACTAAGTCTTCAACAACATTATCAACATTATTTGTGGTAATTGACCCTTCAAGAGATCTAAGTGCTCCCTTAATATCACCTGGGACAATCTCTGGTCTTTCAGCTACCTTCTGTTGATTCTGGAACTCCTTGAGTGACCTCAGTGTGGTGGTGATGTCACCTTTCACCAATTCCTCTTTCTCAATCACAACTGTCTGCTTCATGGCCTGTTTTAGAGAGTTCAAGGCTGACCTCACATCCCCCCTCTCAATCTCCTTCTTCTGCACATTGCCACTTGAAGTGTCCGGCTGGGTCATAAAAACCTGAGCAGTGTTGTGCACGTCACCCGGGACGATGTCATCCTCCGCTATGGTGCGTTCAATTTGGAAATGATTCCTTCTCAGGACAAGCTTTATCTCTTCTATGTCACCACCTACAATTTGCTCCTTCTCTTCCTTATCGTTGCCAACCTCATCTGGTTCAGCCTGGAGCTGTCTGAGGTAGTCTAATGCACCAGAATCTATACAGGTTGAGTAAAAACTAACATTTCCCCTTTCCGTTTCACCTACTCTTATTCGCATAAGTTGCTCTGGATTATCATGGTTAGAAAGGAGCCTGTGCAGAGTTCCTCTTACGTTTCCTTCAATGATGTGCTCTTTATCGATAGCAGTACTTTTATTATTATTGAGAAGAGAATACATAGTCATCTTTATATCCCCCTTCTCATCCTCCTGAATAAGTATACCCTGTCTTTCAGATCCTTCCTTCTTCAGTAGGCTGTTAATGGCCTCCTGGATATCTCCTCCGATGATTTCCTCTTTACTTACATTGAGCCTCGTCTCCTGGTTGAACAGCCGTTTCACTGTTGTATCGATATTACCCCTTTCTTCCTCATTTACGGTAACTGCGCTTTTAGCTACTTCCTCGTGCTTCAGCAAATTCATCACTATATTTTTCAGGTCCACACTGATGACTTGTTCTTTTTGGATTTCTGGAACTTCCCGATTCATGAGCTGGAACTTTGCCATTCTGACGTCACCCACTTCATCGGCCTCTATGATCGTTCCATGCGAGTTGGCTGTTTTTTGACAGTTCAGCTTTTCGAGGGTCTCTCTGACGCTTTTGCCCACTATTTCGACTTTCTCCACCCTGCTTTCGTTAAACTTGTGGAAAGGTGTTGTTTCAAACAGCCACGTTGTCGTTTTCACATCTCCTTGTGGAATCTCCTCCTGGGTCACGCCAGCATCGGTTGTGTCAACGTCTTTAATCATGTCAAGAGGCTGTTTTTCAAAAAGCCATACCGACTGCTTGACATCTCCCTTTAAAATGTCATCTTTTCCGGCTCCTTCCATCTCACTGCATTCTTTATCATGGATCTCCTCAATTGTATTTGTCTCAAACATCCACGCTGCACTTCTGACATCCCCCTTCTGTATTTCACTTGTGCTGACCGTCCTCACAAAATCCTGAGACATGTCGTTGTTCTCAAAGCGCAGCTTGTTACTCCTAACATCTCCCCCTTGAATATCTTCCACAGTCCTAGCAAAAACTTTTGCGTCTTCTGAAATCTCATCAAGGTGTTGTGTCTCGAACCTCCACCTGGCTGAGGTGACATCTCCTTTCTGAATATCCTCCTCTGTGACAGCTTTGATAACGTAAACCTCATCTGTGTCCTTTATGGAATCAAGAGGTTTGGTTTCAAACAGCCATCTTGTTCCCAATACATCTCCCTTTGTCACATCCTCCTTGGTGACAGTAGTGACCTCATGGTAATTACCCTCTTGATCTCTGATGGCATATAACGGCTGAGTTTCGAACATTATGGTCTGATTTTTCACATAACCCTTCTCAATCTCCTCGTTGATAGATTGAATATCTGTGGTTTCTGATTTGGAAGAACCCTCCTGGATTTTATCCAACGAGAACGTCTCAAAAATAAAACGACTTCTATTGACATCTCCCCCTTGTACATCATTTACAGTGTGTGTGTCCTTAGCTTCTCCAGAATTTCCATGAATGGTGTCTATAGGCTGATTTTCAAACAGCCTTGTGCAATTAATCACATTTCCTTCCTGAATATCTTCTGGTGTAATATATTTTAGCTTTTGCATAGTCTCCTCTGAGCTTGAGGTCATTATATCAGAGGCCTGGTTTTCAAATATATACTTCATCTTAGATACATCTCCAGACTGAATATCAATATCTGTGACCTTCCTAAAAGCAGCAACCTCTTCTCCAGTGATATTTTCCAGGTTCTCGGTCTCAAAAAGAAAACGTGTCATTTGGACATCATTCCCTTTGACATCATCCAGTTTGACGGTGCATGTTTTTATGTCTGATTGGGAACTGTCTCCGATTGTGTCAAGGGCTTGTGTTTCAAAAAGCCAAGTACATGTTTTCACATCCCCTATTTGGATGTCTTCCGTTTCTCTTTCACCTTCCCTCTCCATTTTCTCATACAGAAGATCCATGGGTTGAGTTTCAAACAGCCACCTGCACTTTTTCACAACCCCTTTCACTATGTCATTTTCAGAGTCATTGTCCTCAACCGCCTCATCCTTGGCGACGCTGAAATATTTGACAGAGTCCAGTGGCTGCGTCTCAAAAAGCCACTTTGTTGTTTTAACGTTGCCTGATTCAATCTCCTCTTTGGATATTCCTTTTATAAGCTGCAACTTGTTCATACTCTCATCAAACTGATCAATAGGACGTGTTTCAAACATCCACTTGAAACTTTGGACGTTCCCTTGCACTATTTCCTCCCGTCGTACCGTTTTCACCTCATGGTAACTGCCTGAACTATCCTGCATGGCGTAAGTGGGTGCAGATTCAAAATAGACTTTATTTGTCTTCACAGAGCCACTGGTTATACCCTCTAATTCCATTATATGAATTTGCTCATGTCTGCCTAAATTAGTAGTTTCAAATATTTCCTTACAGTTTGTGACATCCCCTTTGTCATTTTCTTCAAGCTTCACAGTGTGCATTATCTCCCTTTTCTCCTCTCTGATGTTCTCAAGTGGCTGGCTCTCAAAGAGCCATTTCTGATGTCTAACATCACCTCTCTCCTCTTGTGATGCTACTACTTTTTGCAGTTTGCCTATCTCAGACACGTCCTTGAAATGCTCCCCTGGAGCACCTTCAAAAAACTGTCTGGTTGATTGGACATCACCTCCTATAATTTCTTCTGTATACCGGGGTTTGTCATTGGAATGATCTTTCAAAGCATCCATAGGTTGCATCTCAAACATCCTGCAATGCTTGCGGACATCACATCCAATTATTTCCTCCTTTTGGAGCCTAGAGTTCTCCTCATCCTCAACTTGAATGGAGTCTAAAGTTTTCATCTCAAAAAGCCATCTGCCCTTGTTCACCCCACCCTGATAGTTATCCTCCATAGACACCCCACAAACAAGCTTCACCTGAGCAGGGTCCTGGTTGATCATGTCTAGAGGCTGGGTTTCAAAGAGCCAGCGGGACGTCTTGACATCCCCTTTCTCAGTTTCCTCTCTGCGAACGGTTGTAATTTCTAGTATCTCACCAGCTTCCCCTCTGATGACACACATAGGCTGGGTTTCAAACATGCTGGTTGTTTTCTTGACTCCTCCCTTAATCTCCTCAAGTTCTGATTTTAGTTGCAGGAAATGACTTTCATCAATAGTCTCTGTATGACCTAGGGAGTTAAGGTGTTCATTTTCAAACAAATACCTGCCATATTGCACGTCCCCACCCATCACCTCATTTGTGCTGATAGTTGTGATTGGCTCCTCCTCCTGATAGATTGTATTAAGTGTGTCTAATGGCTGTGTTTCAAAGAGCCAGGTAGCAGTGCGGACATCTCCTCTTGCCCAGTCATTTATTTTGGCCCTGTATCCAGCAGAATCTGGGGAGCTTGTGCTCAGAGCATCTATTGGTTGGGTCTCAAACATCCATGCTGTGTACTTGACGTCGTTCCCTGCAATGATCTCCTTTTGAGCAATGTTCTTTATGTTGTCATCATCAGGTGAGTCTTCTCTTATTAAGTCCAGGGGTTTGTTTTCAAATATCCAGCGCATGGACTGTACTTCTCCTTTGAGAATCTCATCCCACTCCATGTACTCTCTTTCTGGGCTTAAACACTTGCTTGGACTGTTTCCACAATTCTCAAACATAAATCTGGCCTGCTGGTAATCATCTGTGATTCCACCATGACTCTCCAACTCATTGAAAAAGTCCTTCTCAAGACTCTTACGGACCTCTGGATTAATGTGCTTGTACAAGCGCTTAAACTCATACAGATTTCTCTGCTTAGAATATTGCTCCTTAGTAACTATGGGTTTAAAGTTCAGTTCTATGGGCTCAGGTGAGTAGGGACGTTCGGGAACCTGCAGTAAATCTGATGGTGGAGGAGGAAAGTTCTCCATGCTCCCATAGGCCGAGGTTCTCCCCTCAGCTTCCCTAATTATGGATGATGTTTCATACATTTGCTCTGTTGAAGCTTCAGATGATAGATTTACATCTTGGCCCCACTGAAACTGGCTGAAATCAACATCAGTCTTTTGGAGAAAAAAATTATTGTACCAATCAGCATTAATTAATATTAAACAAATATTTTATAATACAAACCATATGCATTTACATTTATATGTGTGATTTTCCTGTAGCTATAAATACTGAATAGGGCTGATCTGACTCAGAAAGTCTGGTACTAACAAAAGAGGGGAAAAGAGGAAAATTAATGCAGAAAGATATGTTTTTATAGAGTATTCTGATTCTCTGAATTACTATGTAACATCCAATATAACTGACCAGGAAATAGGTCCATCAGTGATCCATCATTGTATATTCAGCCAGAGGATAGAAAAATCTTATTAATTGTCCCACAATATAAGCCAAATTAAATTTTATTTAGGACTTGTTTTGCATATATATATATATCATGCTTTTTTCTTGTAACTTTGCAATAAGCTTTGTGAATATCTATACAAAAAAACAACATGTAAAATCTATTATTTTACAAGATGCTGACTGATGCCATACGACCTGAGGTTACACCTGGCATGTAGATCTTTTACCTTAATTGGTTTGCTTGGTGCTGCCTGTTCAATGGTTTTTTCATATTGCTGCTTCAAAGCCCTGGTGGAAAGCTTTGGTAGGTCCTCTCCTTCTGATGCCCTCACTGAAAAAAGGCCAGAATGCTTATCGGCACATGTGCTATCTACTCTGAAGCACACTTAAAACCAAAAGCCAGCTTGGTGGCTATTCCTTGTAATTGTATGCCAACACTCGACGTTTTAATGAAATAGATTAAATAGTTTGTGTATGTTTGTAGGGAAGATGCATGACGTGTGGCAGTACTGTACTCTACCTGCTTCATCATCATGGATTTCATAATCATCAGCTGTGTTGCTCTGGTGAAAATTTTGATTATGTGAGACCTGTAAAAAAATAAATGAATAATATGATTACATTCAGTGCTTGAAGTGGGGAAAAACAGGGGCCTGTACTCCCCTTATTAGTCAGTATCAAGTGCTGGTACTCCTTCTTATTCAGTACCAGGGGCCTGTACTCCCCTTGTCACTCAGTATCAAGTGCCGGTACTCCCTCCCCTTCTTATTCAGTACCAGGGGCCTGTACTCCCCTTATTACTCAGTATCAAGTGCCGGTACTCCCTCCCCTTCTTATTCAGTACCAGGGGCCTGTACTCCCCTTGTCACTCAGTACCAGGTGCTGGTACTCCTTGTTATTCAGTACCAGGGGCCTGTACTCCCCTTGTCACTCAGTACCAGGTGCTGGTACTCCTTGTTATTCAGTGCCAGGTACTTCTGTTGTAATTGAGTACCAGGTGTTATTCAGTACCAGCGGATACTGAGAAGTGTCAGTACTCTGAAGATAAAAACAATGAAGTGCTGGTACTGCATACCAGTGAGTATCGGCCGACTTCAACCACTGAAATACATACATACAGTATGTAAAGAAATACAATGTATTTGCTGAACTGTACACTAAAAGATGCTTTCACTTCTTCAGACATGACTACCTATACTTTTTATATAGAAAGTACTATTCCATTGTACTGTTCTGTTACTGGCAAAAAAGGTGAATTATGGCAGTTAGTTTCCAGGATTGAACCCTAGGTGTGAGGCATTATAATTTTACACCAATTTGGGTTTCAATAGAACTTCTTTGCCTCTCATTACCAAAATTGTAACAGCAAACTACCCAGCAGCATATCACCCCTTTTGACTCTACACCTTCCTGTCTTCTCAAATAAAATGGTGTTTTGTGTAATTCACTCATAATCTGCTTTGCAAGGTGATTCAATTTGCCCCGTTGCCTGCAGCAACAGTAACACAAGCAGAAAAAAATCAGGCAGCATTTTTTTCAGGCCTTCATTCTTATTTATGGTTGACAAAAATGAAAAGCTCCAGAAGATTAGTTATGAACTACTGTAATTTATTGTATTTGTACAGTTACAGCTATGGATTTTGCAACAAATTAAATGTGATGCCAAACGGGAAATTATAAAGCATTCTGAAGTATTTCAGATTTCAGGACTCATACTGGTTCATGACTTGGGCCAAAATTCATTTCTGAATTCCACCTCCTCCTAAGAGATACATTAGAAGCTTACTTTGGACAAAAAGGTGTCCTCCCAAGAGTAGTGATTTAGAGGATGTCTCCTCTGAACAGCTGGCAAGATCTATTAGCAGGAATAGTCTTCAGTTACCATGAAAGATGGTTAATTTTCGTGGGTTAAAATGTCCTCATAATAATTCAATACTAAGATAGATAGATAGATAGATAGATAGATAGATAGATAGATAGATATCAGATAATATCTGATGAAAATTTATGTATGTTATATATTTATTTCTATCTAAAACTCAGGCCAAATTTGCAACTTTCACTGCATCGCCTATCCAGAGATTCAGCTAAGACTACGGACCTGCAGGCAGAAGGGCTAACATAGGTTGAGGGTTTATTCTCTATGCAAATGGTGGACATGCAGGCAGCCAGCTGCAGACTGGGACCCGCGCAAATGGCCTGACCCGTCAGCCGTGATTAGCCGTGATGCAGCTGTTCTGCCTGCAGGGTGCGCCCTCGCCCCCCTGTCTGTCCCGCTTAATCTCCCGCGCACAGCTATACCTTTCGCTATTGTGCAAATGAGACCTGTGGAGAGGAAGAGCCAGCTGCCCTGGAACTTATCCAGAATGTCACCGCGGTGGCGGTGTGACAGTGGGGGGTGGGGGGTGCGGTGGGGGGGGGGGACCGTGAGCATCGGTAACACACACGGATGCGCATGGACACGCAAGGACCCGCGCATATGCTC
>JABFDZ020000039.1:11247621-11268691 GCA_019775955.2 Pollimyrus isidori
GCCGACCCGCCAACTGGAGGGTGTAGCGGATAAGGGTCGAAACACCCTGAGAAGGTTGGGCACCGTCTGAAGACATCAGCTCCAGGCCAAGGCCACAGGCGTTTTAAAGAGCGCCTGTATGTGTGGCATCATCTGATGTATTAACCAAGTGTTATAGCTTTTAAGTGTATTTCCGCTTCTGGGTATTGGTATGAGTGAGACTTTTCCCGGAATGCCCTGTAGGGGGCGCAAGAAGGCTTGACTGACTTATACTGACCCCTGGTACTGTGACTGTTGGATACACTTCACCCCCATTCTTGCGAAATGAAGAGTAATTGAGAACGGTCCATTTGGCAGCACTCTGTTTCCCTGACAACCCAGCAGCGGCCCATTAAGCAGAAAGGGCCTAGACTTGAGCATCTCCCTCTAAATGACATATAATTGGGCTTAATTTTATGTGCTTTGACATGTTCTCCTGGCCACAGGTGTTTGCTTGAAAATAAAACAATAAACAAAAATCATCATGTGCAAAAAATAGAAATAACAATGTATTTTTGCAAAATAGTCTGTCTGCAGAACAAAAACATTCCATTCCAGACTTTTCTATGATTCATAGATTGCATTCCTACACACACACACACACACACACACACACCCCTACCTACCTTCCTGCTCAGGACAACCAGGTATGGAAAAAGGTTGTACGGATGTATGGATGTATACATGCATGAAACTGGCACTAAACATTAAATTTAAGTGTATTTGAGTGTATTTCAGTCCTTTACACTAACCATTCTAGAAACCTGCATTCTCCTCACCAGTTTTATTTTCAACAATTTATGGTTTATTTATAATTATTCAAAGTTTGATAGCAATTCAAAAGAATGAAGTCCTGCTAATTCATTCTATTTAGGAAACAGTGACCGATCCTTCCATGACACATCTCTATATTATACTGTATATGGTTCTTCTTTATGTGTTACGTGTTTAGTATATATATTATTGTCTATAGATATATGCTACCTTGTTGCATCAGGTTAGTTTGGTCTTTCTTACATTGGTTATGTATATGTGTGTGTGTGTGTGTGTGTGTGTGTGTGTGTGTTTATTCCTCATACATTTACTATGCAACCTTTATCTTATTAGTTTTTTTCCATTACATTTAGACTGTCCAGGGGCCACATTTAAGGTCTTTATTATTTATCGGAGCATGTGTGCTTCTTCACTTAGGTGGCTGACAGGTGCAAAGGCCGTCATCATGCATGCCACCCCACGCCACGCCGTGCCCCCGGAGCCCGTCTCTCACCACACTGGAGGTGCCGCCGGCGTCCCGCCTAGAGACCGCGGCCTGGTACAGCGCCATGCGCTCCTTCACCGACACGGGCTCCGCCTCCGCCGACTCTCCGCTGTCGCTCTGGCTCATGTCTTCCCTGGGACGCTTCTGCCGCCTGCTCCCGCTCGCGCCGGCCGCAGCTGCGAGGAACGGCGTCGTTAATTATTCACATACCGCTCGCGGCACTTACACGCTGCTACCTGTAGGAGGCGACGAGGTGACGCTTTTGTAATAGGACATGATGTGACCCCCGCACACTGGCGGCATCACAGCATGTACAGATATGGGGGTGAGTTTAAAAATAATAAACAAGGGCACATCCAGGTGCCCACGATGTGTTGAGAATTAATCAATCACCTGACCTTTAAAATACCATACCCTTTTAATGGTAGATGTGGCCTCCATTGTAGTTTCATATGAAATGTAGAATAAAGATATATGAAATGTAGAAATATATGTAGACCGTCCTGTGGAAACATTTGTTCAGGGCAGATGGCTGCCTGAGCTCTGACTCTTGATGACACTGTCGATTTATCACTTTGGACAGGAGTTAGAGCAAGAACATAAAGGGGCATCACATAACATGGCAGACAATTTTATATATATATACAGTATATATTCAACGGCAATCACAATGCCTGAATGCACCATCTCAGAATCCATGATTATGATTAGTGGGTAAGGGGCAGGAAAAAAGGACCTTTAATCTCTACATTCAATATAAAGCTTCAATCTTTTGTAACCCTAACATACATTTTAACTGTAATTCCCCTATGTGACTAATCACATGATGAATGAAAAGAAGAGACCTAAACGAAGAGCATTAAAAATCGTGAGCATTTTTTACTGCACCTCAGAACCATCGCACACCTACCTTTTGGTCTAATTAATATGCAGATAGAGGATCTCTAAGCTTGCCCTGGTCTCCAGAAGTGAGTCCCATCACTGGGCTTAGAGCTACTCTGCCATTTGTAAGACGATTCCTACAACTAAGAGCAATTAAAAACCTCTACCTGCTGAAACTATTGTCATCCACACACTTTCAGTTAGATCGCAGCAACAACCTTCTTTCATCTAACTCACCCTCTCACAAAGTGACATCACCCTATACCCATTCTGAAACGAGGGATTTAGTATATTGATGTCCTGGTTTCCTGGCAACTGAGAACAACATCATTCCTCTCCAATACAGAAAACCCCCAACAAAAAGACTCCCCAATAAATCTACCTCTGACATGAATTAGTACCCACATACTGTATAATTCAAGCTGAAAATTAAAAATGGGCCAAAAACTTAAAAAGATGTTAAGCGATTTGCGGCATTTTGAAGGAGTTTAGGATCCCCCTACATTCGTGAACATTACGCCTTTCACTGTGTAAATATGTGCACTTCTGGTTAGCCTTGCGGATAGAGCTTCTCGTTTTTACTGACTGCACATGCAGAGAGAAACTCGCACCTCCCAGCAACAGGCCAGTAAAAAAGTCACCACGTTTTCTGCTGTGCATTCATTAACTGGACCCCATATGACAGCATTAATTTATATAGGGTAGGTAGTGAGGTAAACTTATTCAAAGATATTTCCTTGAATGTCTTCGCACCCCCCATGCTGCATAACCCCACTGAATCCCCTGTAACATGCCAGGAATATATTTCCATGAAACTACAGCAAAGACTGGGACCAATAAAGTGCTTTTCTATGTAAAGGGTGATTTATTTTTTAAAGAAATTGCTTTAATCTCATTTCAGGCAAGTTGGAAAAATGAGGACATTGAGTAAATCCTTTCCGATAATTCCCTTTTCCCCGCAGCTTTCCAAGCACGTCCCCGCTGCAGTTTCACACGTCGACGCGACCTTGGATGCAGTAAAGCGATGCTTTTCCTGCAAGCGCCACCACGACGCACCTTTGGTACATTCCCCACTGTAGCTGCTTCCTTTCGTGCCACGTAATGTGTTCATTTTGCTCACCAATTTTAGATTCTTAGCTATGGTGAACATGTGCAAACCTATCAGCCCCCCCCCCAGGGGTGAGGGACTGCCCAGCTCAGCAAACTCCTGAAATAGCTGGGGTTTTCAGCCACTCTGTCCAGCAGATACTGGCCAGACTCATGCCTCAAGGTACAGTTATGGGTTCTTTAGATGAGAGAAAATATATATATAAATGATCATGTACTTTAGGGTATCTACAAGTGCGGGACCGTACAGTATGCTGAGAGGGAAATAAAGTATCATCGCTAAGACTGTCCCTCCCCCATGCTGGGAGAGGAGATGAAAAAAAAAATACAAAATGGACTGAAATACATCAAGTGAAGTGTCAGTGGCTTGTCTAGCCGGAACGTTAAGGAACCACAGTGATAATCCTGCCTAAAAAGTACATAAACCCAATTTTTAAAATGCTGTAGTGTTTACAAGTTCATGTTCCTGACAAAGGAACATAGAGTATCAGGATTTGGGGTTTATTTAGCCTGGGCTAAAATTCCCTCCCATATGCAGGACTGCCGAGAAACAGACATCAAACGTGGTCTGCGAAATACTGCCGTCTGCACGGCTGCTTCTCTACAGTAACCTGATTCTTTTTATTTCTGCCACTAGGATGTCTGCTCAACCATCAAGTTTGGATTCAGGCTAAACCAGTTTGCTGCTGCAGAAAATTATTAAACTGCTTTGGCCTTTGAAATACAGAGCTAGCCCGCTTCATACTGCAACAGTTTGGTCAGCACCGTTGTAACGGAACTTCTTGCTTGATTTAGTGCATCGATGGAAGTCCTGAGCATTTTTCTAAGTTTAAACAAAGCATAAACAAATTTCTGAAGTTACAGCATCTGTCCAAAACAGATAATCCATGACATTCAATTGTTTGGATTAGAAAAGCTATCTCGCATTTAGAGCATGAGGTCAGAATTAGTTTTGGTTCACTTATTGCGAAGTACTTAGTGAACCCTTTAATGACACTCAAATAAATCATGAACAATTTGCATCATCTTAATTATTTTCTCCTGCCTTGTGTTCCACGCTGCCTGGGATAAACTTAGGGATGGGTGTGTATTCATTCAAAGTTTTCCAGTAGAAGCCAAAGCAGTAACATAAATTGCTTTCATAAAAACCTGACAATTTCAGAATGAAAATGTCCACATTCTCATTACTTCATTTTTTTGCCAGCTGCCATAAATAAACCACAAACAATGAATGGATTATCTCCTAATTATACTCTTTTTTTAAAGCAAATCGTTATATCACACCATTCACTCTCATATGCATTTGCACAAGTGATTCACCACGATCGTTGGTCCAGAACATCACCATGCTTCCTGAATCATCTGTGTCCAGGTAGGTGGGCGAGAGCAGCAAGTAGCAAGATGGGAATCAGAGGTGACAGGCTGCAGTCTTACCTATTGTCCTCTGGCTTTCACCAGTGCTGTCCGAGAATAAGATCCAGCAAATGAAAAGCTTTCAAATCCCCTGCCTGCAGGGCGTCTGTCTTCCTGCACGTGGCGGAGACCAGCTCCAAGTGACCTGGGACCTCCTCTGTGCTGAAGAACCTCAGTGACAGCTGGTTTTATTTTAGACCCCCCCTCGCAAAGTCTTGGACCCCGAGGCGTCTTTTTTTAGCAGGTGAAGTCGTTGTGCCCTTAAATTTAAGCCGCTGACTTCCTCATAGATGGCCACTGTACTTCCTCCTCCAATTGTCATCCACCAATTAACTGTAAATAGAAGTTCTTCTGCCTAGTGTGACTTCTGAGCACGATTGGTTCTTCCTACATGAAATATCTATCAGCTCTGACGAGTGACATTTCAACTCCGAGGCATCATTTGAGAGAGAGCGAGACCATACATTTTTATTATATATTCATTTCCGCGCATTTAATTTTCAAAAAAAGAATGCATCGAGTCGAAGGAATGTAACGCAGCTCGCACAGCGAGCAAAACATGAATGTAATATCAAGAAGTCATTACAAAGTTCCTTGAGGTCATGTACTTGAGCTCTGGGCTTAATTATACGAGGTGTTGAAGGCACCTGAGGGGCATTTGTCGTGCAGATGGTGGGCGTCTACTGATCCCCCGCCTGCCCACGCCACTCTCGCACACCACAGGCTCCGTGCTGCTTTTTTTCTTAAAACAAAATCAGAGGAACCTCTCCCATTATTACATCATAATCATCTGGTTCATATGCAGCATGGTTTATAAAGTCTCAAGTAATCTTGTACTTCCTCTGATAGGAAAAAGGCTCTCATTCTGATGATGTTGTGCAACACATACAATTTCACAACTAGGATAAAAGAGCATAAAAATTAAACGGGCCTTCTGTATTAATACATTCTTGTAATGTTAAAGCTATAAAGAAACTTCAATTTACATGCTAAACATCCTATTAATTCTACTACACAACAGAGAGGTAATTAATGCAGGCCATACAAAGAAGCAAATTCAGACGTGGGTCCCTCTCTCTGAGTGAAATGCAATTAGTGCCTCTTCCATCAAATGGGCATGGGGCCTCTTCATATGACTGAGCGCATGCCACAGGCATGAGGTAATGCCAGAACAACAAGCCGCCAAACTCACAGACGGGGAATGAAACTGACCCGTGGATTTAGGGATTGCGAACTTGTGGTCTCTCCATGTGGGCTGAATGGTGCCCCCTCTGTAGGTCCAAGGCCAGATTAGGGTTTTTACGAGCTCCTGACCCACGCTCCCTAACCTAGATGTGGGCGCTCAGACCGTCACATCTTGCATAATAAGTGTGTTTCTTCACCCCTGTCCTTTTTTTTACATTTTCTTCTTGCACACCCGTTAAGTTGCTAACGTTTGTTCATATTCATTCGAGCTAGCCAACAGACATTAAAAGTAACTAGCAGCACACTTATTGACCCTACGCATGATGTCCTGTCAGAAGGAAGCTGATTAATTGCTCAGGAAATTCAAAAGTGCATCTAACATAAGGGAATCATGAATGGGATCAGGGGGGTTATGGGGGGTTGCTCCGCATGGTGCCCTCTGAGGACATGGATCCCCTGGGCATGTGCCCAAATGTGCATATGGTCAGTCTGGGGCACTGAAGGTCCAGCTGAGGCTGCAATTGCACCAGCTGTGGGGATGACTGAAGGAGCGGCCCCTCGTCACTCAGAAACCCCCTCCAAATGCCGCAGAACCCCCACTCGTCAAAGCACAAGGGGATACAGACTCATAAAACAAAATTTTGCAAACCTGAAGCATGCATATGGCCATTATAGTGCCGCATGTCACACCAGTGTTAACACTGAGACTCGCTCAATCGACATTTAGTCTAATATCTGTTCTTTTTTTCTCTGAGTAATCAGAGATATCTTCAGTAAGGGCGTAACTTTGTGTTGAAATTTGGGGGTGGGGAGGGGGGTGGCTGAGGTCTCCACCCATTTAGTGGAGTCCAGGGGGTTGTATTAGCTGGTTTTGTTTAATTTACACCCTTGATCTTCAGAGAAATAACAAAATCAAATGACCATGTCTATTACCCTGCTGCGAATGTGAGGAATTCATTTTCAGGCGTCATGCTCTCGTGCCGCATCGAATGTGACACTAAATAAAGAGAGTACGAATTGTGAGCCTTATTCAGATTGGCTCTGATATCCTCGTGCTCTGTTTCAGGCATCCCTGCCATGTACCAGACGCATTAATTATTCTCTGTCAAGCATTACAAACAAGCAGAAGCACGGGAGTGACGCTTATTACTGTTATTAATGTTGACGGATATTTTCAGAAGCCTTGCATCTCCAGGGACGACTTGCTTATAAAGCTTTTGTTAAGAGAGAGGGGTATGAACTAGGAAATCCATTTCTCTTCGTCTGAGTTACGGAAGAATAATTGAAAAACTGGCAGATCATGCAAATGCTAAATGGGAGTTCTCACATGAATTTAAGTATGCAAGAATATCTATCTATCTATCTATCTATCTATCTATCTATCTATCTATCTATCCATCCAATGTTTCCTATTGCCTCTTTCCAGACACCTTGGAATGCATTCCAGAAACGACAGGCCGTCCTGGATGGTTTACCAGTCTAACATACTGGGGCCCCGCTACAGATTCTGGGGCCCATGAAAGGAATGATCCTGACCCCCCCCAACCCCCCCTTTCATGTTAGTGGCCCATAGGGACGACAATTCACTGAAATGCTCATGTTTGGACTGTGAGTGGAAATACCCGCAAGAAACCCAGCCACACGGGGAGTAGATGGGGGGAGGACGATCACCCCAGCCCTGGGGGAATGAGAAGACAGTGCTAATCACCGCCTCACTGCACCAGCCAAACCAAATTAATCCTCATTTTAAAATATCTTTTGACTAAAGCTGACTCTCCTCCCTCAAAGCAGATCACTCATAACGTCTCAGGACCTAATGTATTTTTGATGAACCGGTATCCGAAGATATGATGCAATCTTATAGCAAATCAACATTTTCCCAGAATACTGTGCTGTTCTCTGGAAGCGTTTTATTTGCCTGTGTAAATAAGATGTCTCATTTGCTTTCAGTAGTCTGTATGCATAAAAATATTATCCGTTGTGAGAAACATCAACTGTGTTTGTTCCTTATTAATTTTGCAAGCAAAGTGTGCATAAGAGAAAATGATACACATAATTTTCTCTACTAATGATTCCGTTTCGCTAGTGAAAGTTAATCGGATTCTTCCACATATGTTTCCTGTTAATGTATGTGTACCATCATATGTTGTTAAATCATTAGTGCTAATGGTTCCCATGACTTTGCTATCGGGGTCTTTTTAGTCAAGAATCTCATCTCTGGTTTACAAGAAGTGGCCACAGTGAGTCCCTGTGGAACTGTAGCAGGAACACAATTCTGCACACTTAATGTCACTGTGCCTCTCTTTTTTTTAACAGCATCTGGAACAAATACTGATTATCTAAAGGCTGCAAACCTGCACGCAGCTGATAAATTTACAGGAGCTGAACACAGAATTCCTGGACTGAGACTTAAATCGGCTTCTCCAAAAGCTGGCCTCACAGATAAGACCATCTGTCGGTCTGCGACTCTTTCCCATGCCAGAACTCAGGAGCTTCATCTCCAGGACTTTTGGTTCTAACAAATTTTGCAGATTTATTTCATTTTCCAGGGGACTGTACTGTTCAGTGCTGGCCCCTGTCCCAGAGTGAATGGCATTTGGATATTGCTACAGGTACCCAAACATTCAGGTGAAGCACAAGTCGCTGGAACAGGCGAACGAGCTTCACAGGGATTGCACCACAAATTTTATGACTCACAAGACACTTGTGGGTCATGGGATTGAGGTATAATTAGCAAGAACTTGTGCAGAGGCCTCATCTCTATTTGATGTGCAGAAAGAGGATACAGTTCACAGAAAAACACCGTTATAATACATTGGAAAACCCTGCCAGAGTTTCAGTTTCACTCAGCAAAAGTCACAGACAAATGTCAGCCACAAAAACTAACAAATTCAAAAATATTTAATGGTTTTTGAGCAGGAGGTGTTGAGGAGGTATGAAATGTGAGTATGGGAAGGCTTGGGTTGCACTCAGATTGAGAGCCGGTGGGTAACTAGGGACTTCAGGAGAGCATGGAAAAAGGCAGAATCACTTCAGGTGTAGTGATGATCTATATATCAAACATTTCAAGCCTTCATTTCTCAGACTGTCTCTGCAAATACTTAGGTGACTTGGCTCTCCCTTGATAACTGCGTGCCACTCATATGCAAAGCCTTCTTCAAGACTCATAATTTTCTCAAACAAAGAAGTGGACTGCGCCAGCACTAAAAACCATACATCACTTCCACTGTGTCAAAAAATGGCGCCTTGAAGGTTTCACCGTACCTTCACATTGACACGCAGCGGAGGGGGTGACGACTCACTTACAGTGGGACGAGAACGGCATCCATACGCCGTGTTAGTGTTAGCCGTACACACGCCCCCTCAGCTGAGTGAACACAAGCGGGTAGGAGCAGCCACTCTCCCTCACAGGACCCAAGATCATCAACCAGCTACCCACAGAGCTCGCCGTCACACCTGAAGGTCAACAGCCTCGTCCGTCACGACCAAACTGTGTATACCCACTCGATCACAGCTTTACACATACAGATACATTCACCCTTTTTCTTTACTCTGTAAACAACAGCAAGAAAAAAAAAACATTTAATATGTCAAGGCTGACCAGCAGAAAGTAAGCGCAAACATCATATAAAGGGACCTGTGTTGTGTTCTAGACTTAAAGCGGGGAAATGTTGTACACAGAGCATGAATATTTAAGACAAGGCATTGGAATGGAAATGTGCTATCATTCATTTTTAATCAAAACATCGCCAGTGTATGAAGGCTTCTGCTGCTGAGACACTTTTATGTTGGCAGAAATAAAAGGTGGAAGTCCTCGATCGACTGCAAAAATCAACACAAAATGACTTTGGCTAATGACCTTGTGGCTGAGGCTTTTCCATTGACCAGAAATGCAATTACTGATCTTTGGATGAAAATGAACATCAGGTTGTTTAAGGAAAATGCTAGGGAGCAACGTGTTCTTATTCTATCAGCATTTGTCTAACTTCACAAGCCAAATCCCTGGAAAGTGATTCCCAATCACTTAATACATTAGGGAATGAGAGTTCTCCTCACCTTGACTGGATCCCTGGCTGGAGATCCCTTTCAGTTCCAAGGACGTGTTGCTCGAATGGCCCGTAGTGGATCTCCTGGGCGTTGGGCTGTACGCTGTTCTGTCGGCTACTACTTCCTGGTGATCAGAGAAGGGGTTGGCAGTTATTGTAGGAAATTCTCTGGAATTTCCCGAGCAAGGAAATTCTTCACGTCGACCCCTCCCCCTTGCCCTCACAAGCACTCAACTTGCCCCATCAGGGCAGATGGGGGCACTCGAAGGCCGCGATCAGGTGGCGGTAAATGGCAGCGGACGTCATGGGACACTGTGAGGCTGAATTCTCAGGGCGTTTGGTGTGACAGCTCAATAACAAGCCAGCTCTGACCTTACTGTACAAACAGAGATGACCGTAAGTGCAACCAGCAGAGGAGGAGGTGAACTCTTTACCAGTGATATTACCATTTGCAATTACAGGCACACCAGAGCCTTTTATCTTCTCAAAAATGTAAAATGTCCGGCTTGATGGAGGAATTCCTCTGGTCCTTAATGAGTAGTGAGTATAGCCACTAGATGGTGGCGTGTTTGCAAAACTTCTGTCTCATGTATGAGAACTTCTGAGTACCTAAAGGAAGAAATGTCAGTTCTTTCTTCCCAGATGGGCCCTACTGGTCATCCACAAATCTTCCACTTTCTCAGTCAGGGAGCGTCTTACCACTCAACCCTGTTTTGCAGCATGATGTCAGGGATTATTGGGGGTGGGGGGGGAGTCAGACGTCTGGAAGAAACATGCACATCATGGCTCAGTGGTCCGACGCCTCTGCTTTAATAGGGCGCCTGACTCCAGACGCAGAGCGGACCACAGGACTTTCTGGATGGGCCGGGGGGATATTTGGGTGTAAATGTTCGAAAAGTGTGGCTCAGAGGGTGAGGCCCGTGACTGGAAGTTTGCCAGGTCGAATCCCATGGGTGGGGAAGCAGCCGCTTCTCCTTCGGGCCGTTGAGCAAGGCCCTTAACCCCTGAACAGATGCTCCACGGGCCCCGGAAAGATGGCTACCCCTGGGTTCAGACCCCCTGCTTCACTCTCACCCATGTGTGTCTTAAAAAACACAGGACATGTGAAAACCAATAAATTCCAAAAGAACTGTTACGAATAGGACATGCAGCCCTGTTTAATTCCTTCCTATTTGCAATGATCAACTAAGATCTGTTAATGGTCGGCATTTGCCCAGTCTTGGAGATGGCTAAGCATACCTCCCCCCCCCCCCAACATGGAAGCAAATTACTCTTTCACGTAGCTTTACCCAAAAAGCCTCATTTACATACAAATCGGGACTGTTATTCCGCTAAGATGAATCTGTCCTGCTCAGGCTTCTCCCCTCTAAGCACCCGCAGGCCTCCCAGTTTGGGTACCTCAGGCTGCTAGCTAAAGTTATATTAGCATTAGCATGTTAGCGTTTTGGTTTCCCCACTTACCATAATCTGTAGTAACACCATGAAAAGAGAAGTACTCACTATGCCACCTACCTGTATCTATTTTTAGTAAATTTGTGATGACCTTGATCTCATCAAGAATGAAAACCTTGGGTTTAGCTATATCTCTAAAAGTAGCATTATCTTATATTTCTTTCAAAACAATGTTATCGACTGCTGCTTTCTGTGGACTTAACCTTCATATCAACACCTTCTCGATAACAGTCTGCGATTGGCATCTAACAGAACAAAAGCAAACATGCCAAGTTAAAGTTATGTTGCAATGTCATTCATTTTATAACCAAACTGATTTTGGCTTAGCTAAGGTCTTAAACCATAAATGCGGAACACATTGAGTTTATGGATAAATTTCATGCAGCCTGGTCATTTTGAGACTGAGCTATTTTCACACACCTATTATTGGGTATAACACACCCATTATTATTGGGTATAACACACCCATTATTGTGTATAACACACCCATTATTGGGACGCTCACACGGGTGGGATACTCATGCTGTTTTGGGGCACTACGGATAGAGCCTCTGCTTGAGGAGCAGATTCAAAGGGAAAGTCATGAGGTGTTTCACATGCATGATGCAACAGGAAGTCCTGAGTAGAGACACGTCTAGATTGAGACGCAATTCTGCTGGTCCAGACACCTCAGCTCCCCTGCGATCATGAAGGGATTCGTGTGACCAGCTCTATCTCTCCTCTCCAGCTTGGTGAGATGAGCCTCAGGTAGAGATTTGGAAATGTAAACCTAGGGAGACGCCTCTCGCGAGTCCCCCCTCATATCGCAGGTTTCTCTCCAGACACCTTCGATCGACGAACAAAGACCTTGAGCGATCGCTCGCGGGGCTGCCGCACGGCCGGGCGATCGCTATCGAGTTTCGCGCAGTTTTCGCCGTACAACAGCGGGCTGAGGTTTCGGATTTAAGGAAGCGTGCTGTGCTGGTAGCTTAACAGGAAGGGGGAAAAAATGCTGTAAGGAACAGAATGTTTGCACAGGAAATCGGCACAAAATGCATCACGAAAATCGAAGAATAATATCTCCCTGCTCTTCTTAATGTCACCAGAGTAACCTTCCCTCTGAATAATTGATGAATGTCTCTGCCACATAAGCAACTTTATTCTAGAGAGGCATTGATAGCGCCTTGTGCAGGACTGGAAATGTTTAAATGAACTTCCAGGTAGAGGGAAGATGCTGAACGGTGAGAAGGACAGTGTTGTAATGATATATTACACCTTGTCTCCATAGCCGGCTCTGATCACCTATGACTGGAAAAAAGTCCTTCGTCCTCCTTGCTCTAATTGTCATTTTAGTGAAAGCAAACTTTGTAAAGTCCCCCCCCCCCCTTCTCTCCTTTGTTGGTTGCTTCTTTGCATATCCAGATTGGTCCACCGGAGGCTGTGGATCCGAGGCTTGCTAACGTGGGTATCTCTCCTCTGCAGCCGGGGACTGCACTCTTTCACGGGCCGCCGCAGTCATGAACCTTGGGGAGGTGCTCATCACCGTGGTCTAGCGCCATGCCCTCGCTCTCCCTCCCCTGACATGTACTGTATGTGGTATAGCCCCCCCTACAAAGATATGCGGCCTGTCCCGTGTCAAAAAGAGACAACTCTGACTAAGCACAGCCAATTCCCGCATCAGCACAACAAATCATACATCCATACATTTCCCATTCCCAGTTGTCCTATGCAGGGTCGCGGAGGTCTGTCCCAGAAGCTACGGGCGCAAGGCAGGGAATAATCCAGGAGGGGGCACCCTCTGCAGCTACGGGCATTTTAGTAACTCCGATTTACCTTAACAGGATTCCGTGCGTGTGGGGTGAAATTTGGCAACCTAGAGGAAACCCAACGACGACACGGGAAAGGCATGCACACTCCATACACCTAGAGGCAGGGTTTGGGAAATTGAACCCTGGTGTGAGGCAACATCGCGGAATTGATAGACTGTCTGCTATCCATACTCCTTAACTGTGGCCCAGTAGTGGTGAGTATGGTGCCCATTCCAAAGCTCGAGCCGGCAAGCACCTTGGACGGGATGCCTGTCCATGCAGGCTAGACAAACATTATGGGTGATTTAGAAGCTACAAACGGCTGTCCACATTATACCACTGATGTACAGGTCTGTCTGATGTGCTTAGCAGGGGCAGGTACTGGATTAGGGTTTTGATGTAATTTTGATGTCAAACATCATACCTGCCGGTCATTTCTCAGTCCTCTGTTCAAAGTCATGTATGTGTCCCAACTGTAATAAGTCATAGGGAGGGGTGATCCTTTCCTTAGGCTGTGTGTAAGATATCTCATGCACACACACAGAATTCAGAGGTCACACTCTGCTATCTTTCTGGATGCCAAGCTGCACCTTGATGAAGCATCAGGGGACAAGAAGATATGAAGGAACAGGTTGCCATGGCAAAGCACGTTTGAACCGAGCCAGTGGTGACCACCGGACAACATGCATCTGACTTAAATAAGGCTTTGTGGCCATTGTCACATGACCTGTGTGGCACCGCAACATACAGTAGACAGGAAGCTTGCCAGTGAATAACAGCTGAAAAAATAACTTTTGTTGAAACACGCAGATCCATATGACACATGGTAAACCCAACATCCAAGATGGCCGTCTTGGCAAAAACAAACTGACAGGAGATCTGCAAGAGCCAGAATGTTGCTTCCAGTCTCTCTTACAATCTCTCATGAAAAAGCACTGCTTTATACTCTCAACAGATAATAATCTCTTACCGGTGTGTGAATCGACTGCCGGTGTGCTTCTCCCCTAACCCTTATCCCTTCCTCAGAGCCCCCACACCTGACCTCATCTCACGAGAGTTTACTGGGGACAGCCAGTTACAGCAGACTCATGACATTTAACACCAAGCATCCCACAAAATTAATATTTTACACCATAAAGACCAGATTATACTCACAGCATGCAAACAGTTTCATTAGAAAGTGTGGGACCACAATTGCGAGGCATGTTTTTGGATCTTGCAGATAGCCGAACTTGTTTTCCCGTTGGCCACCCGCATGGACAGCCCCAGACTGTTTTTGCGAACTCATTCTAAGGTAAACCGAGTTAATCATTCTGTGGGTCAGTGGTCAGAACGGAATCACCTTGACACGTGCCCAAGGGCGCCTGCCACCTTGGTGCCACTAATGCTTAACCAGCCCCCGTCGCCGGCTCCCGTCTCTTTTAAGATAATCTACTTCCCAATTGTTGGTTTCTATGTCGGTCTAAATTTGTCATGGCAACCGGAATGGTTCCTATTTTCTGTCAAACGAGTCCTTGAGAAAAAGAAACATATTAATCAAGGAATAAGCAAAGCCCAAACAATCAAATTATGCTCTCAGTTCTACCTTTTCCTCCAATTTGTAAGCTATTACTAAGCCCAGACTCTGTGACTGTTTTTACTCAGTTCTCAGTTTTAAAATGAGTAACCCCCCCCCGAAGGCAGATCATGTATTTACACAAAAGACAATTTTGTTAAATGCTCCCATACATGGATAAAAACCCCATTCTGTGACTATGGGGAAGAGCTTGTGGCATTTTCGCCCCGAACGTAACACTTAGAGAAAATGCCCGCTTTCGCTTTGCCTCTGTTGCTTTCTGAGGCTTTAGTGTAGCATTGATAAACAAATGGCACAAAGTCCATTGATTGTACTGTGGAACCGCGTGGCGCAGAATGGACGGCGTGTCCGGATCCAGTACAGTGGAGTCCGATGAGAGGCTGGAGGCGGTGCTGATCAGCCCACTCCGACTCCCTGACTCCCTGACATCTTTGGCTGAACTGGAGAGATTACCAGGGCTATGCATGAGAGGAGAGTCATTTTTTTTCTCCCCAAGGATCAGCTGAGAGACAGTTCCCAGCTTAATTAGCTCTCATTGGACACACTCAGATGGATTTCACAGCATTAAAATTTAAATAGTTAACTTTTTAAAAGATTACTACTCAAAGGGATTAAAATGTCACGTTCCGTACGTCAGTTTTTTTCAGGTTCTGGTTAAGTTCTCCCTGCCACGTCTTTTAGCAGGTGGATATTTTACTGGATGCTGCCGGGTCGGTCATCCATCATGATAAGGTTTCCCAACCCTCATTCCTGATTCGCAAATCATTTGCTAATGGCACTAAGGGGGAAGTGTGGGATTTTTTTCAGGTGAGGACAAGTCTGATTTGAAGAAAACTAGAGGACATCATGTTGGAAAAGCAGAACCAGCCATGCGGAAAAGTCGGAGAACCGTCAGGACCGGAGGATAGAACCTGTGGAATACAGATGGAACAAATTGACATTTTGCTCTCTAACCAATAACAATCAAACCACAGACCAAAGCACTTTCTCTCACAGAAAGTGAAAGCTGATTTAACATCTGGGATTTTCAGCCTTTCTTAAACCTGGGACCCCCGCCCCCCACATAAAAGCAAACCAGCAGTAGGGACCCCCCACCACCAATCATCTTTCATATGATTATGTAAAAACGAAGACACTCTGATGAACCTAATGCGTGTCACGCTGCTTAAACTGCATGCTGATACTGGCATTTCAGCGATTTATGTAACATCACTGCAGACCCCTGCAGCTGCTTTAGACCCCCCACCCCCCCCGGGGATCATGGGGCCCAGGCTGAGAAGGGCGGCTTTATATCCCTAACAGCTGGTCAAGGGCCCTGTCCCTAACCAGACTCCCAAGTCGCTCGTAGGTTCACAGCCCTACGAAGGGATTTCCTCACCTGAGGTCTGCAGTGGCTCGTGTTCTGCATGAACTTCCCTTTCAGTGCAGAGACATGCCAATGGGCTTCTTCCAGCAGGTGGCTTAAATAGCTACCCAGCCACCCCCATCTCCAAACCTACCATTATCCACACTTACTCACCTGTACCCCTCCCCCCCCCCTTCCTTCTGGTGGGTGGCCCTGGTAACACTGTCAGAGTATCTCTAATGGGGATGTTGGGGAGCTTGTTGACGATGATGCTGATGATGATGATGACCAGCAGGCACCACAAAGTCTCACAAGAGATGAAATAATTAGCCATTCTTCAGAAAAGGAGTGATTAAAAACTGTCTGGGTCCCACTCGGGTACTTCAGATCTCTCAGAAAAGCACATCAGTTTGAACAGACTGCTGCCAATTTGCATTTGTTTGGCAGCTCTATCAAAACCGACACTTAGCCGCTCTTTTGTGTGTGCGGTTGCGAGCGAAGGAAAGCCGAGCTTCTCCTGCAACCCTCACCGGCCGCAATCCGTGGCCGGAGCCGTCTTTGGTGACACTGGGAAGACTCACTGATTCCCATCGGGAGGAGCTTCTGGGGAGTATGCAAGGGCGGGTCACAGAGGGCACTGGCCTCAGCTGAAAGCTGATTGGCCCCCGGAGTGCCCCTCCCCTGTCACTCATCAATTCAAAACATATCATTGGCTAAAGATAAAGTTGGTCCCGCTATATGAAATATGGCCCCTCTTATAAAAAGTCCTAGAATCGCCTCTGTGAAACATAAGATCAACCAAGGCCCAGCCGATGAAAAAATTTCGATTTCCGCTCACTGCTCAGGACAGTCATGTCAAGCGCCTGGGCCACCATTAAGATCCAAACCCACTGTGAGCAGAGTATGTGTAGCGTGTAATGATGAACATCGCATGACCCCAAACACAGACTGCACAAAGAGTAAAAAGGAGAACCACAAGCACAGCAGATGAAATGAGAACTTGGACTATTAATGACGCGATAAACCATGAGGAATGTACTCAGATGGTTGTGAAAAAAATAATCAAATTAGCTACAAGGTTATATCTCTCAGTCAAGGAAGAGGAGTCTGTATATTTGGCTTGCTGTCGTGCAGAGTCAAGGCAGACACATAATATCTGGGCTGGAGACGGACAGACATCTCAAGCTCTAAAAATGGCTAAAGAGCTAAATGGGGGAGTCCGGCAATGATAGCTTTCACATAGGAGGGTATGCATGACATTTGGAAAGAGTGCAATAATTACACTAGAGAGTTACTTAAGATTAGTGCAGGTATTTACAGCAGAATCCAGTGTGAAAAACCCAAAATACTAAATTTCTGTTTCACATTTTTCATTTTAAAAAGCTGGAACTGTGTATTTGTTTAGTCCCATATTTTGCTTTGCTTTACGATGTTACTTAAAGTTTAATGGCATCTTAACAGTAAAACAAATAAATTACAGACTAAAAAATGCTACAGAGCATTTAAATGGTGTCGAGTGCGGCTGCTTCACCCCAGGAGTGCCGTATTTATAAAATAAAACCACGTTATTCATGAATCCCTTTACACCATGCTCGCATCTATTCTTAAAACAGTTACTGTAGCTGGTGTAAGGCGGACAATACTGCCCTCACCAGACATGTGAGTGCCACCTAGTGGTGATGTTTACACTACATTTCTGTCTGAATATGTCAGACTCACTGGTTTGATCAGAATGAAAATAAAAATCCAAGAAAAACTACCCAAAAACTCTACTGACCTAACTCTACGGTGTACAATAGGAAGGTCAAGCAATTAATGAAGGCTCTGTTTTAATTTGAGCTGGTGTATTCGGCTGGACGGATATAGTGGGAGTTCACCTCTGCTACACTGTCAGAAAAAAAAAGAGTACCAGTTTGTACCTTTTCGTGTCACTGGGGCTGTTCCCTCAAGGGTCCACCAATTATACCCCAGCTGTAGGTAAATGTACCATTTAAGGTACAGTAATGGACAGAATGAACATCCCCAAAGTACAATCAACACCAATTTATGTTGAAACAACAATATCCCTCAGAGTCCATTTCTGTACCTAAAAAAGTACATGTAGCTACAGCTATAAGTACAATTGGCAGATCCTTGAAGGTACAGACCCAGAGACAAGCAAAGGTATAAACTGGAACTCTTTTTTTTCTGACATGCAAACATTCAGACAGAAATACTGTATTAAACACTTACAAAAGCACGGGCTCTTCTGCCAAAAAGCATAGGAAAGACAAGGACAGAAACTAGACAGCTTACACTACACTAGACATCCACAGTTTGTAGAAATATTGCTATTTTCTGATACAAACACAAATATTCAGAATCCGGGCCAAATTGTAGAGAATGGGAACAGAAAGGTAATGGAAGAACAGCAAGAGTCATTGCCGTACAACAAATCGAAATTCTTCAAATCATGATACATTAAACCGGATTGGCCTTGATGGAGACATCTCCTTTTACAAGGATGGAGTTTGTGTTAACTACTGCTTCCATTTGCCTAGAGACTATCTCAGATGGTCTAGTTTGACTAGAATCATAAAAAATACAACAAAGCGAAACACAAAACTTGGTTAAATATTTACGTCAGCCTGTGAGCCAAATATCTGGTCATTCATGCTGTAGTTGGAAACTGGCACCATAGATAAAGTGTGTCGTCGAAGGAACGGAGCTCTGTGAGAAGAGAGAGCAACTGGTTCTGCAACTTGAGAGTAAATGTGAGAGCCATTTTATTTTAGGATCAAGGGTTTTATCATCCTCACGCAAGTGTGGTTAGGTAGTACAATGAATTCATATTCCATTAGTATGCAAATGGAACATGCATATGCATAGAGAGAAGCAGGGAAAAATACAAATAGTTACACGACATTGAATAATTACATTCAATTGCTTATGCTTTCTGTACTGCTTTTGAGGATGTCATTTAAACATGCTGCAAATAACATCCGATATGAATGCTACTACTACTACGATTATTATGATGTGACTATTTGTCCACTTATAATTTTCTGCTTAGAAGACAGGATAGACAAGAGCCATATTCACTTCTGCTCTCCTCGCTTCGAAAAGCCAGCAGCAAATTATCGTATCCAAGAATGAAAACTCGGCAAAAAACAACTGATGCAGAACATCTCGCAGTACAAAGCAGATGGCAGGACAGGCCGAGTTTAATTTACGTCTGTCAGAGGTCCGACAGCATGGAGCAGAGTGGGGCATGTTCAGTAACTTGAAATAACGGCACTCAAAAAGTCGACTGCGTATCTTCTGCAGATAAGGAGTCAGTTCTTTTGATGCCGAGATCATATTTAATGCTGCTATTTGAACATCATTGGGCACAACATGTTGCGGTAGCAGACTCAACCACTTGGACATTCTGGGAGAGTCTCTTTGAAGGAGAGAACTGGGATGTATTCATGCTGCGTGAGTAAGACGATAGCAGGCTGGGGAGTCCAGGCTACTTGTAACTTGGATTGGCTTGAAGCGGTTCAAGTTCCCCCTGATTCAACTCCTAATCCAAGTGATAGAGAAATGGGGACTCGGCTAATCCCTTCACTGCCGTGTGTTCACAGTTGGGCAGTAATTATGCTCTCCTGGAATGCGCTGTACCATGAGAATGAGTTCGGCCTCCAACTCCCGGATCCAAGACACCTCTTAATCGCTCTCTCTTTTGTTGGTCTTTGCCTGCATAGATGTGAGGGTACCTGTTCCCGTTTTAACACTCTCCTGCATATTGTATATTATGGAGGTATTTGTGCATCCGATTGTAAGACCCGAGCTATGAGTCACATTACTGTATTGCATGCGATGGCATGAGACAGAGTTTGAGACTGGGGAGCACACAATAATTTAACTACAACAGTCTGTTTATTGGCGGAATGAATGAAGCCAAATGAAACATTAGGGGCATAAGTCGTTCTACCTCCCCACACCCCTCAACGTTATCAAAATAGAGTGTCTTCATTATATACTATGGTTCATCGTCTCTTATTTATATCATAAATATAATTACACTTTGACCATATCGCTCCAATGCCATCCTCTGTGCTTCAGTTCATGCTCATTCCTGCCTAATACACTGGCTATTTGCACTGACCTCAGAATCGCTTTGGAGGAAAGTGTCTGCCAACCAAATGGACAACAAGGGGCGTACGGTTGGCCTGGTCTATAACCTGCCAGCTGTGTCTGGTGAGGTGGGACCACCCAAATTACGACAAGCTTTTAGGCTGCTAAACAGACTGAGAAGCATTTCAGGAAGGAACGGGCAGGGAGGTCACAGAGCTAGACAAATTACAAGGTTAGAGTGTTTCAAAAGCACACGGAAAATTGACTATATTTGACGCTAAACGTTAAGGCTGCTTTTGTTATCTTTCATCTCTTGTATTTCTGCCTATACAACACTGAGGCTCTTAGCATACATGACCGATGTTCAGCGTGTGCTGTTGCTTTTCCATATAGTGTCTGCATGATATCTGGAAGATATCTGGTGAAATTTTCTAGCTGGTTAACGTGAAATCTCTTTTTGTGATGCGTCCCTGGAAGATAATTCCAGACCTACGCTGAGCACAAACATATTTTAAGCACAGGGACATTAACGAGAGATTACATCTAACAGACACTTTCCCTCATTGCTATAAGTTGTCAGCTACAGTAACAGATGTTTTACTGACTTGTGTGACCTTTGGCAAGAATTTTCTCTGCGCCTGTCATGCAGTAGCGTAGGATTTGCAAACCCTGCTCAGAATTTGGTTCATCTGACCCCTCTGTCTGTTCATTGAAATGTGCATCACACTGCTTCACACCTGCATTGAGTGAGGCTTCAGTTCAGACTCTTCCTGGGTTTCTGGGTTGTTCCCTGCCTTCGGCCTGCAGCCTCTAGGATAGGCTTGCAGTCCAGTGCTTGCAGAATATGGATGAATTTTGCACACTATTTATTGGATTCATTTTTATATTTTTTTGTTTCTGCAT